>OZ020189.1:92517947-92848947 GCA_963971165.1 Philopedon plagiatum
AAAAATACAAAAATAATAAATTATGTAAAGAGTAAACTACCTTTATTTTTCATTTTAGAGCAAAATGATAAAGACAAAAAATATTTCAAATTCTAGTCAATATTTAAATTCAAAATATCAGCTGAATATTTTACTTTTTATTTTTGTGCTATAATTTTATCAAATATTGCTGTACCTACGTTTTCTAGGTAATTTTTGCCTTGTCCACCTCATCTCACTATCTTTTACGACAAATGTCAGAAAATTTCAAATGTTTGCAACAAAATTTAAAATATTTGCAAAATTTAAAATTTTTGCAACAAAATTTAATTTGCAACAAAATTTTTAATTTTCTGACATTTGTCGTAAAAGATAGTGAGATGAGGTGGACAAGGCAAAAATTACCTAGAAAACGTAGGTACAGCAATATTTGATAAAATTATAACACAAAAATAAAAAGTAAAATATTCAGCTGATATTTTGAATTTAAATTTTGACTGGAATTTGAAATATTTTTTGTCTTTATCATTTTGCTCTAAAATGAAAAATAAAGGTAGTTTACTCTTTACATAATTTATTATTTTTGTATTTTTTGAGCACCCTGTATAAAAAAGTCAAACATTTTCTTCGTAGACCCTATTTTTTTAAGAAGCAGAAGCTTACCAAAAATGATTTTTTTTCGAACAATGAAATTTTTGGTCCATTTGTCCTCTTGTGACCTCTATCCGTGGACATACTGTATATACAGGGTGTCCCAGGATAGGTGTTACGATAGGACAAATGGATCAAAAATTTTTGAATTTGAAAATGGCATTTTGGGAACATGCGCCGCTTGGCCCAAAACTGAGAAATACAAAATTTCACTCGGATTGGTATTATACAGGGTGAGTTATAACTAAAAATAT
The DNA here is from genome assembly GCA_963971165.1 of Philopedon plagiatum. Taxonomy (NCBI): domain Eukaryota; kingdom Metazoa; phylum Arthropoda; class Insecta; order Coleoptera; family Curculionidae; genus Philopedon; species Philopedon plagiatum. The sequence goes on from OZ020189.1 coordinate 92,518,832, forward strand.
GAAAAATGGCCAAGAGTAAAGTACTCTTATTTTTTCAAATGGAACAAAAGCTTAGTAGAAAAAGTTGTTCAGAAATGAAACTAATTTGATGTCGTTAGTTACCACTTGTTTTATCTTCATAATTGTTAATTTTTTCAATTTTGCGTAGGTAATATTTAATAAATTTTGTTATGTTTTTTTTCGGTTTTTTTATTATACTTGGAAACTACGTTTCCTAACATTTAATATGTACATTTACCAGGTATAGCCTAATAATGCATTGTAGTACGATATTGGTGGAAAATGTACTATTACATTTCAAAAAAATTGACAAAAATAAAATTATTGACTAGAAAGCTCTAATTTCAAATTATAATATTAGTTTCATTTCTGAACAACTTTTGCTACTAAGCTTTTGTTCCATTTGAAAAAATAAGAGTACTTTACTCTTGGCCATTTTTCATATTTTTAGTTATAACTCGCCCTGTATAATACCAATCCGAGTGAAATTTTGTATTTCTCAGTTTTGGGCCAAGCGGGGCATGTTCCCAAAATGCCATTTTCAAATTCAAAAATTTTTGACCCATTTGTCCTATCGTAACACCTATCCTGGGACACCCTATATATATATATATATATATATATATATATATATATATATATATATATATATATATATATATATATATATATATATATATATATATATATACAGGGTGATTCACGGTCGATGGTAGGTTAGACGTTTATGGAGAACGGAACGCGGGATTTTTTTGAAAATTTGGCAACGTGGGTAATTAGCTATGCTCTGTCCATCTAAAATATTTTCAGCATTGCGACGTTGCCGCTTCTATCAAAAAGTCCTAGCAACTTTATTTTTTTAAATGGAACACCCCATATATTAATAAATTTTTAGAATCGCTCTTTTATTACAATACTTTTTTGTTAATATTACCCTATACCTATCTCTATCGGTTTTCGAGATAAAAATTAGTTTGTGTTAAATATGGTCCAAAACATGGCCCTAATTACACGTAAGTAAATTAGTGCTCTCAATTCATGGAAAGTTGATATTTTGGCGGTAGTTTAGACAGACCCGATGTATTTATTTTTCACCATGAAATCGACTCCATATCATACAGGGCGTGCTAAGATTACTATTATTTCCGTTGTTCATAAAAGGGGTCAAATGTTCGTTTTTTTAAATGAAACCCCCTGTATATTAATCAATAAATTGAAAGACGAAGAAAAACGCTTTAAGATGGTACATCATATTCCTATACCTAAATCATCAAGTTTTCTTAATAAAAGCGCTTTTTTGTGAAAAAAAAAATAAAGACTTTAATTTTAAGTAACCATGGATATCAAACATCAAAATATCAAACTTACGACATTTTGACGACTGTGTTTAAAAAAATCTCCCAAAATGAACGCAGATAATCATTATTCAAACGAAGTTCTTATGAAATTATTTATTTTACACGGACAATGTGATCAAATCATTGCCAGAACTTGCAGAAAATTTAACCAAATGTATCCTGAATTGACACAAATGAACGAAAGGAAGTTTGTAAGATTACAAAATAATTTCATTAACTATGGCTCAAATTTAAAAGCGCCTCTAACATTACCAAAACCTGTTACTTCAAATGAAGATAATATTGTCAACGTTTTGGCATATTTTTATGCATATCCAGAGGCTTCCATTCGTAGTGCAGAAAAAGATTTGGGTGTATCATATGCTTCAATACAACGAATTTTGGGAAATCACGAAATGCATCCGTTTAAATTTACTAAAGTGCAAGCCCTCAAAGCAGAAGACTTTGAACGTAGAGTGCATTTTTGCGAAACCCTTTTAATACGTATACAAGAGGATCCGGAGTTTTTGTCAAAAATCATTTGGAGCGACGAAGCAAAATTTACAAGGGATGGGATTTTTAATAGAAGAAATAAGCATTTTTGGGCTGATCATAATCCTCACGTGACAAAAGAAATGGGATTTCAAGAAAAATTTGACCTAAATGTTTTTTGTATTTTAAAAAAGCACAAAATTAGCTTTTTTATTTATGATGCCACTTTAAATGCTGAGAGATATCTCGAAATACTAAGGACGACTGTTACCGATTTCGTCGAAAATTTATCTTTAGAGGATTATAGGAATTCGTGGTTTCAACTGGACGGAGCGCCAGCTCATTGCACCCAGGAAGTTTCCAGGGTACTTTATGAAATATTTGACGATCGTTGGTTTAGGCGCTTAGGGCCGTGGGATTGGCCACCGAGATCCCCCGATCTCACGCCGCTTGACTTTTATTTATGGGGTGTTTTAAAAGAAAGAGTGTACAGTACTCCAGTGCCTACCAAAGAAGAACTGCGACGGCGAATAGTTCGGTGTATTGAAGATCTGGATCCCCATGAAATTGAAAAAGCAACTACGAGTCGCGTACAAAAGCACATACTAAAATGTTTAGAATGTAATGGACAACATTTCCAGCATTTATTGTAAAAATTTCTTATTTTGTTTACAGTTTTGTTTTTTGAACCTTCCTAATTTTGTTATTTAATTTATTTTCACATGTTAATGAAATTATTTTGTAATCTTACAAACTTCCTTTCGTTCATTTGTGTCAATTCAGGATACATTTGGTTAAATTTTCTGCAAGTTCTGGCAATGATTTGATCACATTGTCCGTGTAAAATAAATAATTTCATAAGAACTTCGTTTGAATAATGATTATCTGCGTTCATTTTGGGAGATTTTTTTAAACACAGTCGTCAAAATGTCGTAAGTTTGATATTTTGATGTTTGATATCCATGGTTACTTAAAATTAAAGTCTTTATTTTTTTTTTCACAAAAAAGCGCTTTTATTAAGAAAACTTGATGATTTAGGTATAGGAATATGATGTACCATCTTAAAGCGTTTTTCTTCGTCTTTCAATTTATTGATTAATATACAGGGGGTTTCATTTAAAAAAACGAACATTTGACCCCTTTTATGAACAACGGAAATAATAGTAATCTTAGCACGCCCTGTATGATATGGAGTCGATTTCATGGTGAAAAATAAATACATCGGGTCTGTCTAAACTACCGCCAAAATATCAACTTTCCATGAATTGAGAGCACTAATTTACTTACGTGTAATTAGGGCCATGTTTTGGACCATATTTAACACAAACTAATTTTTATCTCGAAAACCGATAGAGATAGGTATAGGGTAATATTAACAAAAAAGTATTGTAATAAAAGAGCGATTCTAAAAATTTATTAATATATGGGGTGTTCCATTTAAAAAAATAAAGTTGCTAGGACTTTTTGATAGAAGCGGCAACGTCGCAATGCTGAAAATATTTTAGATGGACAGAGCATAGCTAATTACCCACGTTGCCAAATTTTCAAAAAAATCCCGCGTTCCGTTCTCCATAAACGTCTAACCTACCATCGACCGTGAATCACCCTGTATATATATTATATATATACCGGGTGCCCACGAGTTTACTGGCCAGCTCGTTATTTTGTTAAGAAATAATATTTCGACTTGAAATTTTGGGAATTCGTATGGTTGCTTTAGATGCAGATTTTAAGTGCTCGAACATCTGACTATCGTTTCCGGTTCAACCGGAAATACAGTCAACTTTGTTATTTTAAACGAAACACCCTGTATATTTTTTTAAATTTGGATTCTACGTAAAATTCTAATTATAAAACATGTATCATACCCCATACCTATCTTTAACAGTTTTCAAGAAAATGGCGTTTGAAAATGTCGGAAGAGCCGCAAACTATACTGTTTTAATATAAAACAAATGAATATGCGAAAAGTTTAATATATTATTCTTACTTCTTTTTAGGGGCCTTGTATGCTTGTGTCATGACAATCTCACTTCCGGTGCAACCGGAAGTGCTACAAAATATGACATTCAGGCACAAATTACTTCAATAATTTCAATCGAACGACCTACTTTAAACTCTAAATTCTAATTTATCTGACTTTTCTCTATAATTTTTGTATACACCATCCCAGGTCTAAAGTTGATAGTTCTTGAGATATGGACAGCTAAAAATTTAGATGCATTCCAAATTTCAATCTTTCTAATTTTATCTAGGCGGCTATGGAGACCATTTGCATTAAGAAAATGTAGAAAGGATACACATAATTAATAATATCAGGGTAGTGCTTGAAGAATAATTTTATTAGGTTTTCATTATAAAAAATAAGAAATTAGTCATAAATTAAGTGTTCGAATTATTGACCGTTTTCTCTCAGACGAACTCTTTGAAATTCCCTGAGCACGTTGTTCATTTGTTTTGGGGGTGATATTATTAACAGAAAATATGACAAGTGTCTTGTATTCATAGCCATCTTGATTAAATAATTGGAAATTGACATGGTTATGATCATGAAGCAGTTCAAGCGACAAATGATCTCCATAGCCGCCTAGATAAAATTAGAAAGATTGAAATTTGGAATGCATCTAAATTTTTAGCTATCCATATCTCAAGAACTATCAACTTTAGACCTTGGATGGTGTATACAAAAATTATAGAGAAAAGTCAGATAAATTAGAATTTAGAGTTTAAAGTAGGCCGTTCAATTGAAATTATTGAAGTAATTTGTGCCTGAATGTCATATTTTGTAGCACTTCCGGTTGCACCGGAAGTGAGATTGTCATGACACAATCATACAAGGCCCTTAAAAAGAAGTAAGAATAATATATTAAACTTTTCGCATATTCATTTGTTTTATGTTAAAACAGTATAGTTTGCGGCTCTTTCGACATTTTCAAACGTCATTTTCTTGAAAACTGTTAAAGATAGGTATGGGATATGATACATGTTTTATAATTAGAATTTTACGTAGAGTCCAAATTTTGAAAAATATACAGGGGGTTTCATTTAAAATAACAAAGTTGACTGTATTTCCGGTTGAACCGGAAACGATAGTCAGATGTTCTAGCACTCAAAATCTGTATCTAAAGCAACCATACGAGTTCCCAAAATTTCAAATCGAAATATTATTTCTTAACAAAATAACAAGCAGGCCAGTAAACTCGTTGGCACCCGGTATATATATATATATATATATATATATATATATATATATATATATATATATATATATATATATATATATATATATATATATATATATATATATAAGTAGTGATAGATAGGGAGTTCACCATCCACCCATCGCCCAAAGTCAATGCGCACGCGTCATCGGCGCGCGCATCTGTCATCTGTCAACTGTCATACGTCATCTGTCATACGTCATCTGTCAACTGTCACACTCTTGGGCGTTAGCTACTTTGGTCTTAACTACTTGTGGCCTCAACTACTTTGGGCTTGAACTACTTGAACATTAACTACTTGGACATCAACTACTTGGACACTATCTGTTTGAGGCCTAACTGCATCGGACTTGAGTACTATTCCTTAAAATATGATTATTTCACGAATATGACGTCAAAAACTTTTTTCTTTATTTTGTCCATGCTGGGATTAGAACCTGGGACCTGCATAGTGGAACAGCAACGCTCTAACCGACCTGGCCATCGGCTTCACATAAAATATTCAGTTCATAACATATAGACTTGCGGCGGCAGCTAGGCAGGAAAGTGGTTGTTGTTGTTGTTGTTGTTGTTGTATGTGGAGCGAAGTCACGATGATAACGATATGTAAGAAATGTTGGGAAGGAAGAAAACACGTAGTAGTCGTAGGAAAATTATTTATTTAGCCACAAGATATATCGATATTTAACAACTTTATAGACAAAATTAGTTAATAATATTAAACAGGTTACTGCTACGAATACAAGTAAACTAGAAATACTGTTCATAGTTTCGGCGAAAGATGGCGTTAGTGTAGAATTAGGAGTAGTTGGAGTAGTAGGAGGAGTAGTAGGAGTAACAGGTGGAGATGCGGTCTCATTCTTGCACTCGCTATGGAACGTCAGCCATCCCGTTTCACCAATCGTCGAATCTTGAAAGAGAAAGTGAACCTTGTAGCGAAAAGAGCTGCTGCTGCTGTTTGATGGCGGTATCGTGGCGGAGAATACAGACATGTGATCAGCGTTCTGCGGGTTGAAATCCATCAAAATCCATGGTCTGCTAGCGTTACAATCTCCAAAATCGAACAAAACAGAAGCTTTTTTAACATTTAAAGGTCGATATACGTAGAAGACGTTGTGTACTACTGCAACCAGCAGAATGAAGGACGAACTTAACAGAGCCATAGCCAACGTTAAAATGAGCTAAAGCGTTGAAGAATGGAGATTTATAATATCATAGAGGTGCATCAGTCCACTGGCTAATAACGCTAACAGCGGTAGTAAGAACAGAGAACCAACATGGAGAGTTCGGCGCGGTTCTGGTTGTCTCTTTTTCAAGCTTCGCGAAGGGGTTTTCTTTTTCTGTGGGCGGCACTTCCACAATACTTTAGCTAGTCGACAATGCGGAGAGTACTTATAGTGATCGGCTAACGGATCATCTCCTTCCTTCCAATCAGTAAACTCGCAATGACAAAATGCACATTTAACGATGTCTAATCGTTGGGTGTAATAAAAACCAGCCTGTGCTAAGTCTTTAGGACTAACTTTATTAGTCCAATTTGCAAACGTAATCAGTCTTTCTTCAAAAGTACGAATAACGGCAATACCGTCGTCTAAGCAATCAGTACAATCTGCACTGCGGCTAGCCATTTTACGTCTTTCTACTTAGACTAATCGATCTATACTAAGAAAGAAAACAAACAAAATATGTTATATACTTTTATTCCAGATCATTTAAAAAACAATGTCGGAAATTATACAATAACTTGACATTATTACAGGCACAATGCCAAACATTAAAGTCCTTATGGTGAAAACATTCTACAACTTTTTTATATTTACTTAATTTAGGTTCAGTCTTTAAAGGAATACTAAATATAAGGGAAGAATCAAAAATCTGTTTTAAACAAGTTGCCTTTAAATCGCCCTTAACCAGAAATTTAGGAGAGTCATACTGAAGACGGATATCACGTAAAACACTTTCAAATTGGTTTAAGTCCAAACAGCCAGACTCCCACATTAGTCCATGGTATTTTTCCTCCAAATGTTCTACTATCTTGAGATCTTCGGGTTTCAAAAATTTCCTGCCATACGGAGGTTTGAAGAGAAAGCTGCAAAATCGTACGCCATCATATACAGCCAACTCCTTCGGTATAAACCCACTGGCTAAAGGGTAACCTTGAAGATCGATGCAAACTTCCTGACGTTCTTGAGACATCTTGCACACTGGTTAGACTCGAAGGTAGCAGCGACGACGACGGTGTTAAACTAACTTCTAAACAGTTTACAGTACGGAAGGGCTTTAAGTAAGGTAAGATATACCACCACCACCATCATCATCAATATCTCTTGAAACAGGTTTATTCCAAGCATTCAAACTGGATTAGGGTGCGAGGGTTACCACCAGCAGCAGCAGTCAAGCTTTTCCCCAAATATGCTAGAGTATACTGGGCACTCGATCGATTCATGTTGTCAACCAGATCCTGCGACATAGTTTCAGCTATCCGTTGCGGTAAGTATGTTTGAAATAGTACATCCTCCTGGGCTAAGTCAATCAATGTCGCAACAAGAGCTCTCCCATAACGTGTTGTTACAAATTTCAGTTTTTGAATAGGATACGCTACTCCTATAGGTAGAGTGGAAAGTTTTCTGCATTCGGGAAAGTTCACAACATCACTGTTAATACGAGCGTTAAGTTCCGCTAATGTTTGCTTGGAAATACTCATTGTAGAATGTTGCTAAATAGGTATCAACACACACGACAGGTCTCGACAGGTTATAACTGTATGCAACGAATGCTGAAACAACTATGAAATCTCTGCTAGAATCGAGCTGTATTTATTAGTGATAGCAGAAACAGAGAGGGGCAGGAGGAAAGGAGAGAGAGAGAGAGAGAGAAGGAGAAAGAAAAGAACCTTGAGCTTTAAACTATTTATTAGTATTATGAATCATCAGTATACATATACAGTTTATCAAAGTCATCTAACAATTTTTGCTGGTTGTAATGCAATAATTCCAGCATGTAATAACTTTGTTCAGACGGGTTTAAGTTACACAGATTGGTTACAATTTGAAAAAAGTTTTCCTTAATATCAACAAAACATTGAGCATACTGTAAAGTATCATCATAATAGGTTCTAAATTGTAAACGTTTAACTAATTCTAATCTATAGTTAATTAAATGCTTAATGCTAACAATAGAATTTATATCATTACAAGAAAACGTTAAAGTTACATCATTGCTTCCAAGTCGAAATATTCGCTCGTTTAAAAGAATAGCACTGGATACGGTAAAATTTTCCGATGACGACGTCAGCGTTGTTGTCATACTTCCATCAATATCTTCAAACATCTTGTCAATGATCTCCAAAAACTCGATCCAATCAGAATGACTGAGGGAGACTGGTTGATGTTCAGGCGTTGTGGGAACTAGTTTAACACTTGGTATCATCCCCCTGGCAACACTGAGGCCCACAATTACTGTAAAATTACCAGTAGTATGGTAAAATTCACCCAAGAGTTTATTCTCCTTGCGAATTTCTCTATTACTTCGGAGAATCATACTGTCTAGATAAGTCCAATAGGGGGATGAGCTTTGGGAACTATCGTCTTCTTCTTCTTCTTCTGGAACCTCTGGAGCAACAGCAGCAGCGGTACAACTTTTACTAGCCATGATTCGCACTAAAATAGTGACGTCAACCAACGCATTAGGATTAGTATGAGTGTAGAGGAAACTATACCCCCACTCCACATTTATTGATGTTAAGTTCGAGAAACAGCAGTTTGGATAACGCCCATCCGCTTCCCATCTCGGTAAATTCGGAAGCTTTTTTCACTAGAGAGATCTGATATTCGCTGTAAAAGTCCTCCAAATTAGTGCTGGGAGAAATAACACTAAATTTTGTATTAAAAGATTTTATGTCTTGTTCTTGTGTGGATGCCAACAGATAACGACCATATAGCTCCATATTAACTTTAAGCTGGGGATAAGTCTTTAAAGGATCAGTGAGTAGAGTAATAACCGTATCTTTGAGATCTTCTAAATATTGCTTAACATCAGTCGAATGTAAGTCACTTGTCAGATGGTAAGTTAGTATGCGGTTTTTAAAAGCAGTTCGAACTAATTTTACATGAGAGTACAAGGTCTCACTACATTGCTGCTTATGTTTTGTGGTACGGTTATGAGCTCTACGAGATAAAATTTCAGTATTACACTCCTTGCAATACGGCATGATTTCAACTGACGAAAACCGGAAAATGTTGACTATTTGTACAGAGATCGGACTTAAACCACATCCTTAACCATATCGATCCAACTATTATGCGACTTATCAAACCCAAGCCATTTGACATACATCTTTTTGCCCTTTTTACGCAAAACTTGTTCAATAAGAAATACGTCAGATTGTTTGGTTTTTTGCAATTCTTCTTCATAGAATCCGCCACTAATGGGTTGACCGCTCGTATCCTCTAGCAAATAAGTTGTAGGATTGGTAATCTTCACCTGAGATACTTTAAACAACTCAGTGGTCCAATTAGGTACATAACCCTTTTCAAACACGTGCTTAGCCTTACTGATGCGAACAATGTCACCAACTTTGAATTTTTGCTTTCCCACAACCTTTAAACGACTATAAACAGAGTCCAATATTTTCTTCTCATTACTCTTGCTAACATCCTTCGGTTTCATGCGGATTGTGTGATGTTTGGTGTTGTTGTAAGTATTTGTAACTTGTTCCAACAAGTCGATCCATTTATGATTACCATTCAAGGTAAACAACTTAAACAAGTGTTCTTTGAGCGTTCGAATTACTCGTTCAGCAATAGAAGCCTTTAAAATACTAAAGGTACTGTAATGATGTATGCCATGCTTCTTCATAAGACTTTGAAAGCTAGCGTTGTAATACTCTTTCCCATTATCGGTAACCAGCTTTTTCGGAATCCTCCGAGACTGTTTGAGTATATGATCCATTGCATTAGTCACATCCTGAGCATTTTTTGACTTTAGAGGCCTGGTCCAGAGAAATTTTGAAAAACAATCAATAACAACCAAGATGTATTTAAATCCCTTGTTTTCACGAGCGTACTGATCGAGTTGAGCAAGATCGGAGGCAAACGTATCATCTAAACCATACTGGATAAATCTGCGACGTTTAAATTTGATTCTAGCTGGTTTATGTAGTTCCTTAACAACTTGTTCTCTAGCCTTCGTAATGCCCTTAGCCATTATTTCCCAAAGAATGAGGTTCTGCAGCAAGATATCGAATTATATACGGCTACATTTTAGACAGTTGGTGGATGGGAAGATCTTTTCTTTAGCAAATCAACTGTTTGTAATAATTTTGAGAGTTCTTCACGAGTCTTTTTCACATCCGCACTGACTGGTTTGAGAGCATTTCGAATAGCCGTATTGGTGTAAACTTTTAGGAGTTTTTCGAGATCCTTGAATTGGGTAGATAGGCGATCCAGGTTTGTATCCACAATTAAAGTCTCGCTCTTTAATTTGCTGTCAAGTAGCTTAAGTTGGTCGGATACCGAGTCTACATAATCCTTATTAGTTTTTGTAAAGGCCTCCATTTGCTTTACAATACCGCCGATAGAGTTGTTTACTTTTTGTTCCAACACATTTACTCGTCTCAGCATCTCCAAGTGGGATACTTGTATTTTATCATTCAGCGATCTATCAATGGTAGTAGAAAGTGAAGTTAGCCTACTCTCTACAAACTTTTTATTTACGGCATCAGCGATATCTGTTGGTGATTTGACGTTACAAAGCCGGTGATCTCGAATATTGTAATCGCCATCTTTTGTAAGAGTGATCAAGTTGGGTGTTTGCAACACTCTCACTCTTTTCTGATTAGACGACGTGGGCAAGGAACGTCCAAACTTATTCATGATTACTGCGGTACTAAGGCATAACAGCTTTAACAAACTTATTTATAGAATTCAATTACTCCAAGGTGTTCCAATTCATGCAAAATGCTCCAAATCTCGTTCATGTTATTATTGTTGCCAACCTGATTGGAAGCGTCTAGCTTTTTTAACCTGTCAACCAGCTCATTTACGTCATCATAGTAGACATATTCTTTGGGTTTTTCGTTGTATTCCATTAAGGCAGATCCGGATTTCACAGATCCGGATTTCGCAGACCGCGTTCTGGTCGCTATTTTAACCCCGGGCGAAGGAATTTTACTGGTAGAACCTTTCGAAATTAGTGGTTTCACAATGGCATTGTATTTGTGGGATCTATTACCTTTCAACTGACCATTGTCTTTCAAGTATAAATCTGTTCGCTTTAAAATATCTTTGTATTGTTCTTCATCGGCAGCGGTATTAAATTGGGGAACCTTGAGAAACAATAAATCGTATAGTCCCAGAGTTCCTTTATACGTAAGGGGGCCAACTTGAATATCACCATTCTTTAAGAAATTAACCGGTTCTGAACCTAAGCTCCAAGAATCAGTCACCAAATCATATTTCAGGCTGTTAGCATCTATTTCGGCAGAGTGCGACCAATATAGTTTCAGATATTCTTGAGCAATCGTCGGATACTGCTCGATAAAAGTCTCAAACACTTCAGATTTTTGAAGAGAATCTTCAAAATTCTTTCTTATGTGTTGCGATGATTGTGTCGCAGGATCCTGAGCTGGTTCTTCAAACACATCATCATCATCAGCAGCATCATCCCCGTAGTGAGTTTCCTCGGTTAAAAATTGTACAGGAGGTTTCACTTCTCGAGTTGGTTTAACTTTGGGTTTTACACCAACACTCTGTTCCCCTTTAATCTTACGTTTCTTAGATTTTGCAGTGGCGGCGGAAGCACTCACAAGCTTATTCAGAGGATCGGTAATCGGCATTAATAATTTATTAAGAGCTACATCTTCTTCGCCTCTCTCCAACTTTAATGCTAAATACTTCTTTGTTATTGTTCGTGCAGCTTGGATAATCCTACGTTTAACGTCTTTATCGAGCTGGCTCATGGGGGTAGACATACTAAAAAAACAGACCCTGTTCTGGGAAAACAGCTAAAAAACAGACCCTGTTTCGGGAAAAACAGCTAAAAACAGGCCCTGTTCTGGAAAAACAGCTAAAAAACAGACCCTGTTCTGGAAAAAACAGCTAAAAGCAGGTTCCTGTTTCGGGAAAACAGCTATGAAACAGCTGTTTCTGAAAACAGCTAAAACAACTACTAAACAGATCCTGTTTCTAGAGACTTAACACACATCTAACTTCTAGGACGTCAAGTGTTACACTGAACCGCAAGTTTTAGGGTATGATATAAGTATCAAACTTGCTACGATATCGGCCTTTGGCAATATCATTGTCTTTCACCATTACTAGGAACCCATACCTATCTTTCCAACATGCGGAACAAATATGTTTAAATGCATCGAATGTCATGTCTGTATTAACGTGATCGTCGTAGATATGTTTCAAGTTTAAGTCATCCTGCTTAAATAAAATTAATACATTGGCATTGTCACGAACCAGCTGTTTAGGTATTTTCGAGTAAGTTTGCGATAAATAGAATGAATCAATCGCATGATGTCGGCCCATACAAAAATAATTACGTATTTTATCCTGCTTCTCACATGCTACATCATCAAATATGAATACAGAGTGAGGTCGGGCACTGGAAGGATCTAGAACTTCATCATTATCGCTGTAGCCGAAATAGTCTAAACGGGAATGTTTCATAGCCTGTTGAAGAAAGTCGTACTTGTCTTGCTGCAGAGATTTGGAATACACGTACACATTCTCGAATTTTAAACCATTTTCATCAATCAAAAGACTAATCATTACATTGGTTTTGCCACAATTACTCGGACCACATATTAACGCTCGAATTGTAGAAGGCAAAAGTTGACCATGTTTGCTACTGAGGCACTTTTCTTTTTTCATATCGCAATTATAAACTTGGATTTTGAGTTTCTGTTTCTCTTGACGCATCTCTATAAATACTACTCTATACCCTCCCAGGGCTTCATTACGAATGAAGACTCTGCAGGGTGCAGGTGTGTTAAATACAGCTATCAACAAGCTCCCGTTCGAGCTTCATTTACCCGGTTATTCCTATTGCGGACCTGGAACCAAACTTCAAGAGCGGTTGGCTCGAGGTGATCGACCAAAGAATAAATTGGATAGTGCTTGTCGCGATCACGATATCGAATACGCAAAGTCTAAAGAGTTGGAACAAAGACATCGAGCCGATCGAGTGTTGGAGAACCGAGCTTGGGGGCGAGTAAAGGCAAACGATTCCAGTTTTGGTGAAAAAGCTTCAGCGTGATTAGTAACTAACGCTATGAAGATAAAACGCAAGTTGGGTGCTGGCAAGAAGAAGAAGATGAAACCCCTATCATCAGTGGTCACTCTGCTTAAGAAACAACTTCGACATACGGGTACTGGTGATGTTAGTAAGAAAAGGACTCTTAGTAAAATACTTAAAGCTGCCCGAGTAACGGTCAAGAAGGTGGGAGGACGTAAAAGGATCAACGTACCACGAATAATACCATTACCGAAACAGGGTGGGTTTCTACCACTTATTCCCATATTTGCAGGACTTAGTGCCCTCGGAGCACTGAGCGGAGGCGCCGCGGGGATAGCGAAGGCCGTTAATGACGCTCAAAGTGCCAAGGAGAAGTTAAAAGAATCGAAACGACACAATGGAGGCGATTGCATTGGGAAAAAAGGGTAGCGGTCTGTATTTAAAGAAACACAAAACTGGCTATGGATTGTTTTTACGAAAAATGCCAAAAAACTACCAATAAAGCTACCTGAAAAACCGTTATCCGATCACGATATTAATACGTACGTCACTCGATTCAAAATACCGCATTTTAGAGGAGTATTTATGCGAGACACTTTACCGAACGCACCCCTCAAAACAGAGTGTGGTGTTATTAATTTGGATCGGAACACAGGATTCGGAACACATTGGGTAGCTTACAAGAAACACGGTAATCGAGTTGTTTATTTCGATAGTTTTGGCAACTTGAAACCACCCAAGGAATTTGTCAAGTACATGAAAAATGTGAAAATCTATTTTAATTCCGATCAGTATCAGGATTATGGAATGACCAATTGTGGACATCTTGCTCTAGCATTTCTCTACAATGAAACTTTATAAATGCAGGTGTTGATGCTTATTGCTCGCAGTCATGTCACAGACATTCACGTTAAAAGGTCGCTCTCACCGACTTGAAGCATACTTTGTACCTCCCATAGAGCTCGATTCCAGGTTTGATTACTCGTTAGCATTAATTTCGCTAAACACTTGGAACACGATTCCCAATATCGAAGAGGGACGAAACAAGTTTTATTATATTGTCAATAATCAGGAGGAGCGAGTACTGGAAATACCAACAGGGTCCTACGAGTTGGAAGATATCGAGCAGTTTCTACAACGTAAGCTCCTAGATCCCAGTGCTCCCGCAGACGAACGGAATCGTATCTTATCGCTGAAACCCAATAACAATACGTTAAAGTGCGAGTTAACCAGTGTCTACGACATAAACTTTAAACCAAAAGACAGTATTGCAAAGGTGTTGGGATTTTCACCTCAACTGTTAAAGTCTGGTAAATCCCACGAATCAGATCAACCTGTGGAAATTATACAAGTTGTTACTATTCGAGTAGAGTGTAACATCATTTCCGGCTCGTATTACACAAATAATCCCTCACATACTCTGTACGAATTTTCACCAACTGTTGACCCCGGCTACAGTATAAATATCGAGCCAAGGAATCTAATCTATTTACCTGTGAACCAGAAAAGCATCTATAACATCACTCTCACGCTAGTAGACCAGGATTCTAGACTTCTTAATTTTCGAGGTGAAGAAGTAGTAATTCGATTAGAACTTAGACGAAATGGTTCTAGTATTTAAAAGGTATTTAAACACTAATACCTCAGCTGGCAGATCATTCGGTGATCAGAAGTCGAAGGGGTCACTCACGTTTTCAAATATAATATATTTGCAGTCTAGAAGCACTCATTACCGCTACCATGTCAGAAAAACTTCAAATCTTCAATCAGATCAAGAGTGATGAGTCGGTCATTCGCGAAGAATGGCACACTTATCACCCCTTTACCAACTCCTTTAATAACAATGACGAAATCGAGATTGTTATCAATCAGCAAGATGTCTTTTTGGATATGGGTGAAGCTCAACTCTACATAGAGGGTACGTTTAAGGTGGAAGCAGATGCCACTGGTAAGACCGGTACTTGCGATCTAACCAATAATGCTGGAGCCTTTCTCTTTGACAACATTTCCTATGAAGTTAATGGTAAGGAGATTGAAAAGATTCGAGATCCTGGTATTGTTAGCACCGTTAAAAATCTGCTATGTTTAAATGAGCAGGAAAGCCGTGCTCTAGACATAGCTGGATGGAATTGGCCAAGTGGAACTGTCAAGACCTTGGATGAAACATCTAAAGACTTTAATTTTCGTATCCCCCTTTCCCTATTGTTTGGCGTGTTGGCTGATTACCACAATGTATTAATGGGTAAACAGAAAATTAAACTGGTTCGTGCTCGTCATGATGACAACTGCTACAAGTCCACTGGTACTAAGAAGGCGACAATAACCTTAAAAACGGTTGAGTTGAAAGTGAAGCATATTTACCCGAGTGATGCAGTGAAATTAAGGCTTTTGGACGAAATTGCCAAGAACAAACCGATATATATTCCGTTTAGAAACTGGGAACTACATGAACTGCCTGCTTTGAGAACAACAAAGCGTGATATTTGGACCGTTAAGACCATGTCTGAGAGAGCCCGATACGTCATTGTATTTTTTATGAAGAAGCGAAAAGATAACTTTGAAGCTGATTGTACCTACTTTGATAATTTAAACATCACCGACGTCAAATTGCATTTGAATTCTGAAGTTTACCCCTATGAGTCGTTAAACCTAAACTTTGTCAACAGACAGTTTGCAGAAGCCTATCAGATGTATACGGACTTTCAAAAAACCTATTTGGGGAAACAACGATCGGAGCCGCTCTTGGATTTTCTCGCTTTCGCTGGCAGAGCCCTATTTGTTATTGACTGCTCCAAACAAAATGAAGCCCTCAAGAGTAACACTATTGACGTTAAGTTGGAGTTTCAAAGTTCCGAAAACTTCTCGAAGGAGTCCCGTGCCTTTTGTATAATTATTCATGATCGAGTTCTCGAGTATCAGGCTTTAACAGGTCAAGTACGTGATCTGTTGTAATCAATTACTATTCAACCCTCTCAGCACGATGAAGTTTGTTGTGGTTGACGTTCAGGGATTCAGCGTTCCAGAATTTCAAGCTAAAGAATTGGCTATTTACGATGGAAAGCAAATACGGAACTATCTTTTCAAACCCGTTAAGCCGTTTTATGAACTGTCTTATGATTGCCAGAAGCAAGTGATGTTTCTATATGGGAACCGACATGGTTTATACTACAATTCCGGCGAAACCGATTACAATGAACTTCACCGCATTATCTACAACGATCTCCGGGATGTTGATGTCATCTATGTGAAGGGACATGTAAAGAAGACCTTCTTACTGGAAACTTTTTCCACGATGAAATATCTTAAGCATATACCCGATATTGTTAATTTAGAATTTACTGGGGGCAGTGTTGCTGTACCGAAATTAGCTCTAAGTAAAACCACTTGTTCTTATCATGGTTTAGAATATTGTATTTGTAGTGCTGAGAATTCAAAAATCCTGTATGAATATGTTAATGATTTTTTACCTAAATAAAGAAGTTAAACTGTATTCCCTGTTTAATTTTATCCTATATTATTAGGCCCCCCCCTTGAGAAATTTGATCATTTAGTCTCGAGCTTATGACAAAGACAGTCGACTTGTCAGTTAGATTAGACGAGCATTTGAAAAAAATACGCAAGCTGAAAAGAGACATTAAGTTTTACCAAGAATATAAATCTGTGGTTAGATTGTTTTCGAAACTTACCATTTAAACTTACCAATGGCTGCCTCCTCCTCTTCCGGCTGGGATAAGGTGTTTGAATCTTCCTCTAGATGTCCTGATGTTCCAGCGGTAGTTCTTAAGACTAAGCCTAACCGAGTTTACGAGATTGATGACTTTATAACTGTCATTTTTACTACGTCCGAAGAGGAACGCAAACAAGTAATTTTGGATACTATTGGTTATGGCAAAATTTCTTTCTCTAGTGAGGAATTTGAAGAATTTTTAAGCACTTTTGATTGTTTCAATACATATTGGGTAGATATATTTATGATAATTGGACAGTACACGCTAGTGTTTCATCGCAATGGTGAGAAGAGAAGTCTCAAGTTTGAAGATGCCACAACAGACAAGTATCTATTTCGATGGACCGAGAAGCTAATACACCTATTTGCAAAACATGTTTATGAATTGTATAAGCTTAATATTGAATATTATACTGTTACTAAATAAATAGTCTAATAGTTTAATTTGTTTTTCTTTGTTCTAACTAAGGAAATAAAACACCAATATAAACACAAAAATTTATTAAAGTGTAAAAAAAGTGAAAAAAAAAAACACAAAATGTGACCGAACAGTGGTCTGTAAATAGAGTAAAATAATAAACAATAGAAAAATAAAAAAAGGTAAACTTTGGTAAAATAAGTTAAAAAGCACAAAATCTGACCGAACAATGGTCTGTAAATAGTAAATATAAATATAACTAAAAAAATAATATAAACAACCCAATATAAAAATCAAAAAAAAATAGGGTAAACTTGGGTAAAATATACATATAAACAAATAATAGAAAACTAAAAAACTAGGGTAAACTTCGGTAAACTTAGGTAAAATATACATATAAAGTAAATAAATAGGGTAGACTAGGGTGAAATAAATTAATTCAATAAATAGGGTAGAAATAAATGAATACAATAAATAATAAAATAAATAACATCTATGCGTAATCTAATATCACAGCCTCTAAAGTCATACATTTAGCTACCAAAGGGGATTAAAGGAAAGTTAGCTGCCCGTGATCAGTCTTCGCTCATGGAATTTCCGATGATTCCTTATACTTTTTAATATCTCTATGACCCCAAGCAAGCGTGTTCTCCAAGTCGCCGGGAATAAGGTAACGCTTATCGTCCGCGTGTGATAGCGCTACCTTATTTTTAAGTTCGACATACATATCGTGTAAATGCGAACGGAAAGTGTTCATCTGACGATGAATCTGAGTTCCTTCTACGTCAACCGCCTCCCTATAATCGTCCAGAGTTAGTTCGGATTGGGTGACGTAGTCAGGAACTCCCTTAGCTTTTTTGGTTAACTTTCCCTCCACATTTACACAATATGCCTTCGCCCCGGTACCGTAGAAATCCCAAATGATTTTTCCTGCATACTCATCTTTCATTTTGCCCAAAATTGACTGGTTTACAGGAACATCATGTGGATTTTCCTGTGAGAAATTAGACGTGTCGAATCTATCTAAATTTTGTGCCATATCGCTATAGAAATTTTCGGTTGTAATTTTCAAAACAAGGGAATCGGTGTCAGTGTAGAGTAATACCGCGTTGTTGCCGTATTTTGGCTTAATATACCCGTACAGAAAGTCATACATAATAGTCTTGGATATTTCCAAGATACTAAAACCCACGTAAATCGGTTTATTATATGCGACTTTTTGTTTTTTCATCTGGATGGCTACCAGGTTCTCGTTAAAAATAGTGCGATCTTTAAAATGAGGTTTTGAAATTAACGCTTCGGCTCCCAACCTTCTACCAATATTTTCCCAATGAGAAACAAGTTTAACATCTACCCGTTTCTCCACATTTTCCATTGTTTTCCCAAACACGGCGTTGTTCATAAGTTTAAAAAAGTCTTTTTCAAACTTATTTTGCGCTTGATTGCGCATCGCTGTGTTTAGGTCAATGTATTTCTTTAGCCACGGTGATTGGTCAAAAGATATAACGCGATGAATTTTGGTGAGCTTAAGCCCATAATCTAAAGCCTGACGCAAATTTTGGTAATGAATTATATATTTACTTTTAGGTTTAAAATTTGGAATTAATTTTTCAATATCTTGGAATTTTGATTCTGGTGGAGCTATTGATTGTGGACAAAAGGGTAGTTCGTTGTGTAAATAATGCAACTGTTCGGGGTATTCTAAATCTACCTCTAATATATAGCCAGTTTTAGAATCATTCGCGACATTCATGTAATCTAAACTTTGAATTTCGGTCTCATCCAACCACTTAAAATTCCCCGTTGGTAAATATTGAGACATAGCCGCACCATAGAGGTTGGTAGCGTCCAAATACATGATGTAGGAAGTAGGTTTGGAAGCGTCATAATGAGGTATAAATTTATTGTTAGCAAAAGCTTTTCTAACACTACACTGACTGACCCCGACGCGAATACCGTGTTTAAAGAAGTGTACCATGTCTAGATCCGTCAGTAATTCCAAGGAAATTGATGTGGACTTGAGTGCGGCGTCCATCGCAAGAGAGGGCGCCGTGAAGTACTGCGCAGGATCTAGACCGTAAGTGTTAAGGCACACGTCTCTAAAACTTTCAAAAACATCTGTTAATAATAAAACGTCGGATTTTAAATAAATATCTGAATATTCGCCTAAAGTTTGGCATTCAAATAAATTCCATACAGCCCAAGCACGCTTGTAATCCTCGTTACTAATATCTTCTTTTTTCAGCTGGTTGTAAAAGTCTTTCTGTGATGGAAGCTTTGTATCGTTCAATTTTGCGAAACTATCCACGTAATTATATGGGAAGACACCCTTCTGTCGAATAAGCTGAAACTTATTTTCTTCCGCGAAATATTTTCTAACTTCTCGACATTGTTCGGGTTTTAAATTTTGACTAAGTTTCTCTAGACTGCTGGCCATGAAACGAAAACTGTCGAGGAAGCGTAATTTTAAAAATACCTGTCGTTGTTTACCATCCCTGTTCTCGATGTTATCCACCAAAACATGTTTAGTAAATGATATATACTTTTCCTTGTTTTGGGGGATAACATCCAGCTTTTCTTCGTTGGAAGCCAATTCCTTAACAAACAGGTGCGAATCAAAGTTGGACATATTATGGAAAAAGATGGGTATAAATTGAGGGATTTTGTAATTTAGGTTACATACAGAGTGCGCAGCCGCTCGATATTGGCCATTTGTGTGATCGTGGTCGTGCACGCGATCGTTTAATGCTACATCAAATGGCTTTTCGCAGATATGACACACCGCAGCATTTTGATGCTCCATCTCTTGTTCCGCAGAAATAGGTATCATGGGTACTACTTCCTTCATAAAGCGATTATAGATTGATTTACAATCAATCTCTAAGCGTTTTACGAATTCTTTGTGAGCATCCGGACCCCTATAACTTTGGTAAATCGAATGAGCATCATCAAAGTCACATTTGATGTAGTAACCGAAAGAGTACGGGACATGTTTGTGCGTTCTCACAGTGTATGACGTATCGGGATCCTGAGCATTTTCCTCTGTATCGATAGGTTCAAGGATAGTTTCGAAATCGGCATAAACAACGAAAGGTACTTTTAATTTCTTTTCAAAGTTTGTAAATTTCAAAATATTCTCGGGAATCTCTTCGCCATATTTATTTTTTTTTTAATTTGTCGTTGGGACTTTAGCTAAAACGTGCCCGCAATCGTGCTCCTGATGAGCCTTTAATTTTTGTTCTGAATCAAAATACGATAAACAACCATCACATAAATACTTAGCACCATGATGCAAGGATAATTGTCTTGAGATCAGGCGAGATAAACTTCTTATTAAGCAGTAATGACTATTACCATAATCATCACTGCTTACTAACAAATTTACATGTCGCTCTCTATTACGAGAATTCGTAAAGTATAAGGGCCCAACAACTTCAATAATATTTTTACCATCTTCGAACAGTTTCTCCAGTCCGTATACGTTGATAGAAATATTATTGAGTCGTTCAAACTTCGCTACATCGGTAAGTTTAATCGGAAATTCCATACCTGTAAAGTCCAACTCGTTTTCAAAAGGCAAATAGTTCGCGACTCTATTTGCATTTTGAGTCCAATGAACTGGATGTAAGGCAGCTAGGACTGACCACATGAAACATTTTTGATCCGTGTTTTGAATGTTCAGAACAGCTTTCTTTGCTTCAATCTCCTTTGGAAGCGGGATGTAGGAAGATGGCTTTAGAGGCTGGATCTTGTTGATGCCTAATTCTAAGTGGAGAAGCTGCTGAAGCGTCCACCCTGTAACAATAGAAATATTTTTTTTTTAGTAAGAACTCTCAAATAGTTTTCAATTTGTTTTTTTTTTGGAATAGTTTTACACTCACCACTATCCTTTTCCTGAAATTCGGAATGCTTTCGGTCTAGGATGGCGATGAACTGCTGGAACAGCTCCTCCAAGTCCGTAGCCCCATTCACCAGCTGGTATTTGGTGTTGAAGGACTTCACCTCCTCTGACTCGTTCGACTGCAGGAGGAAGCGGCCGAAAAGCTCCAGACCGACCTTCAGCTGTTCATACTTTGCGCAGATGTCTCCCACCAACTTGACGAATTTTTGTTTTAGCTGCTGTAGATACTGCTTTACGTTGGTGGGATCCTGGCTTGAAGTAAGTCGGTATGTAGCAATTCGGCTCCTGAACGACGTCTTTACCAACTCTACACCATCCTCCTCCTGCATCACGCAGCATTTCTCACGATGTCCCAGGGTCCTTAGATGGCCACCCCATCGGTTAGTAGGAACATCTAGTTGGCATGTTGCACAATGCTGCGTGGACGATGTTGTTGGTTCTGAAAATATGAATAAATAATTAGTACCTGAGTTATATACAGACAAATTTATTATTTCGGTTACTAGAAATTTCCATTTTAAATACTTACCATCTGTCGAATCGAGTCTTGCTCTTTGCGCCATGGGAGATTGCGGAGAATCGACGGCGGCTCTTCTCTTCAGGACTCCATGTTTCTGACGTTGATGGTGTTGTAGAGCTCTCTCAGACTTGGCAGTTACTCCGCAAG
The DNA here is from genome assembly GCA_963971165.1 of Philopedon plagiatum. Classification (NCBI taxonomy): domain Eukaryota; kingdom Metazoa; phylum Arthropoda; class Insecta; order Coleoptera; family Curculionidae; genus Philopedon; species Philopedon plagiatum. The sequence goes on from OZ020189.1 coordinate 92,540,839, forward strand.
TCTCGCAGACTTTGCCTGACTGTCTGCAGTCCCCATGGCGTTTGAGGCTGTCCTTCCTGGTGAATGAGGCGTTGCAGAATTCGCATACGAACATTTTCTATAACACATTAAGATTTGCAAACACTTTTCGGACAAACAAATTGGAAAAGAATTTGAACACAGAGTTTGAGAGAAAAAGTGTCTGGCAAAAAAAATTTGAAAACTTTTGAAAAATTTTTTGGCTTTAATCCACAGGCGTACTTCCTATTTTCTTTTGAGCTCTAACGGTACACTATGCTGATGAATTTTTGTAAATTTTTTCCACTCCAATTGCAGTTTGAACACAAAAACTATTATTTTTTTTTGGAAAAAGGGGTCTTTAATCTACACCCGTACATCCTATTTTCTTTTGAAATCTAAAGGCACCCTCTTAGCAAGAATTTTTGCCAATTTTTTCAATTCAACTTACAGTTTGAACATAAAAAACTAGTAATATCTTCCACGCAAGTACTCCTAATATTCTACACGTTCATACTAATACGCCACCAAGTAAATCTTCTCGGTACTTACCCAGACTTCACAGTACACTCGCTTCACAAAGAAAAACTCTGATTGTCTAAGAATAACTAATTCCCAACACTTTGATCCGCACTTTTTCCCGATCACCTTCACTCTAGGAATTCTTGCTGCTAACTGCTGCTCTCGCCTAGGTGACTTTGCTAGAAATCAATATTTTCATAACTCCTACCACTCCCCGCTGACCTGATCGTAGCTATCTGCGCTTTACATTAAAATGCATGATCATTGTACTTTACTCCGGATGGTACCGCTCGGTACGGAAAACAACGGTCGCGTTGACCTTGCCTCGTGCTGTGTTATTTTCGCGCACTTTGTCCAGTACTATTCCACTGATTATGCAATCTTTCTCGAATATTCTGCATCTCCAACTCTTGCTCATAGTCCTACTAATCCAAGTACTCCAACTACTCCTCCTTCTACACTAACGCCATCTTTCTCCGAAACTCTGAACACCTCCTACTCCAACTACTCCAACTACTCCTAATTCTACACTAACGCCATCCTTCTCCGAACCTGTGAACAGTATTTCTAGTTTGCTCCTAATTTTGTATTGTAACCATTGAATTTTTTGTCAGTCCTGAAAACTTAAAAAATTCCAATTTTCGATCTTACGTCAAAATAAATTTAAAATATAATGTCTTTCAGTTAGAGATCTTTATCAGCCGGGGTGACGAAGTCACTTTTTTCACTAACTGCGCACGAATCGCACCCTCGCTACTACCAAAAAGACGCATTTTCGTTTCTGCGCAACTTTTGAACTTTGTAACCCTCTAGCGCCGAAACGGTTGAACGGATTTCGATGAAATTTGGGGTATGTATTTTGTTACTCCTACCCTTAGTCCCTATCGAAGCAAAAACATTTTAAGGCACTTTTGGTCAGCGCCAGAGTAATTGCCTAAAGGACCTTACTGTTTTTGGGAGTTTTTGAACCTGCATATCTAATGGTCTTTCAGACTTCTATCTAACACCAAAATTTGAATTCTTCAACACTTACCGTTTAAGCGCTAGCCGTAATTTAGTTTTTCTTTACCGTCATCCGTTCCTGTGCTCCTGATACATGAAACACCTTTGTAACTCTCTAGCGCCTAAACGGCTCAACGGATTTCGATGAAATTTGGGGTATGTATTTTATTCCTCCTACCCTTGATCCCTATCGAAGCAAAAAAATTTTAAGGCCCTTTTGGTCAGCGTCCGAGACATCGCCGAAAGGACCTTACTCTTTTTGGGGGTTTTTGAACCTGTATATCTAATGGTCTTTATGACTTCTATCTAACACCAAAATTTTCATTCTCCAACACTTATCGTTTAGGGGCGAGGGCCTCTATGAATTACTAATTCTTCTGCACTAACACCATCTTTCTCCGAAACTCTGAACAGTATTTCTAGTACTGCTACTTCTACACTAACGCCATCTTTTTTCGAAACTCGGAACAGTATTTCTCGTCTCCTTGTATTCCTAGCAGTAGCCTGCTATTCTTGTGGTTAAATAAATAATTTTCCTACGACTACTACGTGTTTTCTTCCTTCCCAACATTTCTTACATATCGTTATCATCGTGACTTCGCTCCACATACAACAACAACAACAACAACAACCACTTTCCTGCCTAGCTGCCGCCGCAAGTCTATATGTTATGAACTGAATATTTTATGTGAAGCCGATGGCCAGGTCGGTTAGAGCGTTGCTGTTCCACTATGCAGGTCCCAGGTTCTAATCCCAGCATGGACAAAATAAAGAAAAAAGTTTTTGACGTCATATTCGTGAAATAATCATATTTTAAGGAATAGTACTCAAGTCCGATGCAGTTAGGCCTCAAACAGATAGTGTCCAAGTAGTTGATGTCCAAGTAGTTAATGTTCAAGTAGTTCAAGCCCAAAGTAGTTGAGGCCACAAGTAGTTAAGACCAAAGTAGCTAACGCCCAAGAGTGTGACAGTTGACAGATGACGTATGACAGATGACGTATGACAGTTGACAGATGACAGATGCGCGCGCCGATGACGCATGCGCATTGACTTTGGGCGATGGGTGGATGGTGAACTCCCTATCTATCACTACTTATATATATATATATATATATATATATATATATATGCTAAAAATAAAATCGGAGATTTCGTTGATTGTTTATAAATATTTTTTTAAACCTCAAAATAAAAAAGTTAATGGGGGTGTAACAATATAACCTTGTAGAAACGACTCTCGAAATGATCCCGTGCTTTCTTAAAATACTTTGTATAATATATTTACATAAAGCTATAAAATTAAAAATCTAAGAAGAAATTCTAATTATAATAAAATGACCATTTCTTAAAATATAAATTTCAATTGTAAACTGTAAAAACGGCAAAGACAGGTGATAAAGGCAAATGTTAATTGGAATATTATGTTTATGTGCTTCTTTATATTCAGGAAACATTTTCGAAAATTCCTAATTGTAAAACGATAGGCAGGTAATAAAGGCTTGGGATAATTGAAATATGTAATAGGTTACGGCGGGAGTCAACAGGGGGCAAAATATTTCCTGTACCTGTTTCTACAAAGGGTTCTTTTAATCGTCGAGGTATATTGGGCGGGAGCTTCTCTTCAGGTAGTTAAATGCAATATAATAGGTAATTGATAATATTCTAAGAAATTATACGAGTAGATAATGCATAGACATTTTGATTCGGTTTGAGTAATAAAAAGTGAAGGTGGAAAAGATTTGCTTGCCTTCGAAAATTTTATATTTTCAAAAGACAAGAGTTTTAAAAAGTGGAGAAATTTCCTGGAGGTGTAGCCAAAAAAGGTTAAACTGTAAAGCCAAAGTTTATGCTGTTGGTCCTGATAACGTAATCTTAAGAAACGATGGCGCTCACAATCATGAGGCACATGAACAAAAATTAAATAGAAAAACTGTTTCTAATGCGTGTAAAAGGAAAGCTGAAGAAGATATATCCGAAAGGCCTTCTAAAATTATTTGTAAAACATTTGCATCTCACTTGCCATCATCAGTTACAACGACCGATGTCAGTTACATTAGAAAAAATACCTATTTATAACATTTCCTAGGTACGCCTATGGCAATATCATAAAATTTTGATTCAAGGCTGACCCAAGGTCCCTCGGCATTAGATGCTTAGATCAAACGTTCCGCCTGAGAGATAGGATTCTGGTCAGTATATTTATTCGTGTGACCAAGGCTTGCTTAATTCTCGTAAAAGCCTCCTCTGCTTCATTCGTCCACTTAATAGGTTCTCTTTTTTTCTTACCACGTAATAAATCGTTAATAGGAGAAGTCAAAGTAGAAAAGTCTTTAATAAAACGACGCGCGACGGTACCACGAACATAGTCCAATAAATCGTTTAATTTCGGTACTATTCGTAGGACGCGGGTAATTTATCATACTAGACATTTTCTCAGGATCGGTACGTAACCCGTTTGCGCCTACAACATAACCAAGAAATTTAAGGGTAGTTTTAAAAAATTCACATTTCTCGATACTAATGGAAGTTTGCGTCTTTAAGACGATTCTTTACTTCTCTCGCACCACGCCAACGGCATCTATGGAGGCCCTACTAGAACTACTTCCTCTCCACATATATCTGGAGAGAGAGGCAAGATGGGCCACATACAGACTCTATCATGCAACAAATAGCATGCAGGCATGTGTCATGAGGGAGACAAGTCTGCTGGAGGGCACTTTAGCTCACTGCATTCTGGGTATGCCTTCGGACATCATGCCTAAAAGGTTAAGCAGCTATATGCCCTATACAGTAATCTATCCTGGGAGGGAAGAATGGGTTCGGAATAAAACTGACCTACTTAGAGCAGATATTTGCTTATTTACCGATGGATCCAAAACTAGCAAGGGTGTCGGAGCCGGAATATATGGCAGTAGCCCAAAAACAGAGCTGACATATAGCCTGGGGTCATTAGCGACTGTATTCCAGGCAGAGGTGTAAGCCATTGAGGAAAGTGTAAGAATGCTGACAAAACGGCAATACACACGTAAAACAATAAAAATCTTTTCTGACAGTCAAGCTGCTCTTAAAGCATTGGAATCTAGCTGGCGCACCTCAAATATGGTGTGGAAATGCCGTGAGGTGCTGACTGTAATCGGAAAACAGAACAAAATCACCCTGGTGTGGATACCGGGACACACAGGCCTCGAGAGCAATGAAACAGCCGACCTGCTCGCTAAGAGAGGGGCAGCGTCGAAGTTTGTAGGTCCCGAGCCGGTGTTAGGCATTTCCTATACAGCGGCCAAGCGTGCGCTTTCAGCCTGGGCCGAAGAGGAATGGACAAGATACTGGTCGAGAATACCAGGTCTAAGACACTCAAAGGCATTCATAAATAATCCCTTGACACATCAAACTGCGAATAATCTACTGGAATTAAACAGGTCGCACCTCAAAATCCTAGTAGGCTTACTTACCGGCCATTGCAGGCTGAGACACCACATGTAAAGGATCGGACTGGCGGAAGACGCCGACTGCCGACTCTGCATGGAGGATGAAGAAACGGCAGAACACATAGTGTGCACATGCCCTGCGGCAGGCAGAATAAGATTCTCATTATTCGGCGAGGGGATGCTTCCGCCAGGAAATCTAATCTACGCCCCTCCCAGCACTATAATCAGCTTCATTCAGAGGCTGGATCTGCTGGAAGAAATCTAATAGAGTTGTGAGCCACAATAGATCGCGATGGTCGCAGTGGAGGGTCAGTACTTGACCCACTCACCGTAATCCTATCCTATCCTACTTCTCTTAACAAGGATAAATGCTCTTCAAAAGTAGACCCTAACACTATTATATCGTCCAGATAGGTAAATATTTTAGGCTCGAAACGTGGCCCAAAAATTTTGTCAACTAATCGTTGCTGTACTTGCGCAGCATTACAAAGTCCAAAAGGAACAACTTTAAATTGAAAAAGGCCTCGACCGGTGACACTAAATGCGGTTTTTTCGCGTGACTTTTCGTCTAACGGTATTTGCCAGAACGCCTTGGGTAAATCTATAGTCGATATAAATTTTGCGTCCCTTAACATATTCAAAATACGGTCGATACTAGGCAAAGGGTAGGAATCGTGACGCGTCTGCGCGTTAAGCATGCGCTCATCATAGCACAGTCTATGAGAACCATTTGATTTTTCACATGTAAAACCGGTGCACAATAAGAGATATTTGAAGGTTCGACAACATCTAAATTTAACATCTCGTCTAGCTCCTTATTTAAAATTTCTGACATATAAGGTGACATAAGGTATTGTTTTTTCTTAAATGGCTTTGCGTCGGCAGTATCTATTGTCATAGTAATTTTATCCGTACGCCCCAACCGCGTTTCACTAGAAATTTCTTGAAAAGAATCGATACATTTTTGAGCGGTTGCTCTTTGCTCAAACTCTGGTTCATCTAAAGTCACCAAATAATTTAAATTAGTTTGATTCATACTTGATATGCTAGTTAAATTATTCTGAGTATTCCATGTACTATTTCTAAAGTCCAATAATAGTGAAAATTGGCGGGCAAAATCGCTACCGAAAATAAACCCATGGCGTATTGAAGGTACAGTCCATGGATTTATTATATAAAAGGATACGGGATGATGTAACATTCTTTGAAGCCAAAACAAACCATTCTAAGCGACACTAAACACAATTTGTAAACATTGGCCACATCTTATTTTACCTTGTATTTGTGTACAAAAAATACGTTAGAAGAATTACAAGATCTGCCAAAAGTAATAAAAGCCCTAAATTACTTTATTTTCTGCTAAATAATAATAAATTTAAGTTAAAGAGGTTTTATTATTTATAGGTTATTTCTAAAGGTGTTTATTTAAAGTCGCTCAGAGTCATTTATAAATCTATATAAATCTATACGTCGCACTTTTTCATTTCTAGTTCATTAGACAAAGACGTACGTGTAACCGAGTGTTCAGACCGAGGTTCAGCCGTTTTCCTAAACAACCAGCACAGACAGCAACACTTCTGAGCTCCAACACTCCAATGCTATTTTATCTCTTCCTACTACCATTCTTGATTCAATTACGTAGTAATTTGTAGTCTTCTCTATGTTCGTAGTTCGCTGCTCCCCCAAGAGAATAACAAACAACAAAATATAAGGCTTCACGTTCGATACGCTCACAGTATACGGATATCGAATCCTTTTATATAATAAATCCATGGTACACTCAATGCCCTAACTACCCGACATTCATCGCTAATCACCACTGGCAAATCAACCATCACTTTTTGCGGCGAGCCGTCTGCAACGGAAATATTTTTTACACTAACAGGATTTATTGTAATTTTAAACTGACCTAAAATGTTTTGACCGCTAGCACCGATAATTGACGATGTTGCACCGGAATCGTAAAGAGCAATTACTTCGGTATCAAATATTTTTACTGAAATATAAGGTCTATTGTCAAAATTTCTTTTTTCCAACATTGGAGAAATTTCATTCCTCACTACGGGAAATTTTAAGTTATGATAAAAGTTTTTAAAGAATTTTATATATTTAGTTTGTTCAACAGTAGGATAGCTTTTATTTTTAATTTTGGCCTTTTTATTTGCGAAATAGTTTCGGCCGTAACGTACGCCGCTACAATTTAGTTTTTTGAACACCTGGTACAAGTTTTAATAGTAAAATTGGCAGCGCCACAACCAAAACAAAATTTATTTTTCTTTGCTTTGCAATTAGAGAAAACATGACCTAACTTATTACAATTCCAACATTTTACTTTACTGTTTCCTGAGGAGGAATTTTGTGTCGAAACGTGGCGTTCAAAAACACGAGACGGAAATTTTGAAATATTTTGTTTATTCCTATTACCTGAATTATTATTATTATCCGTATTAATTTCACAGACTTGAGATGGGAAACGAGAAACAGAACGATTTTTATTTTTTATGTAATTAGCCTCCTCTAAACGTTTAACTAAATTGACTACTTCTTGAACGGAATCAATAGTACATAAAGCTAACTGAGTAATGCGTTTTATACGCAGATGATGCTACAATCATAGTTTCTTCTGTTAGTCAGGACTCTCTTCAAGAAAACACTGTCAGTGCTTTGTCTAGTGCACAAAACTGGTTTTCCAGTAACAGTCTTAAACTAAATAACGACAAAACGCAAGAAATAACATTTAGCTTCAGTAGCGCATCCATTGAGGGCAATTACGTCAAACTGCTGGGTCTTTTGTTGGACGATGGATTAAAATGGTCTTCTCATATCGATAATCTTTGCTCAAGATTGAGTGGTCAAATTTATTTGCTTAGGCAACTTAAGAAAACATTCGATAAAAAAATCCTGTTAATGGTTTATTTTACCAACATTCACTCTCTGTTGAGTTATGGTGCAGTTATCTGGGGTAACGCATCCCAATCCGACAAAGCATTTAAAATGCAAAAGCGGGCAGTCAGGACTATAGATGGTCTTGGCCCCCGTGATTCATGTCGAGCAATTTTTAAAAAACCTGGTATTATGCCTCTTCCTTGTATTTATATTTATCATACCCTCCTTGAAATCCACTCCCACTCTGAAAGATTCACCAAACTATCATACAATCATACGTACGGTACAAGATCTTCGAACACATTACTGATTCCAAGGTATCGACTTGTAAATGCTGAGCGAAATGCATTAAATGTATCTCTGTATAACAAACTTGGCAATGCTGTAAAAATACTAAACTACATAAAGTTTAAAATTAAAATAAAAAAATTTTTCCTAGAAAACTGCTTTTATTCTGTTAATGAATACATGGAGGCACCGTCTGTGAGCTAAATACTTGTATTTATATGTCTTTTTTGTGTTTTTTACTAAAAATAAAATTATATTCTGTATCTAGTTGGTTACAATTGTTGTTTAGTAATGTGTTATTTATTTATTTTTATGCATTTTCCTCTGACCTTTATAAACATGTAAAGAATGTAACGTTGTCAAATAAATATCTATCTATCTATCTATCTAATATATTCGGCTAAAAGGTTTTGTTTCAAAATTTTAACTTTAGTTGCTTCACACGGGGTTCTGCTTAGTCTCGAAAAAAGATTTTCTAACTGAGCTACAAAAATTATAACCGACTCGTCTTTGCGTTGTTGGCGTGATTTTATTTGTTCCCAAATTTCATCTTCTACACACGGCGATAGAAAGTCTATTTTTAATCTTTCTAGTAAATCGGGCCAATTTAAAACAGAGCTGCTCTTTATGCTACGGTACTAAACGAAAGCATCGCCCACAAACAATTCAACAGCCCATTTGAATAAATCGTCTTCAGAAACACCACGCGCATCCGCGACTTCAGTTATGCGTTCAATAAAATTATACACGGCTTTTGGATCCCCGTTAAATTTAACATTCCAATCTGAAAGTAAAATTTGTTTATTTTGACACGTTATTATAGGGGGCGGAACATTTGCTATTGATGGCCTAGGAAAACTTTGGTTAATTGTGTTCGCGGTATCGGTAATAATTATTCTAGCATGAACATCTGCGTCTAATTGAAGGCATGTTGCGTACATTTCTTCTTTATAAAGTTTTACGTTTTCGATATCATCCCCTTCGGTAGGAATTTTAAGTCTGAGAGCGCGGTTCGTAACATGAGCAATTCGTGATTTTATTCTAGTTAGAAGCGTATCTTCGGGATTGTCTTCGAAATCTAAGATAAGACCGGTAATATCGACAACCGTCGCGTTAAAAGCATCGCGTTCTCTGTCAAAATCACTTATATAATTATCTAGATCAATTTTTTCAGCTCCTTGGGCTACCGTAGACAGGTTAGCAACGGCTTTTGGCAACGGAAACAAATCGACTTCCCGTCAGCCGCTGATGGAGTTCGCGCGACGAGTGAGGGCACCTTCAATCTGCACCCATCGTGTTTAAATCAATTTGTAGGGTTAGGTAGGTACATTAATCTCTAATTATGTAAAATGTAATTACTCAGTATTTCCTTATAATTGCCCTTGACTATAAACAAGGATATAAACCTTATGTAATAAAAATTTAGATTTCACTTCAGCCAAAGACAATTTCTTTGGAAAATAGAATCAAAATAGTTAAAACAGAAAAATTAAAAATTTATAAAAATTAAATCATTTCCATTTTGCGGTAAAAGGCGATCCACGGGGTATCTCTGGGGCCAAAGTAAACATGGTGTATGGCTTATTGTATTTTTACTATAATATTCAAAAGGTCGGTCAAAATGGCTTTTGTAGATAGGACTGAAGTTCAAAAAGTACGAGAAATAGTCAGATCCATTATCCAAAATTTAGAGTTTTCAGCCAGAAAAGGACCTCCAAAGGGCGTTTCCTTCTTCCAAATTATTGGTACTGCCTCTCTAAATGCGCTTTGGGTAGAATATTGGAAAGGTCGGTTCAAACGGTTTTACAAGATGGCACTAAAGTGGTAAAACACAGAAATTAAAAGTTATAAAATTCAAAATATTAGCTTCTCAGTGGTAAAGGGCTATTCCACTGGCTAATTTCTGGGCTTAAAATAAATAGGATGTATCTTATCTTGATGCATTTTAAAAAATATATCCTAAAGGTCTGCAAAAATTTGTTTAAACAATGGTTAAACTTCAAGAAATGAAAAAATAATCAGACCTGTGGACATGAATTGACAATTTTTGTCCGTAAAAGGACAGTTGCTGGGGTTTTTATTGTCCTAAATTATAGGTACATGCTTCCTGAGTAGGCTTCTGGCAAAACAGTACAAAGGCCGGGCCCAACTTTTTTTTCCAAATGGAACCAAATTGACAGTTTCCAGCCAGAAAAGGACCTCCAAAGGGCGTTTCCTTCTTCCAAATTATAGGTACTGCCTCTCTAAATACGCTTTGGGTAGAATATTGGAAAGGTCGGTTCAAACGGTTTTACAAGATGGCACTAAAGTGGTAAAACACAGAAATTAAAAGTTATAAAATTCAAAATATTAGTTTGTCAGTGGTAAAGGGCTGTTCCACTGGCTAATTTCTGGGCTTAAAATAAATAGGGTGTATCTTGTCTTAATGCATTTTAAAAAATATATCCTAAAGGTCTGCAAAAATTTGTTTAAACAATGGTCAAACTTCAATAAATACAAAAATAATCAGACCTGTGGACATGAATTGACAATTTTTGTCCGTAAAAGGACCGTTGCTGGGCTTTTTATTGTTCTAAAGTTCTAAATTATAGGTACATGCTTCCTGAGTAGGCTTCTGTTAAAACAGTACAAAGGCCGGGCCCAACTTTTTTTTCCAAATGGAACCAAATTACGACTACCTATATCTGTTTCAGAATCATAAAATTATGGTGAATGCGCAGAACGAAATAATACTAAAACGCCAAATTTATGGTGTTATTCTAAAGCGCACCTTACACGGTCAATAATACTGACAATATGTTATTATATTGACAAAAATATTGACCGTGTAAGGTGGGTATATTGATGGTTTGATGGACTGATGGATTGAACTGACGCGAAATCGAATTTCCGAATATCAGGCATCAATATCAGCAAGTAGAGGAGGATACCGTCAGTATTACTGATCGTCTAGGATGCGCTGTCAATATTGGATCAATCCTAAGTGTAACGTCAGCTGCTGTCAACAATGAAAGCAGCAAACATGCTTTTTTAAGCAATCTTTCATCCAGCGCTTACACATTACTGTACGTTTTATCCCTAAACTTAAAATTATCGTAAAACATGCCCTCTGTCGAGGATCAATTTTCAACAGGCACGGATAATAGTAGGTTATGTACTAAAGGAAATATTGACAATAATACTTATCGTGTAAGGTTGAAGAATATTGATACAGAGATTGAAGTGGATTGTTGAAATATTGATTGATATCAATATTATTGACCGTGTAAGGTACGCTTAAGGATGAGTTCGAAACTTTTCTTACACCTTCAGATAATTTTTACTGCTACGATAAAATTAATCCTACTTTTATCATACTACTATCTACTACTGGTAAAAGTAAAATACAAAATTCCTAAAAATAATATTTGAGCCGGTCAGAGGAAAAGTGGTCTAACTGCATGGCGGTTTGCTTGTGCGTTATACCACTTTTCCTCTGAACGGCTCATTTATTGAAATATAAACTTCATACAGTAAAAAAATATGCTATGTTAACACGACATAATATATAAGTAGAAACTTTTTATTATTAATTTTACGAAATAAATGGTAGGTATTAACATACATAAAAACTATAGTTAGCTTCAACAGATCGGTCTAAAACTGGAAAAATCTAAAAGTTCCCCAAGAGGGTTGGTGGTTTTTGGCCACACACACAATATATCGGTATTATCATTAGATGGTGATATTGTTTAAACATATCCAGCCTGTCTAAGATGAGGGCATTTTAATGCTTGTCAGGCTCTATCCACCAGACAGTCAAAAATGGAAAATATGGCTTAAAGCTTTTGGATAATTATAATTTTTTTTTCTCAAAAAAATGAACAGACTTTACAAAACAAAAAGCACCAAAAAGTATGAAATGCAATTTTTACGTATTTATAGCTGTGGTTAATGGTAAACTTAGTTTTCTTCAAAGTTAGGTAACTTGTACACCGAAGTTTTGAACGTTGAAGTCTGCGCAGTTTTACAGTGTAAGGACCCGTAATAATTCATAAACAATTAATTAATAAGAAGTTCAGAACTTTGGTGTACAAGTTACTAACTTTGAACAAAGTTAAGTTTACCATTAGCCACAGTTATAAATACGTAAAAATTGCATTTCATACTTTTTGGTGCTTTTTGTTTTGTAAAGTCTTCATTTTTTTGAGAAAAAAAATTATAAGTATCCAAAAGCTTTAAGCCATATTTTCCATTTTTGACTGTCTGGTGGATAGAGCCTGACAAGCATTAAAATGCCCTCATCTTAGACAGGCTGGATATGTTTAAACAATATCACCATCTAATAATCTAATGATAATACCGCTATTGTGTGTGTGGCCAAAAACCACCAACCCTCTTGGGGAACTTTTAGATTTTTCCAGTTTTAGACCGATCTGTTCACGCTAACTATAATTTTTATGTATGTTAATACCTAGCATTTATTTCGTAAAATTAATAATAAAAAAGTTTCTACTTATATATTATGTCGTGTTAACGTAGCATATTTTTTTACTGTATGGAGTTTCTATTTCAATAAATATTATTTTTAGGAATTTGGTATTTTACTTTTACCAGTAGTAAATAGTAGTATGATAAAAGTGGGATTAATTTTATCGTAGCAGTAAAAATTATCTGAAAGTGTAAGACAAGTTTCGAACTCATCCTTGAGCGTACCTTACACGGTCAATAATATTGATATCAATCAATATTTCAACAATCCACTTCAATCTCTGTATCAATATTCTTCAACCTTACACGATAAATATTATTGTCAATATTTCCTTCAGTACATAACCTACTATTATGCGTGCCTGTTGAAAATGGATCCTCGACAGAGGGCATGTATTACGATAATTTTAAGTTTAGGGATAAAACGTACAGTAAAGTGCAAGCGCTGGATGAAAGATTGCTTAAAAAGCATGTTTGCTGCTTTCATTGTTGACAGCAGCTGGCGTTACACTAAGGATTGATCCAATATTGACAGCGCACCCTAGACGATCAGTAATACTGACGGTATCCCCCTCTACTTGCTGATATTGATGCCGGATCTTCGGAAATTCGATTTCGCGTCAGTTCAATCCATCAGTCCATCAAACCATCAAGATATCCACCTTACACGGTCAATATTTTTGTCAATATAATAACATATTGTCAGTATTATTGACCGTGTAAGGTGCGCTTTAGAATAACACCATAAATATGGCGTTTTAGTATTATTTCGTTCTTGCGCATTCACCATAATTTTATGATTGTGAAACAGATATAGGTAGTCGTAATTTGGTTCCATTTTGAAAAAAAGTTGGGCCCGGCCTTTGTACTGTTTTAACAGAAGCCTACTCAGGAAGCATGTACCTATAATTTAGAACAATAAAAAGCCCAGCAACGGTCCTTTTACGGACAAAAATTGTCAATTCATGTCCACAGGTCTGATTATTTTTGCATTTCTTGCAGTTTACCCATTGTTTAAACAAATTTTTGCAGACCTTTAGGATATATTTTTTAAAATGCATTAAGATAAGATACACCCTATTTATTTTAAGCCCAGAAATTAGCCAGTGGAACAGCCCTTTACAACTGAGAAGCTAATATTTTGAACTTTATAACTTTTAATTTCTGTGTTTTACCACTTTAGTGCCATCTTGTAAAACCGTTTGAACCGACCTTTCCAATATTCTACCCAAAGCGTATTTAGAGAGGCAGTACCTATAATTTGGAATAAGGAAACGCCCTTTGGAGGTCCTTTTCTGGCTGAAAACTCTTAATTTTGGATAATAGATCTGACTATTTCTCGTACTTTTTTAACTTCAGTCCCCTCTACAAAAGCCATTTTGACCGACCTTTTGCATATTATAGTAAAAATACAATAAGCCATACACCATGTTTACTTTGGCCCCCAGAGATACCCCGTGGATCGCCTTTTACCGCAAAATGGAAATGATTTAATTTTTATCAATTTTTAATTTTTCTGTTTTAACTATTTTGATTCTATTTTCCAAAGAAATTGTCTTTGGCTGAAGTGAAATCTCAATTTTTATTACATAAGGTTTATATCCTTGCTTATAGTCAAGAGCGATTATAAGGGAATACGGAGTAATTACATTTTACATAATTAGAGATTAATGTATCTAACACTCGTCGCGCGAACACCAGCGGCTGACGGGAAGTCGATTTGTTTCCGTTGCCAAAAGCCGTTGCTAACCTGTCTACGGTCCTTGGACTTCTCTCTGCAACCATGGATCGGGAACACTATCACTAGTTTGGGAGTAGTTTTAGAGAGAGAGATTATATAAATGGGGAAAAACACCCGAGAAAGTAATTGGGCACGCGGCCGAGTTGTGGTCAGTACAACGTATTTGTTAGTACTCTCTTTACGTACTACTAGCGTCCACGCGCTTTAGGGCCAGTACATGTGTCATGTGAACACTACGCGCATTCCCGCGTATTTTAAAATCTAGTACCCAACATTAATTGGGGACTTTACCAAATAGAGAATTAAAATATATAGGTATATAAAACCCAAACATACCGCCCACCTAAAATGATAAATTTTACCAAAAAAATTAGAGAAAAATTCTGAGAAGTGGAAATATTAATCCCAAATGTTACACTTAAAACTAATAAATAATAAAAAAAAAACATTTAGCATGTAGGCAGGGGACACAGTTTGGTAACAGGGCGTTTAAAAATACCCTTCGCGGTGCGCACTGTCACTACGCGAGTAACTCCGTCCGCACTGGGGTGAACATCCACCACGCGACCTAAAGGCCATTTTAATGGCGGTGCAATCTTTGAGTACAATGAGGGTGTCTTTTAATACAGGAGTTGACGGTTCCATCCACTTACTACGCTGCATTAAAGTATGTAAATATTCTTGATTCCAACGTACCCAAAAATGTTGATGCAACGCTTGCAGTAGCTGGAATCGAGACAGTCGTCCGAGTTTTAATGAGGTTAAGTCCGGTTCAACAAACGAGTTTATATAGAGGCTCTAAATTCAAAAAATGACCCGGGGAAAGTGCCGTTAGATCGTTCGGGTCAGAGCTGAACGGACAGAGCGGTCGTGAATTTAATAACGCTTCAATTGAGACCAAAACGGTATTAAACTCTTCATAAGTTAAAATCTGAGTGCCAACAACGCGAGACAAATGAGTTTTTACGGATTTTACACCGCTCTCCCAAAGTGCTCCAAAATTTGGACTAGCGGGGGGAATAAAATGCCAGGATATATGTTCCTTCTCAGCGGCTCGCTGCATTGTAGTAGTGAGTTCGTTATGAGCTCCGACAAAATTTGTGCCGTTGTCGCTATATATGTCGGAAATTTTGCCCCTACGGGCTAAAAACTGGCGCAGTGAGGCTAAAAACGAGTCCGTCGACAAACTAGAACAGAGTTTTAAATGTATAGCTTTAGTGACCATACATACAAATATACAAATGTACGACTTGTACGTTTTAGCATTTCGAATTCTGCCCATAGTGGTAGTGAACGCACCTGCAAAATCGATGCCAACCTTTTGAAATTGCTTACATTGGAATAATCGAACCTCGGGAAGGTTACCCATAAGAGGTTGAGGAGGTCGGGGGTTGGCTCTAAAACATTTATAACAGCGAGAAAGAACTTGGCGAATAGCCATTTTAGGGAATATAATCCAAAATTTTTGCACGATTAAATACTGAAGTGTTTGTTGGCCGGGATGTAAAAAATTATTATGTGTATCCTCGATGATGAGAGTGGTAAGTCGGTGAGCACTGGGTAAAAGAGCGGGATGTTTCTGCTCAAACGACAGGTGAGAGTAAGATAAGCGTCCGCCCACTCGCAGCACGCCTTCTTCATCAAGGAAGGGGTTCAATTTTCTGAATACTTTTGAAAGAAGCTGATTATTTCTAAGCCTTTTAATTTCGTTGGAAAATGCAATGCTCTGAATATATTTGGTCAAACACATAAGAGCTTTATCTAGCTCTCTCCTTTTAGAGAAGTGTGAGAAATTTTATTGGAGATAAAACGTAAAAATCGACAAATAATACGCAAAATTTTATTTAACGAGGAAAAACTATCCAGAAGCTCTAACAGAAGGTTACGAGGTTGCACCAAGGTTGCAAACACGGCCTTTCTCTGCTCTAAAGTGGTTTCCAGGGGTTTAGACCTATCACCAAAATCTGACCAAAGCTCTTCTGACTGGGTGAGAAACGAAGGCCCCGCCCACCATAGCGAATTATCAAGCAACTGAGAGGGCAACAGACCCCTCGACCCACAATCCGCGGGGTTATGCTCAGAGGGAACATAATACCAACGATCAGGTGCAACTTGTTCTTGAATGCGAGTAATTCTGTTAGAAACAAAGGTATTATACTTATGAGGAGACGATTTTATCCGAGAGAGGGCTACGGTTGAATCCAACCAAGCGTAGATGCGCCGGACAGTAATTTTCCCTTGAAGAGCGTTTAACGTAGAAGTTAACAAATCGGAGAGGAGTACGGCTGCGCATAACTCTAAGCGAGGAATGGAGATTCTTTTTAAGGGGGCTACTCGACATTTGGCAGCAATAAAGGACGTTTTTATTTGGATTTGAGCATCTATAAATCTAAAATAGAGAACACTGGAGTATCCATAACTGGAAGCGTCACCGAATGCGTGAATATCACAAATTAAAGAGGTAGAATTGAGGAGAATACGAGGCAATTGAAGGCTACAGAGTAGAGGTAATTCCTCTTTAAATTTGCACCATTTGGTTACAATTTCTAGGGGGGGTGTGTCGTCCCATTGGAGGCCAAGACTCCACAATTGTTGGATAATGAGTTTTCCAAAAAGGACAACGGTGGTTAAAAATCCCTCCGGATCAAAGATACGAGCTAAATCGGAGAGAATATTACGTTTTGTACAAGAGTTTTTACTGACGCTTACCTTATACGTAAAGACGTCAGCACCGGGTTGCCACTGAAGACCCAAAATTTGTACGAAACTGTCTTGGGTATCAGCAAAAGAGAGGGTATCAATCTGGAGCGAATCTTTCGGTAAATGTGCCAGCAATTGAGAACTATTGCTTGCCCATTTTCGCAACTCAAAACCGCCTAGTTTCAGCAGTTCAATAAGCTCATTCTGAAGTTGTAAGGCTTCTTCGAGAGTATTGCAACTGCAAAGTAAGTCATCCACATATATGGAGTCTTTCAACGCTCGACTAGCAAGCGGAAAAGTGGCTTGGTTATCATTAGCCAATTGCAAAAGAGTGCGAATGGCTAAAAAAGGGGCCGACGTAACACCATAGGTTACGGTGACTAAACGGTAATCTGAAATAGATTCTTCTGGAGAGAAACGAAATAAGATTCTTTGATAATCGCGGTGTTCCTCAGTAATCAAAATTTGTCGATACATTTGTCTGATATCCGCTGTGAATACTATAGAGCCGAGTCTAAAGCGCAACAACACAGTGAAAATATCTAACTGGAGCTTTGGGCCAACTAACAAGGTATTCAGTGACACACGATTTGAGTCTTTCGTAGAGGCATCAAAAACCACTCTAAGTTTAGTGGTCAAACTTTCAGGGCGCAATATACAATGATGAGGAATATAATAAGAGTGAGGGGCTTTACAGGATCTTTAATAAGTTCCATGTGTCCAGCTGATAAGTATTCAGCCATGAAATGACAATAGTCTTTATACAGAGGGGGGTTATTTTTGAGACGACGCTCTAAGTTTAAAAATCGCCGCAGGGCAACATCACGAGAATCACAAAAGACAGGAGGAGTTGAATTCTTAAAGGGAAGGGATACCACATATCTACCAGTCTGGGTTTTATGATGAGTGTTTACAAACATTTTCTCTGCAGCTGCCTCATCGGGAGTATGTTTTGGGGTGTGAGAAACCTGATCAAGTTCCCACAATTTCTTAATAGAATTTTCAAGTTCCACAGAGGTACATAATGTATTAATGCACTGGTGACTTTCAATAGGCACCTTGCCCATAATAATCCAACCAAGGGATGTACTAATAGCGGAGGGTCCTTGTCGGTCAAAAGAGATAGATTCTCCTTTCAATAAAGAGGCAAAAACTTCAGCACCGAGAAGCATGTCAATGGGAGAGGAGAGATTAAATCGCGGATCAGCCAGATTTAAATTTAAAAAATTTTTAAATTGTTTTTGGGGTAGGTCAACACAAGGCATATTAGAACATATTTCTGGTAAAACGACAAATTCCAGCTCTAAGGCAGGTTCCGAGCAAAAATGAGGGGTAATTAAACAAGTAACACCTTGCATTGCCTTAGTATTCATGGGGCCTAACCCGGCTATTGACGTGTTAAGAGAATAAAAATTTAACCTTTAACTGGTATGGTGGGAATTTTTCACACTTATGGTATGGCAGGGTCAATTTGGACCCTGTGATTTTTTTTACAAAAAACAAAATTCTATTAGTGTGCAGTTGACAGACGTAGTTAGAGTGATACATTTTTAATACTTTAAACCAAATAAATACAGAATTCAGCTAGTTTTGTAACTTTTATTAAGGAAAATTAAACAACATACACCAAAAAACGTCATAATTAAAATATAAAAATTAAAAAAAAAATACTCAACTCAAAGCCTTTTCAGTACAAGAAATGTGTTACTGGAAGATAACAAAATAATGCCATACAACAGGTTAAGTAAAATAATACTGCTTAAAAAAACTGACAGCTGTCACTTTAAACCCAAAAAGTCATTAAAAAAAATAGACTACATTCCGAATGATTATTGTCTATATATTTTTAACACTCACTTGTGTAAGCAGTTGTCGCATAGAACTTTTGTATGCCTGTGCTTTTTGCAGATATAGTGATGGCATAAATCGCATATCATTGATTCTTTCTTTTGTGAATAAGGACATAGCTGACATCTTCCTCTTTTTCTTCCTTGAACATGTTCAAGTAGAGGTTGTTGAGCTGGCATCGGTTCTCTTTCTTCAATATTCCCTATTTTGTATATGAGAGCGCGTAGTTCCCTTGGTAGACTTTTCTCTTGGACACGGCGTTCCAAGTGTTCCTGAATTAGTTGCCTCCCCAACTTGGTTAAAAAGTTTCTTCTATCCATCGTTTGGTTTCCAGCCACACAGTTAAAGATAACATTTGAATTTACACCAGCTACATCCATGAGTCTGAACCATATTGCTTGCGGCCATCTTCGTGTTCTTCTTCCTACTTTGTAACATGCGCATTTTTTATCCAGAGCATCAACACCGCCCTTGGTATCATTATAAAAGTGTATGATCTCTGGCTTATTATCTATTATAGATTTGGTGTGATGCATCGATGATATCAGTAAAACGGCCCTATTTTTATGAGATACATACGAAACAAGTGTTTCATTACTGGTGAATCCAAATAGAGATGAATTTACGGGCCTGTCTTTATGAGGAAGAAATGCAGGGGGCAACTCCCTCTTATTTTTTTTTAGGGTACCAACGTAAGTTAATCCTTGTTTTTTAAGTTCAGTTATTAGTTCATACGAAGAGAACCAGTTATCCCCTGTAATATTCCTGTTTGTCTTAGCAACTGGCTCAGTTAATCTCAGTACATCCAAAGTAGGTATGCCTAGTTTTCTGTTACGGTCGTAGGTATGGTTTTTTCCTGTATAAATAAATGCATTGAACAAGTAATGCGTCTTTGCGTCACAAAGGCACTGCATCTTTAAACCGTACTTGTCTGGTTTATTTTTAAGGTACATGCGAAACTTACACCGTCCACGAAATGCAATGAGCATTTCATCAACCGTAATGTATTCCCCACAACTGTAGTTTGATTTGCAATTATCAATAAATATTCCAAAAATTTCAGAAATATGCGCTAGCGGATCACCATTATTGATTCTCTCTTCCCTCGTGGATCTGTCATCAAAACGCAAGGCAGTGAGAAGAAAGTAAAAGCGCTTCAAAGACATTGTCGCTCTAAAAATGTCGCGACCAGTTCCATCTGTTGCGAATAGCGATTGAAGGTCTTCGTTATTGGATTTGAAGACGCCAGCTAAATACAAAAGTCCAAAAAATGCTATCAGCTCCACTTTATCAACGTGACTGGTAAACTGGCAAGAAAGGCTTGAAAAATTATACTTTGCGGCCATATCTGTTATACGGGTATTTGTTTCATTAACTAGAATCTCTAATATTTGGTCATTAATAAAACATTTCCAAGCTACTAGTGGTTCACAAGGTTGCTTCAAGAATGATTCTCCTCTCAACCCAGGCAAATGAGAAATTAAATTTGTAGCACGTGTGCGACTAGGACCTGGAGCATTTTTTGACCATTTCTGCCGGTTTTTCCCATAAAAATAATTTGACTCCCTTTCGCCATCCGTTTCTTCACTAAACTCACTAACATCACTTGGTACTGCCAAATTTTCCACTTCATTATCAGTACATTCTTGCTCAGACTCACTTTCATGATCGCTATGCTCACTATCACAGTCAGAAAAATCACTATCACTCTCTATTCCCTTTTCCATAATATCATTAGCCATTTGCTGCAATTCATCAGTCGACAGTGCTTTTTTTTCTTTGCTAGTTGATGCCATTTTTGCACACACGAAATTTCAAAATAATCACACTACTGGTATGGCAGGGTCAAATTGGACCCTAAGCGTATAGTACGTCCACATGCACTGATCTAGACTAACTACCGACTAAGCAGCAAATATATCGCGACATCCTTAAAGATTACACAGAGCGACAACCAGCTCCGCCTATACTCCGGTTGAAAAATCACAAATCAAATTTCATTAGGGTCCAAATGGACCCCGCCATACCAGTTAAATTAAACCTAGTTTTTTGCAACATTTTCTAGTAACAAAATTAGCCTGACTGGCAGAATCTAATAATACACGTATAGTTTGAACTTGTCCCCAAGCGTCTTTCACGCGTACCACAGCGGTAGACAACAAAACAGTATTACTACGTGGTAAATTAACAACTAAAGAATTCAAAGAATTATTATTTTGCGAACTACCTTGAGTAGGAGAGAGGGAATCCGAGGTAATCTCCGCCGGAATATCTGGAGCAGAACTATAATCCTGAGGTTGCGCAGGCGCAGTGGATTTCGTTGTCTGCGGGTGGTGAGAATTTGAGAAACTATTTTGAGAAGTTTGAGGCTTAAATTTTGAGTCAAAATGTAGAAGGGTATGATGTTTAAGAGCACATTTACGACAAGTTCGAAGAGAAGTACAAGAGGGTGAAGTATGCCTTGTACCTAAACAATTTGTACACCATTTTTTATTTTTTACAATATTATACCGTTCTTGCGGAGTTTTAGACAGAAAGGCTTCACAGCTATAAATGGGGTGAGTATTGTTACAAAAAGAACAAAATTCTTTGCGATCAGTGTTATTTAAAAACGACTTGAGATTACTTTGAGACCTTTGTGGTTTTACTAGAGGGGAAGTAATAGATACAGCATCTAAGGCGGCACAGTGCGTTTTTAGAAACTAAACTGCTGGCCAATTCAAGCGGGACAAACTAAATTTTTGATAAAATTTAGAGTGGAATATTTTCGAAACGAAAAAAGATTTTGATTTAACTTTTTCAGTATGTAATTGAATAGTTCTTCTAGTTTTTATACTTCAAGGCACTATTGCTAGCAGTCGCTGCAACTCTATTTTACAGGGTGTTAAGTGAAACCCTGACTTTTTTGGAAAAGTTTTCCAGTTCCGAGAATCTAGGAAGAATTTTTTTTGAATTTTCTTTTCATACTAAAATGATCCATGGTCAAATACAAAAAAACAATTTCTCCGGATTTTCTCTATTTTCATTTGTTTTCCGTATACAGGGGTTAGTCGAAATTATCGACTTCTTCTTACAAAGGAACCCCTAATTTGGCCGTTTATTCACAAAAAGCGAAAGACCAAGTAAATTTGTAGTTTGAAGTAGTCCAGCTAACAAAATTAATACAAATTTTTGTACAGGGTGTAGCAAGTTTGGATCACGGGCTAGTAAATTATTATTTTTTAATTTCTACTACTTTTTCCTAAGTTAACTATTAATTATCACGTGCTACGTTAAAGGGTTAAAATTTGTTAGGTCCGATAACAGTACTGGATAGAAAGATCCTTTTTGCCCAAACGGGTTTTTCATTTTTTGTCTAGTCCCATTTTTAGTGATTAAACGGCTCGCATTTTGAACCTAACTTTTTGCAATTGCATCCATGAACGATTGAAGTGAGAGTGCTTTTTTGGTGGTACATAATGAATGTTTTATCCAACCAAAAAACATGTAGTGGCCAAACAGCTAATGATGCTTATTCGAAGAAATTTTTAGCATTATACAGGGTTGCAAAAAATATACCACCTATACTTTGCAGGTGGATTTCTGTTAATTTAGCGGCGTTTCTATTTCTTAGTCAAAAGATCTAGTAGGCCAAAAAATAAAACATTTTCTTTGCTATTGACAGTTACCAAGGCAACAAAGTATTCTTCTTTGAATTGGTGCGTTATTATCCTTTATAATGGCTCGATTAAGTGCAAAAGAACAAGCTAATTGTTTGCGTTTACTACAAGATGGGGTAAAAATTAGTATTATTGCGGATATGTACGGGGTTGGGCGAAGTACAATATCTCGACTGCGTCAACGCTTCCACGAAACGGGAAGTGCAAACTATCGTTATGGGGGAGGTCGCCAAAAGAAAGTCGGCATTGCAGATGAAAGATGCTTGGTTAGAGAGGCTCGTCGAAGGCGAAAAATTTCATCAGAGAAAATTAACCAGGAGTTCAGAGCAAGAACACACATTCGTGTGAGCAATAGGACCATTAGAAGAACTTTAAACAATAATAACTTAAGGTGAGTTACTTCAAATGAGATCTTATTTTTTGTACCAATATTTTTAGTGTTTCATTTTAGTAAGTCGGCTATTATAATATCGACGTCAGCTGAGGCGTGAATCTTGGATTTTGCGCACCGATATTATAAATGTAAACTTGAACTAAGTTGTTCATAAATTAAAGTTTTGATAGGCGACCCTAAACACATTATTTGTGCTTGCAGCGTAATATTCCTTAGTTCTTCCCTAGAACTAACGTTATGAAAATTGACCTAATTTTGCATTTTAGTATAATAAAAGCTACTGTTGGCTTATTTATTGGTTCATTCCCTACACCTATACTACAGATTTTTAAGCCAAAATTTTAATTTTAGAGCTCGGCGACGTGCTAAATGTGTGCGACTTCTACCACAGCATAGGCGAAGACGTCTCCAGTGGGCATATGAACATCGCAATTGGCCATTAGATAACTGGGAAAACTGCATGTTTGTAGACGAGTCAAGATTTAATTTAATTCACTCGGACGGCAGAATATTAGTTTGGCGTGAACGTGGCGAACGGTATATGGAGGAGAATATGGCTCCTCAGGAACCTTTTGGTGGTGGAGGCGTTACTGTTTGGGGTGGTGTAATGTTTAATGGCAAAACGGAACTTTTTTTAACATTGGAGCCCATTAACGGTCAGGTATATAGGGACGAAATTTTAAGCAATATCGTTCTACCATTTGCAAACAATTTTGGGAACGATTTTGTGCTAATTGACGATAACGCCAGACCTCATAGAGCACGCATTGTGCAAGAGTTTTTGGAAGCTAATAATATTACCAGGATGGTCTGGCCTGCAAAATCACCAGACATGAATATTATCGAACACGTCTGGTCTAAATTGAAATTATTGGTAAGTTCTAGGGAAGATCCTCCTCAGACTCTAGAACAACTTGCAGGCGCCATTGTTCAGGAGTGGGAAAATATTCAGCAAGAATTTGTCAATAATTTGGTAATAAGCATGCCTCGAAGATGCCAAGAGATAATAAATGTAAGGGGAGGTCCTACTAGGTATTAAGATTTGTTTTGTTTTCGTTAGTTGCAAGTTTTTATAATACCTTCAAGTAAAAAAAATGTTCTATAATTTAAAACGTTTTCTGTTTACCTATAAAAGTAACAACCAAAATTTACATTTTGGATCTCCTAAAGTAATGCCGGGAAAAATAACTACTAAATTTGAAAATTACGTATCTTTTCGAGTACTTTCAAAAGTAATTAAATCTTCTGAAATTTCTATACCTTCTAAAAACTACGCTATACAGAATTTTATAACTTGTTCAGTTGAATTCACTATCCATCTCCAATTTTTGACGAGAAAAATGTACTCCGTGACTATTAATTTAAGACACTTCTTATTAATTAAAATTTCTCAATGCCATGTACTGACTTTTTAGAGCAGTGGTAAAATATTTTTCTTTTATAATGAATAATCGAAGTTTACGAAAATCCAAAGATATCGAGAAACACGTGGCTTCTATTATAAGTAGTAACTTCTGCACAATCCTGTATAATGTGAAAAAGTTCCGAATGAATATTATTCTTTTTATCTGTATCGTTACTAGATTTTATTAATAATAAGTAGGACATTTTCTTTAATAATTATTAATATAGCAAAAAGGAACTTTATGAATACCTAAAGGACTCTAAAATCACATGATTTTCATATAAAATGTAGGTGATATGTTTTGGGCAAACGCGGACAAAAGCAGCGAATAAGCATCTTTAGCTCTATGGCCACGACACTTTTTTATTGGTTGGTTAAACCAATAAACGATGTCCACTTCAATAGTTCATGAATGCAATCGCAAAAAGTTAAGTTTTAAACGCAAGCCATTTGTATCACTAAAAATGGGACCAGACAAAAAAATTCAAAAACAGTTTCGGCAAAAAGTTCCAAGAAAATTGGGACTATATTCAATTAATTTGAAAATCACATGACTTCCATATAAAGTATAGGTGGTATATTTTTTGCAACCCTGTATAATGCTAAAAAATTCTTCGAATAAGCATCATTAGCTGTTTGGCCACTACATGTTTTTTGGTTGGATAAAACATTCATTATGTACCACCAAAAAAGCACTCTCACTTCAATCGTTCATGGATGCAATTGCAAAAAGTTAGGTTCAAAATGCGAGCCGTTTAATCACTAAAAATGGGACTAGACAAAAAATGAAAAACCCGTTTGGGCAAAAAGGATCTTTCTAACCAGTACTGTTATCGGACCTAACAAATTTTAACCCTTTAACGTAGCACGTGATAATTAATAGTTAACTTAGGAAAAAGTAGTAGAAATTAAAAAATAATAATTTACTAGCCCGTGATCCAAACTTGCTACACCCTGTACAAAAATTTGTATTAATTTTGTTAGCTGGACTACTTCAAACTACAAATTTACTTGGTCTTTCGCTTTTTGTGAATAAACGGCCAAATTAGGGGTTCCTTTGTAAGAAGAAGTCGATAATTTCGGCTAACTCCTGTATACGGAAAACAAATGAAAATAGAGAAAATCCGGAGAAATTGTTTTTTTGTATTTGACCATGGATCATTTTAGTATGAAAAGAAAATTCAAAAAAAATTCTTCCTAGATTCTCGGAACTGGAAAACTTTTCCAAAAAAGTCAGGGTTTCACTTAACACCCTGTAAAATAGAGTTGCAGCGACTGCTAGCAATAGTGCCTTGAAGTATAAAAACTAGAAGAACTATTCAATTACATACTGAAAAAGTTAAATCAAAATCTTTTTTCGTTTCGAAAATATTCCACTCTAAATTTTATCAAAAATTTAGTTTGTCCCGCTTGAATTGGCCAGCAGTTTATTTTAAAATATTAAAATTACTTGAGCGATTGCTAGGATTTTTTAACTCATCGTGACATTCAATCTCAAAACGAGTGGCGATTGTCTGACTCAAGCGTTCCATGAGCATATTAAATAACACAAAATCCCATTGTTTTACTGGATAATGCAAATTATTTAGAGCAGACAAGTTTTCTTCAAACTTGTCAACGAGATTTCTTAGAGCACTAACTGAAATATCATGAGTTAATTTCTTGGTATTTTGTATTTCTTGCCAATGAGTTACAGCAATGAGTCTAGTATCATCATATCTACTGACAAGAGCGTTATACGCTATTAAATAATTTGCATCACTTAACGGTGTACATTTAATCAGAGTGAGAGGCGCTTTGTCCAAAAAAGTTATTAAATAGCTAAACTTTTCAACATTGCGTAAATTAGGATTGTTATGAATTAGCGAGTTATATAAATCAATAAAAGTTTTCCAAGTTTTAATATCACCAGAAAAAATGGATATTTCCAATTTAGGCAATCTAACATTACTTTGCGGAGGCCCAGAATTGGAAGCATTTAAATTAACAGCGGGTTGTGATTCAAATAGACTATAATAAATAGCTTGAATTTCAAAATAATCAAAATCAAAAAGTTCTCTACATGTGGCCTCGGTATTTAAAAGATTATCTTTGTTTTCACTATTAGTAGCTAGTATATCAACAATGCTAAGTAGGTTATACATAGGGAAATTACTCTACTCCTCCTAATTTGCATAAATTTAAATATTAAAATTAATGAGTTTTACTCCATATATTATAATTAATTAGTTTTACTCCATATATTAAAATAATAATTTTTTTACCTCCGCCTCTGAACTGAGAGACCCAATTAGCATATCGTAATTCGTTTAACACCCTATAATTAGTTTACCTCATAATAATTTTACTCCACCTAAAATTTTCCTCCGCCTCTGAACTGAGAGACCCAGTTAGCATATCATAATTAGTGTAACTCCCTATAATTAGTTTACCTCATAATAATTTTACTCCGCCTAAAATTTTACCTCCGCAAGACATTGGTCACATACACAATAAAAACCAAGGTTAAATCCCACTCTAACCATCAAAGTAGAGGGACAGGAGATGTATAAGTTGTGCATAGAGGTGCTACTTTAATTTAGTTTTAGTATTCAGTAAGGCTAAAATGTCTGTGAATGAAGAAGTGTTGCAAAAAGTTCAAGAAATAGAAGAAGAGTTTATTAAAGAAAGTGCTTGGTATCGAAGATTTGCTACGCACAGTAGAGCAGAATGGATTCCTTATTACATGGATACGGTGGAATATTTTGAAAATGGTATAGATATTTGTCGTGGTTTTTATATAAATGAAGATATTCTACAATTAATAAGAAATTTTTTAAGTAACGGATTTTCTAGTAAGGTGCTTACTTTTAAAAAATATATCTCAGACAGTGAATCGGAGGTGTTGAATTTAATAAAGAAAGTTGAGCAAGAATGTGACGAACTTTCTTCTCAGTGATTTTGTGATTTTTGAGTGTAAATATGGAGACTTTAGTCAGTGAAATGTATGAAGACTTTATTATGTCAGAAGCATGTTCGAAATATTATGCTCTTGGAGCTGAAGAGGATACGGAAGCGCAAGATGTAATATTATACATAAAATATATGGAACATGCATCAACATGTCAAGAAGCAGCGCAAGCTTGTTTAGACTTTTTAAAGACAAAGAATTTTGTAAAGTTAGTGATTAAATTTTATCGATTAGAATTATATGACAATATTTCTGTATTAAAATATAAATATGAACAATTTTTATTGATTTACTAACTTGTGAAAATAATTTAGTCCCCTGTAAATGAAAATTTTTAATGGGGGTTGTTTAAGAGGTTATTATACTTGTAATCACTTTATTAGAATATGGAGAAATAAAACAGTAATATATTTAATCAGTCTTTTTATTCATTCATGAAAAAATTATCATACATATACAATACATTTGAAAGTGCACACATGGACGGTGACTTAATATGGAAAAAACATTTAGGTGTTGATGGATGTAGAATTCGTTGTTCGTCTAGTTCAATTATAGGTTTCTTACAATATTTTCTAATATAGTTAGCCTTTTCACTTCCTTTAACATAAACAAATTGGGCTTCTTCAGTCATTTTTTGAACAATATTGGAAAAATAGTGGAGTGGTGTATATCCAACATTCCAATTGATGCAGTGATGATTCTTCATTAACCATGTAGCTTGCTTGTGTAAATCAGGAGAAAGAAAACTTAATGGATAGGGTTGTTTAAAGACATAATGGCTAATTCTGCTTCCATCATACGTAGCCAATTCTTTGGGAATAAATTTGTTTCGCTCATCCTTAAATCCTTGTATATCCAAAACTAGTCGCATATTTTTAGCAACGAAAATTGCTGGCAGATATATTTTTTTAGAGAGTATTCTCTTATTTGTTTTTTTAGAATTTCTATGTTTTTAATAAAAATTTCAATGCGTATCATTTGAGATGAAGTCATTAGTGTATCACCTTTGAATACATAATTATTACTAGAACTATAGAATAATGTGATTGAAATAAATTTAGTCTATAAACCGGAGTGGGGATAATTGTTATAGTTGTTTTACTATTTTAGTTAGTGGATTATAAGTAAATACTTTATCGTGAATTATTAGGCAATATGCTGAGGTTTTTGCTGGAACTGTTTCTTTTGTCTCAAACTCAATTCTCATTGTTACTGGACCGGTCTGAAGTAAGTCTCTTTGATGGGAACAGTTAATATAAACTATAGGTGCGTTGTCTTTAAAATCTTTTGGACTGAAGATTGGTTCTACCGGATGGTTATAATACATTTGACGAAATTCGGAAAACATTTCATATAATGTGGCAAATTTATTATTTGTAAAATCTAACTGAAGAACGTTGTAAGGATACCTTTCAGAATTTAAATAAACATTTATATTTCTTAGTTGACAATGATCAAATTTACTCATATCCATTTTAAGGTTGTTACGTTTATCTTTTTGAAAAGCGATTAAAACATGGCGTGGCGTCTCAACTTTTGTAGAAGTTTTAACAGGCCAGTTGTGCCTCGTGGTTTCTAATAATTCAGGATATTCAACTAATTCCCAACTACGGAAAGTAATAAT
This sequence comes from Philopedon plagiatum, assembly GCA_963971165.1. Lineage (NCBI taxonomy): Eukaryota > Metazoa > Arthropoda > Insecta > Coleoptera > Curculionidae > Philopedon > Philopedon plagiatum. The sequence continues at coordinate 92,569,756 of OZ020189.1, forward strand.
AATATCACTGTTCCTGTCAATAATTTTGGTAAGTGCTAATTCTTGTGGAATGCCTACAGTAAGATGGGGAACTCGCCAACAAAGTTTTGTTAATGTGATTTTTGGTTTTTCATTATCGCTCGTTGATATTAACGCGTTTGAATCATTATTACTCCTTATCAAAATTAATTCTTGTTGTGAATTTAAAATAATTTTATTATAATCTTCAAAAAATCCAGAATACATTTTTAGAGGAATACACAGAGAAACATTTCCTTGTTCATCAGTCATAATCTTGTCCCCTTTTTTAGATTTCGGATACCAACCATCATTTTGAAGTTTTACACTTTCATTTTCATTAAATGATGCATAACCTTTTAATGTAGAAGTTATTCCAATATCCCGTACAGAATCAATAGTAACTCCATTTAAAACATATCTCAGTTCCTTGAATAAAAATGCTGGTGCATTATTAATTAATAAGGTATTTTTTAATGGTTCATTATTTTCATTTAAGACTTTTAGTTCTAAGTATAATTCACTTTTACAGGGTAAAGGATATTTTCCTGTTTGTTGCAAAGAAATTCTTATTTCATCATTTGGTCCTAGTTTATTTGGATTAAATGGATCGAAAGAAAGTAATTCCCAACTCATTATTGATTCATCTACAAGAATGTTTTCTTTCACATTTAAGTGTTCCATTTTATTGTTTTGTTTTAAGCTTGAAACCTATAGATACGAGAAATTTGCGGTTAGAAGATGTTAACGCCTTACTGATTGAATTTTGCTTGACTTTACTTATATTAAACTTTTGTTGATGAGCGAAATGTGTCTTTTTGTTATATAAAAAAACCATTATTCTTCTATTTTCTTAAGATGTAGTCTTACCGTCACGGTTTCTCCTCTGAAATTGACGATGTCACCTTCTTGGTCGAGTATTTTAAGTGTAATTTTGTCTATAATTTTAACTGTTACAGGTAAATAAATAATGTGTTGAGGTGACTCTATTATTTTATAACCAGGTCCTACACTGGGGAAAAACTGGTGAATTATATGAACTGGTTTTCCATTTAAATAAGATCCTTCTGCAACACTACAATCTATATTTAGGGAGTTTACCCGAATAATTTCAGCGGGTCGATCTGATATATATTCTTGATTTGCATTCAATTCTTTATTATCAAATCCAAGTATTTTTCCTATCGTACCTTCTCGAAAAGTTATTGGAAAAGTTGTTTTAATGTGAGTTCGTAAAGTATTATTATTGGGGAAAAGATGAAAACTTAAGCCTTCTTTATCAAGATGTTTTTGTAACAATGTATTTAAGTCATCTATTTCATAGCTTCCAAATGGTATTCTAAATTCATTCGTCTGATTATAAATAAACAAATTATTTGTTGCATCAATATTCGGAATAGCATTGAAAGTTTCAAAATTAATAAGACCTATAACATATTCAAAATTTTCGTCTAAATATATTGGCGGGTTAAACTCTACTGTTAGTGTAGAAGAATTACCACTAATTACAAAACTATATGACATGTTTGTTTAGACTTCTATTAAGGAATAAATTTGAAAATATTCGTTACATGTTTTTATAAAGAAATTTTAAACATAGTTGTCCACAATTGGTTGCATTATACCTTTGATACTGATCATGATTATATTGTATTATGTTGTTTTTACCATCACTATAAAAGTATTTAATTAATTCAAGCGGAGGACGTAAATTTCCATAACTATCAAAATATATTATATTTGTTCCTTTTTTAACATAAGCTGTCCAGTGACTTCCTTCCCCCCTAGATTCGTCTAAATTAATTATTCCACACTCTGTTTTTTTAATTTTTTTGGTAGTTTATTTCTCATAAAAATACCTCGAAAGTATGGTATTTTTAGTTGTTTAACATATTTAACTATATCAATGTTTGTGAGCGGTTTTCGAGGTATTTTGTTTAACAGTTTTTTGAGTATGGTTTAAGATATAAGCCACAACCTGATTTGTATGGTCTTAAATAAAGTCCACTTCCCTTTTTTCCTACCGCAATAGATTCCATAGTTTGATTATGTCTTTTCTCTTCTAATTTTTGTTTTGCAGCTTTCGCATCATTAACAGCTTTAGCAATTCCAGCTGCACCTCCACCTAGAGCGCCTAAAGCAGATAATCCTGCGAATAATGGTATAAGTGGTAAGAATCCACCAGATTTTGGAATTGGTAGGATTCTCCTTTTTGGAGTAGATACCCTACCATATTTTTTTATAGATGCTAACGCTATTTTAGCACCTGCTTTTAAACTGTTAATATTTTTTCCTTGAATTCCCTTTCTGGCTAGTGAAATAGCTTTGTTTAATGAAATTCCACGTCCTTTACGACCCCTTGTTCTCCTTTTCCTTCTTTTCATCCCCATTCCTAATTTCGTTTTAACTTTCATTGCTCCACTTATTCCTAAAGCAGCAGCTTTCTCCCCAAAACTTGAGTCTTTTGCTTTGAACCGTTCCAAAGCTTTCTGAGCTAATAAACTATCAGCAACATGTCTACCTTTTATATCTTTTGAAGCTGAATATGCAATATCATGCACTTTACATGCCTCATCTAAGGGATTTATTCCTTCGTCACCTCGTGCAAGTCTCTTTTCTAATTTGGTTCCCGGACCACAAAAGTTATAACCTGGAAGATGCAGTTCGAAAGGAATTTTATTAATTAGTGTATTTAAGACACCACTTCCTCTCTTTTTAAATGTCCTTTTGCGTTTAATGCGATTTGGATAAGATATAGTCATGTTATAAATCTTTGGATGAAATGAAAAAGTTTCTGACACCAAGTTGCTTATATATATAAAAACCTGTAAGTTTAAAATCATTTAGTTAATGTCTAAGATGCGGATCGAAAACAATCCTATACAATCAATATTCGAGATCATGATGTCGCAAAAAATAATTTTCGAAAACACGGACAATTATTTGATGGAAATAATAAAAGGGGATTAGTGGTTGGACCATCTGGATGTGGAAAAACTAATGTTCTTATTAGTATTATAGAGGACCCTAATGGTTTGCGATTTGAACATATATATATTTATTCAAAATCCTTGTATCAACCAAAGTATGAATATCTGAGAAAACTCTTCACGCCTCTCAAAGAAATTGGTTTTTACGAATCCGAAGATGAAGAAAATATTATTTCACCAAAAGATATCAATCCAAATTCTATTATAATATTTGACGATATTGTTTGTTGTAATCAAAATATAGTTAAAGATTACTTTTGTTTCGGAAGACATAAAAATACAGATTGTTTTTATTTATGTCAAACGTATTCATCTATACCTAAACAATTAATTCGTGATAATGCAAATTTATTAATAATATTCCAACAAGATTCAACTAATCTGAAACATATTTATGATGATCATGTTAATATTGATATGTCATTTAAACAATTTAGAGAGTTATGTTTATTGTGTTGGAGAGACAAATATGGATTCTTGGTTGTGGATAAAGACTCAAATATAAATTCTGGAAGATATCGTAAAGGATTTGATTCCTTTATTCATTTATAAATAGCTTGCCAATATCAAGTTTGTATAGTATATGACAAAAACTCAGATGAACAAGATGGATGAAAAAGCGGCAAAAGAATTAGTTAAAATTAGAAAGGCAGTTAAACGAAAATTCCAGACATTAAAAGCTGACATACTTCAATCTCAGGTTCAAAAGGAAAGAGAATTAGAACCCATTATAAAGCCTTTGAAGGAATTATTGACAGATAAGTTAAAGAAGGAAAAAATCAAAGAAGAATCGTTGGAAAATTTAAGTTTCTTAACTACAAAGCAGCCATTTTTAACACAACCTTATTTTTCTTCTACACCAACTAAACAAAAAAGAGTATCATCATATGATAAACATTTATTACCAATGGGACTTTCTTTTTTAGAAGAGGAAGAGGTTTTTGAAGGAACACCAGTTAATCTTAGCAACGAATCCGACGAAGGAATTAGACAACAACTTGAAGAAAGCAGATCATATATCCAGAATTTACCTTCAACAAAAACATATAAAATAGACATAATATAAAAGATGAATCTTTTTTTATTGGCGATTCAAGAATAAATTTTCAAGGAAAAGATGTATTAGTAAAAGGTCTTACATACGAAGGCACGCCTGGGTTATTTGAATTGTTATTTAAAAAACATCCTCTGGGATACAAAGCTAAAGATGTGGACGACTACATGGATATTTTAAAAAGAACTAATGCCTATCGAAAAAACTATAAAGAGAACGAACAGATTCACGGAACAGTTTCAGATAAATATGTTACTCTTATTCATCCATACCTTGTAGATAAGGAGATTTTAAAAGATCCTCTTAGAGGTAGAACCCGTTCATTTTCCAAACCTCTAGCGCCTGTTACAAGGGCTAGAACTAGAGCTTCTTCCATTGCTCAAACATCACAAATACAACAATATTTTAAAAATTTAACAAAAAAAGGGACAGGTGTCATGGATTTATCTAATAATAAAGTAGATTTTGTTTATTTCGATGATCCCAATGAATTAGTTGAAAGGTTAAAATTATTATTAGCTTCAAAAGCAGCTGGCCACACCGGGCACAATAATGAAATTAACTCTATTATTGAAGAATTAAAAGAGGCCAATATAATTGTATAAAAGGAAAGGTTGTAATTATTTTGCTACACATTCAAAATGACTCTCGACAAATTTGGTAGACACATTTCAAAACGTTTTAATATTAATGTCACATTAGAACCTCTAAAAAGAGAAGTTAACGAACTAAAGGAAAATTATAAAATTGAAAAAATTCAGAATGATCATTTCAGAAGTATATATAACACAAAATATGAGGAATTTAGAGAAAAACTAGAAAAGAATGTTCAAGCAATTGAAAATATAGAAAAAGTATTTCAATTATTACAGGCGGGTTTGAAAACAACAGTGGAGGATTTTGAAAAACGATTTGCTAAACTACAACAAAATGTTGACAAAAGCATCCAAGATCTAGAGGATTTTAAAAAATACACAAAAGCCTTTTCTTTGGAAAAAATTGTAGAAGATTTAAATGATTTTAAAACTTTTGCTAAGGAGGCTCATCATACTGCATTTTTTAATCGAAAAAATATAATAGCAGCTGAAGTTAAGATTTCAGACATAGAGTCAAAATTGACACAAAGCCAGCAACATATTTCAGACAGTCACAACTAAAACATAAACAAAATATAAAAAACTAAAATGAGTGAAAATATTAAAGAAACTGTAGTGAATGAACTTCATAAACCCGCTAGAAGAAATTACAAAAGAAGACGGGTTATAGTTAAAGAGTTAAACGATTTATGGCAAGCAGATCTGGTTGAAATGCTACCATACGCAAAATTTAATAGAGGATATCGATATATTTTAGTGGTGATCAACGCATTTTCCAAATATTCTTGGGCTGAACCTATTAAGACTAAACAAGGAAAAGATGTTGTGGAAGCTATGGACAAAATTTTAAAAAGTACTACAAGACCAAAAAACTTGCAAACGGATTTGGGTAAAGAATTTTATAATCAACATTTTCAAAAACTTATGAAAAATTACAATATAAATCATTACAGTACTTTTTCAAATTTAAAAGCAAGTATTGTTGAAAGAGTAAATCGTACCTTGAAAGGTATGATGTGGAAGCATTTTAGCAATCAAGGTAATTACAAGTGGTTGAATATTTTACCTGAAATATTAAAAAAGTATAATAATAAAAAACATCGAACAACAGGATTCAAACCTGCTAATGTTAATGAGAAGAACGCAAATATAATTATGAAAAAATCATTTACACATAAGAAAACGATTGATCCCAAAGAAAATAAATTTATATTAAATGATTTTGTTCGAATTTCTAAACATAGGGAAGCATTCTATAAAGGATATACACCAAACTGGTCTACTGAAATTTTTCAAATTAGGGAAGTGCAGTTAACAAATCCAACCACTTATCTCTTAAAAGATATTAAAAATGAAAATATTGAAGGTGGATTTTATGAAGAAGAGTTACAGAAGGTAAAACATCCTGATGTATATTTGGTTGAAAAAATACTAAGAAAAAAAGGAAATAAGGTATATGTTAAATGGTTAGGATTGGATAAATCACATAATTCATGGATATTAAAAAAGGATGTATTGTAATATGATTTATATATATCTTTATTGTAATATAATTTTTAATATATAAATATTAGCAAGAAACACAGTTTTTAATTAAAACACCATTATTTTAAACTAAATTTCTTTATTAAATCTTTCATTATAAATTACATTTCTATGATTTACATCTAATATTTTAGAAAACATTTTTTCACAATTTTGTATTCTTTTTTCAAAACGAAGTCGATCCAGATAGTACTGATAATAATCACTTTTGCGTGCTTGTCTTGAGGCATAATTCCAAACAACTAATAAGTGAAATTTGTTTTTGTCTTCATTAATATTCACTGATTTCTTCATATTTTCTTTTCGGAGCAATTCTTCTCAATTTATTTTCCAACACGTTCGGATACATCAATAACATCTCCAACATGGTACTAACATTTTCACTGTTAGCATTTTGACTGGGATTTAAAACATTATAAACACTTGTTAACAAGTCCACTGAATTATTGACGAGTGTAGTTTGGAACACATTAAAATATTTTTCAAACTCCTGCATTTTTATAATTTGAATTCTATAATTAATTAATTCTTGTATTTCCCACAATTTATCAGTAGTGTCTCTAGCGAAATACAAATAATCACCATCACATCTATGAAGTTTTATAATAGGATTTTGATTAATTTTTTCAAATGACAAAGTAAGATCATTAATCTTGACTGGAAAGGGTTCGTTGTTAGATGAATAGAAATAATTTACTACTACTCCCTGATATTTCAAAAGACTTTTCCACTCTTCTTCACTTAAAGTAATACTGAATCCATTTTGGCTTCTAATTTTTATTTTAGCCGAGAAATCTTCCAAACTTATTCCAACTTGTATTAATTTTGATAAGGAATTATTCAAGCAAAACACTTTGTTGTTTAAAAGTTCTTCTTCATTTACTTTTTTTATGTCACTACTGTAATAATTTGATTTTGGGTCGTTAGAAAAATACTGATTTTTCGAATAATAGGTCATTTTGAGAGACCCAAGTAGACTGCTATCTTTTTGTCACATTGATTCTTATATTAATACCCCTTCCATAATGAAAACGCAAGGTTAATATTTTTTTTGCAGTATTTAACATGAAGAGTAAACTTAATTAAATTTATAAAACATTATTGACATAATCGACAAGACACAAAGTATAAATATTGATAATGATAAGTTTAAAATTCCGATTATCTTACAAGATTCATTTTTTAAAGATTTCTTAATACTTTCACATTCTGTATTATTTGAGCATTCTTCCGTCTGCAAATTCTGAATCCAATTACTGTCAAAAATAGTATTATTAGGATAATAATATAATATTTTAAAATATTTACTATTGTTTTCATCGTTTTGCATTAAGTGAGAAAAAGCTAAAGTAAAATTATTATTAATCAGTTTGTATTTCATATAGTGACAATGCTTACTTAAAGCAGTATCTGTTTTATTTCCAAAACACGCCATAGCATGTGTTACTCTATTTGGATTATGCACATACAATATATTATTAGCAATGTAATATAAAAGGATATATGGATTAAGGGTCATGATTAAAAATCTAATATAGTTTAAAAAATATATTAAACAAGAAAATACCTTCACAAGACAAAATAATTCTAAGGACTGTCAGTTACATAGTTTAACAAGAGTTTAAATATATTTGGTTACAATATTTAAACACACAAATAAAACAAAAATTAACATAATACACTGATTAAAGTTAAAATTTGTCAAAGAATTATTTCCAATATTTGTTGGACAATTACAATTTTTTGCAAACCATAAACATTCCATAAAGTCACAATTCTTAGACAATCTATAATGTTCGTTAATTGGACAATCATCACTTTTCCACATAAATATTTCTACACCACAATAAAAACATTTACAAGCATCTAGGATGGATATATAATAAAATCCGGAACTTGCCAACAATTTTGGACATAATTCACCCTTCCAGTCTTTAAAGGAAGACATCCTTTTTTCATAAGTTTTGTATAAACTATTATCAATTCCTCGATCAAATGATTCCAAACACATTATAATGATTTCAGTAATATAGAAATAAAACGATTTTGTTTCTGTTTGAAAATATATAGTCTTTACTTAACCTTGAAATAATTTTTATCATTCATGCTCCATGAACCACTCATAAAATGGAATATCCAGGTGACCCCATGCTAAGGTATCAAAACTATTTGGAATTTTAAATCTTTTATCATCTTTAGAAGTTAATGCTAATTTATTTACCAATTCTGTATAAATAGTATGCAGCCGAGGTCTAAACAAGTACATAGTACAAAAAATTTTAGAGTTCTTTTCCACAACATCCCTATAATCTACAAGATCTAATTGGTTTTTAATGCTACTTTTTTTAATTCCCTTTGCCTTTTTAAGTAAACTGTTTTGTGTCTTAACACAATAGGCTTTTGATCCAGTACCATAAAAACACTCTATTGGTTCGCCAGCATACTCATCTTTAAATTTACCCACAGCAGAAATGGTTCTCGGTATATTATGAATATTATTACATTTATAATTTGATGTATCGAATCTTTCTATGTGGAGACTAATATCATTATATATGTTTTTTGTTTCAATTTCTAGGATGAAGGAGTCAGTATCTGTATATAATAACTTACCTTTGCTACCATATAAAGGTTTCAAAAACCCATAATAGAAATCATACATTACAGTTTTGGATATGTCTAATATCGAAAAACCAACATATACGGGTTTATTATACTTAACTAACATTTTTTGCATTTGAATAGCAACTAAATTCTCAGAAAATATTGTATAATCTTTAAAATAGGGCTTTGCTATTAAATTTTCTGCACCATCTTTTCTTTGGTTTTTTGACCATTGAGTAACTAATCTAATATCAATTCTTTTGTCAACATTTTCCATCGTTTTTCCATAAATACTATTGTTAGCTAATTTATAGGAATTTTTTTCAAATTCATTTTTTGAATTATTTCTTAATTTTGTATTTAGATCAATGTATTTTTTTAACCAAGGTGATTGTGTAAATTGTACAACCCTATGAATTTTTTTTAGTTTTAATCCATGGTTTAAACATTGTTTCAACAAAGTGTAGTGAATAACATATTTTTCTTTGTTTTTTAAATTTGGAATAAGTTTAGGAATCTTAGAATTAGGGGGCTTAAAATTTTCAGGACAAAAAGGAAATTCATTATGAATATCGTGTAAATTTGAAGGATATTGTAAATCAACTTCCAATACATACCTTTTTCAGAGGTGTCAGAAATATCCAATATATTTAATTTTTTAATGTCCTCATCTGAAAGCCAAACAAAATCTTTTTCTGGAAGATATTGAGACATTGCATACCCATAAAGATTAGTTGCATCAAGATACATAATATATTTAGTGGGTTTAGAAGCATCATAATCAGAAATTAACTCATTATTTGCGAGAGATTTTCTACTGACACAAGTACTAACTCCTCCCCTTACACCACCTTTAAAAAAATGTAACATATCGGTATCTGTTAATAAATCTAATTTTATTCCAGTCATGCGCAGACACGCATCAAACCTAAATCCTGGAAAGGTGTAATAGTGCGCAGGATCCAAATTATAAGTTTCTAGACAAGTTTTTCTAAAATTTTGAAAAATATCTGCTAACAATAATACATCAGATTTTAAATAGATATCAGAATATTCACCTATAGATTTGCAGTTAAACAATTTCCAAACATGTTTTGCTCTTTTATAATCTTCAGTACTAATATGTTCATCTGTTAAATCATTGTAAAACTGTTCCCTATTTGGTAAAAATGTAACATTTAATTTGTTAAATTCATTAACATAATTATAAGGGAACACACCTTTTTGACGAATATATTCAAATTTTTTCCCATCATTAAAATATTTTCTCACTTCTTTACATTGCTCATCTTCTAGAGTTTCAGATAATTTTGCTAATGAATAGGGTAAAAATTGAAATGAGTCTAAAAACCTAAGACTTATAAATTTCTTTTTTATCTTATTATTTTTATCGGTATAGGTGTCTACGTTAATATGCTTCTCAAAAGAAATGTATTTTTCTTTATTTTGAGCAATAACAGAAATCCGTTCATTATTTTGACATAAGTTTTTAATAAAGAGATGACTATCATAATTCCGTAAGTTATGTAAAATGACTGGTATAAAATTTGGTTGTTTAAAGTTTAAATTGCAATTAGAATGCGCATTTTCTCTCCATTTTCCACTTAGGTGGCAATGATCTGAAACTCTGTCTTTTTGGTCTATAATGGGTTGATCACAAATGTGACATTCATTTAAATAATTGTAACGTAGTTTTTCAATACCATCAAGTGTATTCATTTTTTTATAAACTTTAAGGTGTTTGTTATATAAATCATGTACATCTCTCTCTAAGTAATTTATAAAAACGAGATCACTATTGGGACCCCTGTACAATTCAAATTTTGATAGACTATCATCATATGAGCATTTTATGTAATAGGCAAATGAATAAGGAATATGCTGAAATTTTTTAATGGTGTACGAAGTAGACGGATCCAAGTGAGTTTCTTCATTATTTAGAGGTTTAAGGATACATTCAAAGTCAGCATAAATAACAAATGGAACTTCCATTTGTTTTTGAATATTTTCAAATTTTAAGATATTTTCTGGAATTTGGTTTCCGAATTTATCTAATTTTAATTCATTTGATGGTAGATTTATTCTTACAAAGTCACAATCATACTCATTATGTCTAATTAAATATTCTTCACTGCTAAAATGTTGTAAGCAACCATCACATAAAAAATGTTTTCCTTTATATTTAGATAACTGTTTAGATATTAATTTAGATAAATCAGAAATATAAGAGTAATGGAAATTTCCGTTATAATCACCAATTAACAATAAATTGACATGTTGATTTTTTTTTGTTTTTGTATAATGTGGACCAATTATTTCATACTCAAATTTAAATTCAGTTTTAATTTTTTCTAAAGTATAAACATTAATAGAAATATTATTAAGTATTTCAAATTTAGGAATATCCTTTACTGTTATAGGAAACTGAATACCTGTTAAATCCAAAACGGTTGAATAATGAGGATAGGAGGTTACTTCATACTCCAAACCAGTTGGGGGGTATAATGCCGCTACCACAGACCAAGCAAAACAAAATTCGTCATTATTTTGAATGTTGACTACAGCATTTTTAGACGTTATCTCTTTAGGTAGAGGAATATAAGATGTAGCTCTTAGCGGATTAAACTTGTTGATATTAACTTCTACGTATAACCAATTAAGCAGGATCCACCCTAAAACAGAATTAATTATTTTATTTTTTTTTATAATGTAAAGCATTATTCTATAGAAATAGCGAATTAATTTCATAAAATATTACCTGAGCCTTTTTCTGCTAGTTCATCAGCTTTTCTAACCATTATTCCAATCATCTCTTCAATATCTGCAGTTATATTTGAACTGCTACAGAACACTCTAAATGGGGTATTAAAGGACTTCACATGATAGCTGTCATCACTAGGATTTAAATACATTCCAAATACTTCTAGATTTAGCTTTATGCATGTAAATTTGTCAAGTTCTTCTTGGATTATTTTACTAATTTTTGGTGAAATTTCATTAAAAAAATCTTCAATATTTATATGAAATCCTTTTGCAGTAACCCTATAGGATATAATTCTTTCTTGAAAGGCTGTTTTAATTATTTCTACTCCTTCTTCGCTTGTCATTATAGATGTGTTTATTTTGTGTGTGTTTGTTTTGGCATGACTGCACCATAAACTTTTTTTAACAGATTTTCTACACTCCTGGCAATATTTAAGGTCTTCTACAACAAAATATCTATTTAAAACAACAAAAACGCTTTTTTCTCAGGAATGTATGAGGGCATCATGGGAGGCGACCCACCCATTCTTACGTAGAACTCCCATTAACCTACTACTACTAAGAGGTAATATCATGTGAGGAGGTCCACTCATGCATACACTACTAATCATGGGAGGCGACCTATCCATGCTTAGCACTCCCATTAACATACTACTAACATATTTTTTTAAAAATAATTTTGAACAAATTTTTTATACTTAATGAATAATACAAAGTATAGAAAGATCTAAAATAATAAAACGTTTAAAACTGGTCTAGTTAGTTTTACACAACAACTATATTATTTTTTGGATTTCATTCTAAATTTAAAAGAAGAAATAATTAATATACAGTGTTGTTTTCATCAAAACATTATATTATGAATACTACTTACCAAAAGTTTTTTGATATTTAGAATTTTTCAGTTCTTGCAATTGAAGTTTGCATTTTTGAGATATTTTGCTGCAGCTTCCATTAAGGTCACGTATTAAATTATCCCTTCGGGTAAAACTTTTTTTGCATGTGATGCACTGATATTTCATCTTTGCTTAGGTCTTTTCTTGTGAAACTGTTCCCGCAAGAAACAAACAATAAAGGAAATGTATGAAAAAGTTTATCTAAATAGTAAGTTCTGGCTAGGAATAAGGAGGGGATTATTCAAGGTTATCTACAATATCATTAAAAACAGTTTCCATCCTTTTCCATAAATGTTGTTCTGTCTCAAATTGAGAGGGTATTATTGAATTTAACAGAAAAGCTAAAGATTTTAATTTGGAAATAATTTTTAGATTTTTTTTGGTTTTAATTTTTTTTTTTAATGCCGAAAGAAATATTCTTAAAAGAATTAGTTTGCGTCGAAACTGTCTTATTTTCGGCATTTGTCTGAGTTGAAGCCGGTAATAAAATTTTCTCCACAACTAAAGGGATGACTTCATAGACAGGCATTTCTTCCTCAAATTTATAAAAATTATTATAATTTTGCAAGTTTTCTCTTTGTGCTGGAATAATTGAGACATCATTATCATCATCCAAAATATTTTCTTCAGCGTCACTATAAAGCGAACTCTTACTTATAAACCTTTGGTTTTCACTTTCGTTTTCAAAATTATTTTTAATTAAATTTTGTTTTCTTAAAAGACTATTTTCCCCCAAATCCAAGATATTATTCACTAAATTAGAATAAGAACTTTCGTTAGTACAACTCGTCTCACAATCAATTTGTGTACTAGAAATTTTATTTTGAAATATTTGTGATGATGTGATCAAATTTTCGCTTGAATTGTCATTAAATAATTGACTAGATAAAAGCCCAAGATAGTCTGGTTGATCTGTTGTATTAAAAAGTGTTGAATTTTTTGTGTCTAATACATCTTCCAAAAATTTTTCGTCTAAGTTTTCATTTTGTTCGTCGTAATTTTTGTCATTTTGTCGGTCAATGTCTTTATTTTCCTTATTATGCTCATTAAAATTATTTTCAGTATCAATAGGTTTATTAATAAAATTTTCTAATTCTAAATCAACAGTATTACTTTGTGCCTTTTGTCCACACGAAATTGAGTCACTATTTTTTTTGTTATTAAAAACTAAAAATTTCTCTAAATTATCTTTAACTTTATGATGTGTCAATTCCTTTTGCTGCGCACTATTTTCTAACATATTTTTTACCATATATTGAACATTTTTCGATCTTGGAATGTTAATATCTTGCAAAATTATTACCTTCTTTTCACTGTTTTCAACGATTGGTGCAGGACTTGAACAGGATAGGTCGGTATTCATTTTAAAAACTCACTGAATTGTTTGATGCGTGAACAGCTTAATGATACTCCTGGTACTTCTATTTTATATACTCTTTATACATGCAGAAAGGTTAAAATCAACGATTCCACTTTGCAGAGTGGCCTCTAAATGTTAAAGCGTCCCTGAAATTTAGGAAAGCTTAAGGATATTTAGGCTATTTAATTTAATTTAGTGGTGAAAATTATAAAGTGACCCAATAAAAATAATTAAGAAATACATACGAAAATTTGTGAGTACACTTAAGGGGATACGCCACCCTGGCGCTCGGAAAAATAAAAAAGTTTGACGCAACCATTAAGTATATAAAAAAAATCTTTATTTCACACATATACATAGTAGTTTTGTGAGCAATTTGCAATATTAACGATTTAAAATTTTTTTTTAAGGAGATATGCGCCGATAAGTATCTTTTGAAAATCCTTGTTGGTACGTAATTTCTCTCTTAGACATTGTCTGAAAAGCAAGAAAATATTTTTTTCTTATTTAAAAGGGTAGTAGCTAAAATGTGACGCAGGGAAATTTTTTTGTAAAAATAGCTGCTGTTTGAAAAAAGCTTGAAATTTGCATCAAAATATTGAATTTAAAAAAATTATAACTTTTACACAAGACATCCAATCGAGAAAATCCTATGTCACATCGTAGATAATATGATAAAGAAGAAGTGTTGTAAATTTGAGTCAAATCGGGTAAGTAGATCTTGAGATATTGTGTACACCGTTTTGACAAAAAGTAAAAAAAGTCAGCGTCTGAAAATCAAATATTTCTTTTAATTCTCTTCAGTCTGCGATACCTGGACTGCACATGGGATCTTCTAATGTTTTCATGATGACCTACGCCAGCCAAAAAATATTCGTTTTTTTTTTGAAAATTTCAGGGTGGCGTAACCCCTTAAATTAGTACCGCTTCCCTCACTAAATTTATCTATACAAAATTTTCCAAGCTAAACAAATATAGGACATATCTGTCCTACATTTTTTGTTTCTAGTATTACTAGGGGTGCTATGTGCCTATCTGTAAGAGAGTACATTTAAACAATGTTATAAATTATTCTACAAATTAAGCCACTTTAAAGTGTGCCATATTTTCTAAAATTAAAAATAAAACACCTGCCGGTGCCCTAATTTCGCTCAAAAGGTTGATTTCTCACGGTACTTTTAAAGCGTGTAATAGACGCTTCCAGACATGCATTAATGTGTAAAAATTTCTTTGTTTATCTTCAAAAAATTATAGGGTAGTACCGCTTCCCTCACTAAATTTATCTATACAAAATTTTCCAAGCTAAACAAATATAGGACATATCTGTCCTACATTTTTCTTGTTTCTAGTACTACTAGTCTAGTACTATGTGCCTATCTGTAAGAGAGTACATTTAGACAATGTTTTAAATTATTCTACAAATTAAGCCACTTTAAAGTGTGCCATATTTTCTAAAATTAAAAATAAAACACCTGCCGGTGCCCTAATTTCGCTCATAAGGTTGATTTCTCACGGTACTTTTAAAGCGTATCTTGACCTGATCGGTTAGCGGCCTTCCTTTTTCGTCTACCTTCGCAAGCTGCAATTATGTCTCCTTTTTTGGACAAGTATATTTATGAGTGTATTTAATTATATTGGCTTTAATGGAATGCTGTGAAGGTTTTGTTTCTTTTTCGCGACATTTGCAAACTGCATCTTGATAAAGAGAAAACCAGCCGTATATTAAACTTCATGGGCGTCCACAAGGGTTTTTTACAATACAAATAAAGAAAATAATTGCTTATAATTATTTTAAATGTTAATTATTAGTTAAAAAGAAATATATTTGACTTTCTTCTATTTAAAAGCTAAGGGGTGCACACCCCCTAGCTTAAACTTGTAGAAAAAAATTACATTTTTAATTTATTCGTATTAAGGAGGTGAATTGAAAATACTAATTAAAGATAATAATTATGTTTAAATAAACGGGTACAAAATTATGCTCACGTGACTCGCAAATTAGTATAAGTAACGCCACGTATTGTAAACGTAAAAATTATCAAACCAATAATATTAAACAATGATTGGGATAGTGTGAGACGACACTGATCGAAATTTTGAGGCTGTAACTCGCCCAGCAAAAGTGAAATCTTTGGTTTTTTAAGGTTTCTCCGGATATTTAAAGTATACATAAGCTATTTCTCAATCAGTTAGTCAAGTCATTTTATCTCAATAACGTCAATTTATTTTTAAACTTATTTTTTAAACTTTTAATTTTTTATTTTTACTTTTTATTTTTACTTTTTTTAATTATGCAGTCAAATCAATCAAATCAAGCCCGGTACTGGAGGGGACGTTTGCTTCGTTTAGAAGGAAACAGGGTGCACGTAACCGTGCTGCAGCGAACGCTACCCCAGCTCCTGCAAGACCAGGAGCGGCTCGAGCAGCAGAATATGGAGCAGGGGCAGCTTATTCACCAGCTGTGTCAGCTTGTGCAGCACCACCGAGAGCTGTTAGCTCGGATGGAGCAGCGGCAGGTCGCTCTGCAGCTGCTACATGAGCTGGAACTGGAAGAGCTACAGCAACAGCCCGAGCACCCTGACGACCCTCCCTTACAGATCAGCGAGGTAAGCAGTACGACGGTTCCTCCCGCTGATTTGTATAGGACGTATCGGGACTAGATGCGTCATTAGGGACTGTTAATAGTGTTTAGAGACAATTTTAAGGTAATGTTAAGTGTTTTTCCAATTTTGCTTAGTTAAAAATATTTTAAAGGTGCTTTGTACATTTTTAACCCTAAAATAATTTCATTTTTAGATCTTGTAACTATGAAAAAATTTTAATTTTAAATATAGTGTAGTAATTAATGTTTAGATTCACTAAGAAGGTTTAAGATTTAGTATGAGTTTAAATTAAGATCTTATAGTTAATCAGTTATGTCTTTACAGGTTTTTTAGTCCTGTCACTGTTAATAATTCGTCATTAAAAATAATTCTGATATTTCAGCGATTTGCTTGGTATTTAAATTATTTTAAGGTAATAATTTTTAGTTCTATTATAGTCGAAAGTACATAATAAAATTGTTGTTTTCTTTATAAATTTATAAAAAACACAGTAATAAATTCATAATGAGTTATCTTATTCTTACACTTGTCAGTTTAAACCTTTCGGTTGTCAAATTAGACCGGACTAATGTTTGAGAATCTGGTTGTACATGTATTAATTTTTTAATTAAAGTGCATATACTAACATTTAAAACAAAGCAAGGTTTGTAGAAAATAAATGACATTATATTAATTTTAAGTTTGCAAAAGCAACAGTATATTTAATAAAGTAAAATATTTTACATTAACAAAGATTATATATATTTTTTAATTTTATGTAAACTACTATATTATACAATAGCAATAAATTTAATGTGGTATAATTGGGATATTTGTTTCCCTATCTGTATCACTTATTTTATATCCACTATTACAAATTAGACAGGTTGTTGGCAAAATTATTAGATATAGTGATCGTTTACAAATATAGCAATGTACGTCTTTTTTCGAATGTCTTAGTTTTCTTTTTATATGCGTATTGACATGACTGTAGGATCCCATTTCAAAAAAAAATTGATGAATGTAAAAGCAAAAATAACAAACACTACGTCGTTCACTGGAAATAATACTTTGTATAATGACGTAACTTTGTGTCACACAGAATATTTTTTCTAAATAGTCCACTTGTCCAGGTTGACGCATCAAAGATACACGCATTGTACCAGCACTATCTTCTTCGTCAAATTCCATGTCGGAATCACCCGATTCCGTTTCTATGGTTGCGTAATTGTTAATATCTTCGTGATTTATTTTTAAAAAACGTTCTACAAAGGGATCTGGACCCAGTTCTGGAGAGACGTTGTAGTCGAAGTGTGGAATAATTTCTTCTACATCGATATCATCCATGATTTCGAATTCTTCTTCCATTTCAAATTTTTAATTAGTAATTTTTTAAACTTTGTCAATTTTAATAAAATATTTTAATTTACTTTACACTGCTGCTTTTGCAAACTTAAAATGTAGTTTCCAGACACAAAGCGAAATGCTTTTATAAGGCTAGATTGGTCACAAGGATTCAGTAAAATTTAACTTTCACTCTTACGCTTTTAATCTCGTGATATACACATACGTCTCAGAGGCAGAGGAAAATTTTAGGCGGAGTAAAATTATTATGAGGTAAACTAATTATAGGGAGTTAAACTAATTATGATATGCTAATTGGGTCTCTCAGTTCAGAGGCGGAGGTAAAAAAAAATATTATTTTAATATATGGACTAAAACTAATTAATTATAATATATGGAGTAAAACTCATTAATTTTAATATTTAAATTTATGTAAATTAGGAGGAGTAGAGTAATTTCCCTATGTATAACCTACTATGCTACAGTGATTTTTATCAAATTCATCTTTAATACCTTCGAGTTTTTTAAACCGCATTTGAAAATGTAAATGTACATTTTGATCACGATACACACACTACGGTATGCTGATTTGTGAACTGAAATTCGAACGCATCTGCGCATTACGTCACGTTGGAATCACGGTTGGATTATACGTCATGGATTTCCCTCTTGCGGCGAAGGATTTGTATAGAGTTGGATAGAAATTTGAAGTATTTGTTTTTTATATAATAGCGTGTAGTTTTATGTTAAATACTGTGTAAACTATTAAGTATATGTATTTAAAAAAGTTAGGTTATATTATTTAAAAGCAGCATACATTTAGACTAAAATGCCGGGTTGTGCATTTTTGACGAACAGAAAAACTAAAGGAACCGACATCCAGTGATATGGGGACCGGAAATGTGGCTTTGTGGTCCAAGTTAACTGTTGCACATGATAAAAATTGTTCATTTAATCATCCATGTGATAGTTCTTTCAAGATTTTTGTTTACGCGGATGTGCCTGACCTAATTAAATTGGTGAGAAATCATTTATTTGATCAAGGCTTCATCGTGGAAAATGATATGATGACTACTTTCAAGCTTTGATTAATATTTCAACATCAGAATTGACTTTGGCTCATAAGTTAACAGAGTTCCACCTTAATGTTAAGGGAAGCACGAGGCAACGACAACGAGTGCAGTTCAAGTATTTTCGAATTCAGATTTCAAAGCAATTGAATATGGCGGAGAAAATGGTAGTAATTGGAGAAAGGCTGCTGAATGTGTGCAGTTATTTAACGACTGGTTCAATCTATTTAATTCTAGATCCAAATTTGTAGGAAACTGTCCAACAAGAAATCGATTTGGCACAGTTTTAGATGACCAAAAAAAATCTGATACATCAGATGTCAGAATTTATTAATTCCATGAGAGCTGGAAAACACAAAAATTTGATTCCGTTTCAAAAAGGCATCTTACTTACTAACAGATCTCTTATTGAGATATTTGACTACTTAAAAGAAAAATATCAAATTGAATATATTTTAACGTCTCGATTAAACCAAGACGTTCTTGAATTTTTTTTTTGTATGTATACGAGGAATGGGTGGTCCAAATGATCATCCTTCCCCAATGGATTATACAAATCGCTTAAAATGGTATATTCTGGGTAAACATTCAGCAGCTATTTTCACCGAAAATAGAAATACCATGGAAGCTGAGGATTCATGTCTACTGAACGTGTTAAATGAAACAGGACCATCCACTAGTCAAAGATCAGAGACGGAAGAGGTTTGTTTAACACATAAAATGCTTTACAATCTAACGACTGAAAGAGAAAAATTGACAGAATCATGTGAAGAAGAAGGACATCTCTAACTACTTTATTGAACCGGATTATTTAGAAGGGGATATTATTGGAACTGAAATTTTGAATTTTGTGTAGAATTTTGAAATTAAAGAAAAAATTTCTCTCCAATGTTTAAAATATATCGCAGGGTATGTAGCATATAAATTTAAAAACAAATATTCTCTTGGGATCCCTACAAACAACTATATGCATCTGGGGCACCTGATTGACTACAGAAAATTTCGAGAGGTTCTCTTCTTCATCCCAATGAAGATCTATGGCAAGTTGCCCAAATCCTAGGAGCAGAATTTCACCAAATGCTTGGACAGTCATTAAGTAAAGAGAAAAAAATATTTCATGAGTTGAACGGTGAATTCCTCGCTGTTAGCGTGTGCGAGCATCTCGGTGGAATAGAGAGCAGGCTAATGTTATTACATCAGTTTTGTTGCGTTGATTTTATGGTTTAAATTGTGGTTGTACTAGGTTGTAGTGTAATTTTAATAAACGAGATACGTTTTTGTATTTGTTAATGATAAAATTTTATATACAATGCCACACAATATCATGTTTTAATATTTTAAAATATAATCCATAAATTCTCTGAATTAAAACCTACCAAACGCGTGGAAAATTCCATTCACGCCATCGACGCTCGAAGCGACCGGGCCGATCTGTCCGTAGCGCCAAGACCGCGGAATCCTGATATAGGAAGGTTATTAAGAGATTCGCATCTGGTAGGAGTAATCTGTGCCACTGTTTCAGTTTCAGGCGTACTGAAATGCGAGAGTGAGGCGGGGAGCACAAAACAACCGCGAGATAGGGATGTACGGCGCGCGTGACAGTGCGCGTTCGGTACCTTTGGTTTGGCTCCGTTCGACGGCAAAATTGTCGAAAATGTGTGAAATATTTCTGATTTTTGGGAATTTAAAGAATAAATAATTTTTTAAAAATTAACGGCTTTTAAAAAACCGAAAAATCCGGTCGAAGTGGCCAAAAAATGTTGGGTTTTCGTATAATAAGAGCTAAAAGTGGACTGTATATAATTTTGGTTGGGGAGATGAGAAAGAGAATGGTTTTTAACAGTCGTTAGGCAAACGGCGATAGCATGACACAAGTACGAAAATATGGCCTACCTTGACGTCGAATCACTTTACTGTTTCTTCGTGGTGGCCACCTTGTTGATCCCATCTGCTGCTCTTCCAGAACCATGGATCGGGAACAATATCACTAGTTTGCGAGTAGTTTTAGAGAGAGAGAGAGAGAGAGAGAGAGAGAGAGAGAGAGAGAGATTATATAAGTGGGGAAAAACAGCCGAGAAAGTAATTGGGCACGCGGCCGAGTTGTGGTCAGTACAACGTATTTGTTAGTACTCTCTTTACGTACTACTAGCGTCCACGCGCTTTAGGGCCAGTAAATGTGTCGTGAACACTACGCGCATTCCCGCGTATTTTAAAATCTAGTACCCAACATTAATTGGGGACTTTACCAAATAGAGAATTAAAATATATATAAAACCCAAACACGGAACGTTCTTTTTTACTTCTAACACCACGAATATTCAATTCATAATCAATCTCAGGTAACAAAAGATGTCTAGGGGAAAATTGGTAATCCATTTTCTATAAATATTTTCGGTACCATATTGTCTGTATTCTAAATAAAATATTTCATAAATATCTTGTAAAAATCGCAAAGGAATGTATATGTTGTGTAAAAAAAGGAATTTCATACAGTATATAAAGAGTAGGTAAAAATATCAAGAATTTTGTTATCATGCGTAGATAAGAATATGTTTGTTTATGCTACCAAACACATGCAACTTGAGAAAATAAATTTATTTAAATGTCTGGAATTAAAAAATAGTTTGATATTAAAGAATTTTAACGTTCTTAATTTGGAAAATGGAAAATTCGCAGCCTCACGTTACTGGGCGCTATTTAACTTGCAGCGTTCTGGGGTTAAATTGATAAATTTAACTACTCAGAAGTGCTACAAGTGCGCGGCAGCTTTTCGCCAGAAGCATTAATGGGCCGTAGGACTTTAATTTTCGCTTTTCCTCTTCTTTGCTTAGGTTTTCCAAGGCACTAGGGCGCCACTGAGTTTTTGTTAAGGAAATACCCTTACAGCTTAGTAAACTCAGAACCTAAGCTGATGTTAGATTTTGATAAAACGTTACAAAACTCTTTACATGTGTTTTAGTAGTCAATAAAACAAACTATTCCCCGAAATAAAATATATTTATTCTTTGTTTAAATGGCCTGTCGACGCTAAATGGATTTGGTAATAAAAAAATATGTTACCTACGTGAACACATATACTTAAATTAATTTGCACATAAAAGGTAGTAAAATATTAAATATACACCTTTCTACAAAACAACATAAAGATAATAATCGACACTAAAAAGTCAAATAAGGTAAACCATCAGGTAACGCAACGAGGGTAGGTAACGCAAAAAAAATCATGATCTTTCTCGCTACGCCCTAAAGAAAAATGAGATAAAACTTACCAAAATAGCTTTATACATACTCTATTAAATTAATATTCATTTGATAAGCCGCATGGTACTCAAAAAATACAAATTTACATGTGTCAGTAATAAAAAAACATAATACGGCGGATTTAAAATAAGGGTAATAGGGAACTTGCACATTTTTTTTTATTACATAAAAATATTCAGTCACATCAAAAAATAACATATGCAAAATATTACGACTTAAATATCACTCCTTAATTTTTTATTAATTATTAAAGTTCGCGCGCCAATCCTAACATTCAAAACGAGCTCCATGGCGCGGGAAGGTGTGTGACGTCACACCGTGTGTCGGGCCAGCAACGTTAAGCTGCAGTGCATTGACATCGAGGTGGAAAATTGAACAGGTAGGGTCTGTTTACGTTTGTGTGTTTACTTTGCGTTTCAAAAATCCCAAATAATGGAAGATACTAAGAAAAATACTTACTACAAATACTGTATAGTGCCAATGTGTCCTAATACGACTTTTAAAACTTCAAATAAACTGTTTATTCATGTACCTGAAGATAAAAATCGCCGCGTAAAATGGTTTAAAGCATGCAGAAGAAACGTAAAAGACAGTTCTGAAAAAAATACTGCACTTCACGTATGCGAAGATCATTTTAATGTAATAATACTTTAAATTGTTTTATTCGTATCCTTAAAATATTTTTAAGGTAAATTTTTGGCCGATTTATATAGATGTGGAAAAATATTATGGCGCCAGAAACAGCCTGCTGCGTCTATTAACATTTCTGTGTATTCTTGGATATATTCCACCCATATATGAGAAAACTCAGAGTTTTCTTTTTTAAATTTGGATCTGCAACACAGAATCAACATTTCCTTTTGTTACATATAAACATCTGCAGCTGAACGTGTGCTTTGTACTTTGCCGTTTGTTAAATAATTAATTAGATACCGCTTTTTCAGACCGAGGACACTTTATTTCAACTATATTCCACAGATATGGCATCTGGAGAAGCTCCAAATATTGGATGTCTTGAATCCAGCTGTAGTCCTATATGACTTAATTTAATTGCAGATCTAACCCGGTTTCAGTCTCCTCATCAATGTTGCAAGTTACAGCATATTGATTTTTCCTTACATTATGTTCGGGTGTTATCTTAGCTTTCACTATGCAAATATTCTTATCTCTTCGAACTTGGACCCATCCTATAGTAGAATATCCATAAGAATACCTTCCAGATCTTTAATTAGTTAATTATAATTATTAATACTTAGAAAAGGCATTTATATGTTTTTTGCTACTATAGTCAATACAAACATATTTTTGTGCCTAACGAAACGCTAAACATTCTAAACAGCAATTAACAGTATATAAATTTAACAAAAAACACAAGTTGCAGGATATAGTTTTAAGTCATATATTTTATAGGTTTCACTATTTTTATACTTTAATCTAAAATAGGTACACATTTTTAAGGCGTTTATCACTACATTAGTAGATTTAGGTAAAACAATATTTTATGTTCTATAAGTATCTGAATAATTCACAGATCTAGTGGCGGCCCGCCAGGGGCGGCAAGGTCGGCAGTGCCGACCCAAGAAAATAGAAAAAATAGGCAGCAATAAATCTCTTATTCAATATTTAAAATTTTTATATTTTTAATTTCGACTATTTTTTAAAACTAATGGTTCAATTGTTTACCTTTTAATTTAACCGTTTACTTCTATTTACAAACTTATTTACTGTTTCACCGGTCAGTCATCTCCATATTAGGCAATGACTACGGCCGAAAGTAATAATAACAGGTCTTCTCACAGATTAGGACCTACTGAGGCAAGCCGCTGACAAAAGCTACCGAAACAGGCAACCAAACATACAATAATAACACAATTAAAAGATTCAATACGGGGTTTCAAATGTGCGTTGCGGCAGACTGGATTTTGCCGTATGTTGCCGATTTGCGCTCTTTTTCATCCATGGAAAATTCATTTGGGTCTTAATACAATACAATCAAGTTAATAGAACTTGTTTGGACTTGAGGAATAATCCAAAATATTAATTTAATTACAATTTATACGTAGTGTATATTATTGAATGTTTTATTGTGATGTGGTCTAGATTTTTAATTTTTATTTTCTTAAAATTATATTTTCAACGGTTAAAAGAACCAGGAAGATGCGATATTGGCAACTACGAAAATTCGTTTTGATAAGGGGATGAGGGTGAAAAGTGAAACTCTGACAGTAGTGACTGGGTCAATTGATTAGTATTGATTACTGTTTTTCGCAAATTTTAGGCCTCCTTTCATTACCAGTTTCGGCATTTTCCTTAGTACTTGATTAAGTGCCTAAGTAAATTAGTTATTGGGTCTTACTGTCTTCTGCTGTGCCGTACTGTGTACCTTTAACTTTAAACGTTTTAAGTGATTTCTTGCCGGCTCGAAAAATTTGGTAAAGTAATAGAGTAAGTAATTAAAAATGGAGGGAAACGGTTCGAATGCATCTCAAATTGTAAGTACCTATTATCAAAAGTAAAGATATTGTTAATGAACTTTTATCTCAAAACTTGGCATTGTTTTATTAAGGTCAACGTAATCTTAATTTAAGATCACTTTTTTTGCTTGCATCATATGTAGGTAAAAAACAAAAAAATAATATAAAATAAAACACAAAATTCATACAAAAAAAAAAAAATAAAAAAAACTCGGGCCTTAAACACCTATTGCTCCTATATGATGACACACATGAAAAAAATATTATATATTTTTTCATACTTTCTGAGGTGCAAAAACACAGTAAATCCTCGAGTTTGTCAGATTAAAATTTTGCCGACCCTGCTGAAAAACGCACGAGCCGCCACTGCACAGATCTATTTAAATTTTAACGCAAATGATAAAATAAACTGGTATCGGTACCTAACATGCATATAGTGTACCGACTTACTTGCAAGCTTTAACACCGCGAACTTCACCAAGCGAAAAACTCTCGGAGTTTTTTTTTTATAAAAGTTGCCACCATAAACATATCCACAGTGGGTAAATTGTCTGAGTGTCCTTTTAAAAAACCTTCATCGGTCATCTTGTAACAATATTTATTTGCTCTGAAACTGAAAATCCAAACAAGCACACTAAATTTGTTACCAAACGATTGTCTAATAAATACATTTCCGTACTCTTGGCGTGCTGCCGCTCACGGGTCATGTCTCGACGAACGGTTTGACGTCACAACCAATGGAGTCGCGTAACTAGAATTGTTCAAATTATGCAACCTTTAACAGTTTATATTTAATCCAGGGGATTAAAAAATTATTTTTTTTTGTGTACTATGGGTCTTTTGATGATATTAGCTTACGTTTAAGAGTGTTATTTTTCAAATTTAATTTTCATGCAAGTTCCGTATTACGTAATAATAATAATACTTTTAATGCTTATTTATACATAATATACATTAGTCTACAGATGACTTTATACTGCGCAGCTTTAAAATGAAAGGGATTATGTAATAATAAATTTATGCTTATTTTTATACGTATAATAACAATCAAAAATCGGCATACTGGATACAGAATGGAGTACAAATCCACCGTAGCACACGAAACGGAGTGCTTAGGATGGCGACTCTGACAGAAGAGGGAAGCTCTGAAAAGCATGGTCCCGAAGTTGGATCTAGGTGATCGCAAATCAAGATTACTATATATATATATATATATATATATATATATATATATATATATATATATATATATATATATATATATATATATATTTGACAGGTCATTTTTTTTGTCACAGACTCAGTGTTTGTTTAAATAATTAGTTTATTCACGAACGCCTGTTTTTACTTAATAATTTACCTTGAGTGAGAAGTTGTATTTCCTATGTGGCCCCCTTCCCTTGCTTTCCCGGTTACCCCCTGGGAGTGTTGATTGCCTTTCTTTTTCTTGTCCAAATTAGCTTGACATCAGCTGACCATCTTTCACAGCTTGTAGTTCGATTTAACGTTCCCTTTTGTTTGGACCCTGAACTTTGTTTTTTTTCTTTCGCCTTGCTTAAAGTCCACCCTGTGTGTATAGACAAGTCGCCCTTAATCTATTTATGCTAACGTGATTTTAGAATTTGAATTTTATGGGTATACCTACTTGTCTTTTTCCTTGTTTACATTCTCCTCCAACATTGAAGCGCCCTCAATTTGTAAGGCTTGTGATCGCATTGCCTGTACGGTCCTGGATTCTGTATTATTCTGTATGTCTGTATTATTCAAACGGCATTAATTTCTACAGAATTTGTTGAAATTTTAGAAATGGGTTAACTTTGGTTAGAACCCCTTTTTTTGACTGACAGCTGGCACTATGAAAGTTTCCAGCGTTGCCGCTTCGTAAGTTTAAAATTTGTCCCACAGCAACTGAGCATTTTCGCGTGGGTAGGCCGGTTATTTGGCGCTTTGTAGTTAAGGCCACAGGTTTGTGGTGGAAGATTTCCTTTAGGTTTGTCAGGGCAGGACGGAAATTGACGGACACCATTTTGTTATGTGTCGGTAGTGGGATAGCAATGTCATTTGATTCGCCGGTCCACGAGGGAACATTTCCAACTTGATTGTCGACGAAGGTAGCCGTTCGCAGTCTCGGTTTTTTTTTGGGTCAGTTTGGGGCCCCAAGTGTTGGATTAGTCCTGAGACTGCGGTTGAGGTTCTTTTGCTGAATTTGACCTGCAAGAGCAGGATTTATTGGCGATAATCAGGTGAACTAGGGTTTTTCTTTATATATATATGTTTTTTGCGATGCTGCATTGTGATGCCACGTGCATGGTGAAATTTTCCAAGTACTAAGGGTTCCTTTCTTTTATTTCCTTCAGCCATCAACATCGGCCTGACGATTTGGAGACCGCTGGTCGCTGCCCCCCTTTTTGGTGTTTTGTCTGGGGAGTTTTGAATATCAAGCCCTCTTGAAGAGGTAAGTCACCTTGAAGCTTGTTTTTGCCTCGTGTTTCCTGAGTTACTTATTAATCGCCTATTTTTTTATGCCCCTAAATTTTAATTAAGATTTTAGCGAACCATAATTATCGAAGTTCTGTTTTAAAAGTATTTTGTACTAAGACTAGTTTTTGTAGCGCGGTGTACTACCTCATATTTTGACTGATAATAACCAAGCTTCTCAATTTCTTAATAGTAATATTACCTTACCTAATTTGCATTCTTTTAAACGCTTGATTAATCTTTAGAATCTATAAGTTATGTCGAGAATCTTTTAATGTACAGTAGTACAAACAAGCTTTTTATCAACTTTATTGTATCGAGAATCATGTGCAGTGGGCTATCTGATCCTAATTTTAAATCGTAATTTGTTAATAGAGGAGTTTGGGGTACAAGAAATGCAGGCTGTGCGATGAGAGTATTTTAAATATATTAATTTGCTATTAGTAAGGGTCGCCAGCCTGTCGAAAAAGCTTTTAATGTAATTTATATTCGGGATAAGTGCCGCCAAATCATTTATTTTTTTTATAAGTTAAAAGGTGTATGAGCTTGAACTTTCGGGTTTATATTTATGAAGTTGGGAAGTTAGATTTCTTTTTGCGGTTGCTATAACGGTTGGTTAAATAATATTTTTATGTTTTCCAGAGAGGTTGATGAACCTATTATTTTATTTTCAAATTTGTCATTTGACTATTATTGGATTTATTAAGCTCGTACACGTTTTACACCTTCTCTATTATATCATACTGCTTGGAACGTGGGGTAGCTACATAGTTGCTTCGTAATTAGTTTAATTCGTTTGGGGGAACCTAAAGTAGTTTAGTAGTTGCTTTTATGGTAGCGATTTAATTGCTTGTGATTTAAGCTTTGTGTTTTTATTTATTTATTTATTTATTCATTTACGGCCATAAACACAAAAGTTACACACTAATTAAATCTAAATTTTTGATAGATGTACCTTAGCGGTATATTTTGCTTTTAATTTTACATTTGTGTTCTTATAAATGTACATAAGCGGTATATATTTTTGATTAATTTTATTTAAGCGGTTTATCCCTATAAGGGGTGATTTCTCTGTATGTCAATGAATAAAAATTTTTCTGGAGTCAATTATTTGGTTCTATTTTCTTATGTTATCTTACATTGATATTAGTACTGAACGCTTAGCTTTTGGGTCAAGCTATCTAGAGGTTTCAATTTTAGATATTTTTACTGGCTTCGCTTAAGCCTTTTCCTTTGTTTATACTTTGAGTCTAGCGTTAACTTATGATTTAATTATCAATTATCTTTCCTTTGTTGTACTTTTATTATTTTTATTGTGAATGTAAGATAACATAATACAGCGTTAAACCTGGTCAGTTGACGGACATTTATTTTTTTTTGTAAATATTAACGTTTATCGTTAAAGTGCCAATGAGCTGTACAATTTTATTTAGTTATCAATGTCCTTG
This sequence comes from Philopedon plagiatum, assembly GCA_963971165.1. Taxonomy (NCBI): domain Eukaryota; kingdom Metazoa; phylum Arthropoda; class Insecta; order Coleoptera; family Curculionidae; genus Philopedon; species Philopedon plagiatum. Next base: position 92,598,218 of record OZ020189.1, read on the forward strand.
AGTAATGATTTCTTTTGTTTATTAACGTAACTTTTTTTTTAATATTATCTTAAGCTTGCTTAAATTTTGCAAGTGGGTTTTAATCATTACTTTCTCTTTTTAGTAACTTTTTTTGATATTAACGTAGCTTCTTATTTTTAAATATTTTTCTGCTTACCTAAATTTTGCGTTTGATTTCAAGCCACTGGCTTTCTCTTTTATTATTAACCTTTTATTTAATATTCTTAAATTTTGCGGTTTAGTTCCAGTAAATTATTTCTCTCCACATATTAACTTTTTCTATTAACGTAACTTCTGACTTTTTTTTATTAATGTAACGTCATATGCTTTTTTAATAATAATATTTAAATTACCCTAACTACTAGGAATTGTTTTGTTCCTAGGGTCTTCCGTAGGGGCTACCAAGCATCCCTATTGTATTTGGTAGGGGCTACGAAGCATCCCTATTTATTTTTCCGGTAGGAGCTAGGAGTCATCCTACTCTTTTTTTGGGTGAAGGCTAGGGAGCCTCCCTATTTACGTGTCTTTGAGGACAGACTTCCTCAGGAAGTTTTTTTTTCCTTTTATTTGATTTAATTTATTTTGCGGGGCAAAATCGCCCAACCAAATTTGTAAACAACATTTGTAAAATTTCTTTTATGTACAAATAAATGTATATAGGGTTATATGTATTTAAGTGTTTTATTCAGCTCACTGCGCACTATGTTTTGTTTTTTTTTAATTATGAACAACGGGTTTGTTGTGTGTGAAGCAAGTTCCTAGACCACCTAGGCGACTTCCAGTTTGTGTCGGTGTAAAAAACTGGTGGCGTCCAATCGAACCTTTCCGGCTAACTGAGCTGAGGGCTAATTTGCACGCGCGCTACTACAACCTGCGTCACTCAGAACACCCTGTTGTTTCAGTTGCTTTTTTGAGTACCTTCCAGAATTATTTTAATGTTCTTTTCAAGTTTTAAGCGGTAAGTATTTGGTCAATGATACTCATCATAGTATCTTTGACAGTTTTTTAATCAAACACTTTTTCTTGAACAAAGTGCGTCGCAATATATATATATATATATATATATATATATATATATATATATATATATATATATATATATATATATATAATAATATAATATATATATATATATATATATATATATATATATATATATATATATATATATATATATATATATATATATATATATATATATATATTAGGGTGCTTTTTTTTCGACTATTTTTCATCGTGAAATTTTGTTGGAAATACCAAAAACAAAATTGCCTAAACGTTTGAGCCCTTAATATTAATATTAAGTCCTAGACCAAGGCGTGTAAAGATTTCCCATTGAAAATACACGAAAACTCTGATTTTTTATCTTTAAATTCCTATAGCTCAGCGGCATTTTATGGCATCGCTTTGACCATCGACACGTATTTCTCAGAATTGAACGCTCTACAAAAATGCTCATTGCGGCAAAGTCGTAACTCACACCGGTGAGGTAGTACGGGTCACTAAACCTGATTTTTCGCATTTATCTCGCAAACTAAAAGCGAGACAGAAAAAAATGTATAAAACAAACTTGTAGGAATTTTCTACAAAAAAGGTCCTTAGTACTGAGTCGCTAACATCAATATTTCTGGAGATAACTATCTATAAAGTTTTTGTAATTTCAAATTTTTATCGAAAATCACGTTAAATTATAAAAATATCGTTCGTCCATTATCCATCACTCGACCATCATTTATCCATCAAGCGACTCAGTACTAAGGACCTTTTTTGTAGAAAATTGAATTTCCTACAAGTTTGTTTTATACATATTGTTCTGTATCTCTTGTCGTTTGCGAGATAAATGCGAAAAATCAGGTTTAGTGGCCCGTACTACCTCGCCGGTGTGAGTTACGACTTTGCCGCAATGGGCATTTTTGTAGAGCGTTCAATTCTGAGAAATACTTGTCTATGGTGAAAGCAATGCCATAAAAAATCAGAGTTTTCGTGTATTTTCAATGGGAAATCTTTACACGCCTTGGTCTAGGACTTAATATGAATATTAAGGGCTCAAACGTTCAGGCAATTTTGTTTTTGGTATTTCCAACAAAATTTCACGAAAAAAAAAGCACCCTAATGTATATATATATATATATATATATATATATATATATATATATATATATATATATATATATATATATACATATATATATATATATATATATATATATATATATATATATATATATATATATATATACAGGGTGGTGCAACCAAGATGGGGTGGACGATTGTGAGTAAACGGTGAGGAATTTCGAAAATTTTTTTTTTGGATATTATAGATAGTCAAACCCGCTATGTTTTAAAATTATAGCCATAATACAGGGTGGTCCGAAAAACTCGTGGCGAACCAAACTTGTGTTTTTTAAATTGGACACCCTGTATATAATTGTTCCAATTGATTCTCCTGTTCGTTACAATCGTTTTGGTATAGGGTTTATTGGGTCTAAAACTTATAGTAAGGGAATGGGACGCGGATAAAGTTGAAAAAATGCTCACAGTTCGGCCATTTTTTAAAAAAATTTGAAACAGGTATGGAAAAACCAAATATTCCATAAAACGTTACATATCCTTGAATACCTTAATCGCTTGCAATTTGTTTAAAATTATTCACTGTTATACAGGGTGGTCAAGTTTTGCAAATACGCCCTGGACTCATTTTTTTTAAATGGAACACCCTGTATATTTTATTTTCATCTTAAAGATAACATTGCTAGCTTTCAAAAAATACCATACATGATGCCTTTCTGACCAACAGTTTTTTAGTAAACTAGCCGTGAAACCAAGGTTTCTTCATTCTAATACGATTATACTGAATGTACGTTGTTTATTATTAAATATCTAATATTAGGACGCCATGACACTATCATAAATGAAACAGGATTGACGAACTTGTCAAAGCTACTGCCGTACAATCCATTATTTACAAGTTAAGTGTAGGTGGCCCAATAACTATGAGGTAAGAAGACTGAGACCCGAAAATTTTACATGTTTATTAGAGATATTTCAAAAAACAGAAAAAATTGTTTTTAGGAAATGTAAAGTAATTAATAAACCAGTTATAAACAAATTTTTTGAGAAACGAGTTGCCAGTATTGCTTGAAGATTTACGTTTAATGGTAAGGGGATCCTTATGGTTTGAACATGATGGAGCGCCCCCGCATTGCCATAGAAATGTAAGATATTTTGTTGATAAATTGGAAGACAGATCGTTGGATTGGGCGAGGTGGACCAGATAAGTGGTCAGCCAGACCACCCGACTTAACACCACTAGATTTTTTCTATGGGGGCATGTTAAAGAAGAAGTCTATAAAGAGGTTCCAACCACAGTGAAAGATATGAAGTCGAGAATAAGAAACAGTTTTCGCAACGTTTCAGAACAGACTTTGAGAAAAGTGAAACTTTCATTTATGGATAGACTCGAAATTTGCCTTCAGCAAAATGGTGGTTTAGTTGAACACCTTATATGAGCTTTGTTAATTGTTTATATTAAATTAGGTTTACAAGTAAGTACATACCGAAATAATTTTAAAAGATGTTCTGTTTTTGCTTAATTAATTTTTTAAACTATTAATAATAGGTACTGATAACTGATTATCTTTGTTTATAACTGGTTTACTAATTACTTTACATTTCCTAAAAACAATATTTTCTGTTTTTTGAAATATCTCTAATAAACATGTAAAAGTTTCGGGTCTCAGTCTTCTTACCTCATAATTATTGGGCCACCTACACTTAACTTGTAAATAATGGATTGTGCGGCAGTAGCTTTGACAAGTTCGTCAATCCTGTTTCATTTATGATAGTGTCATGGCCTCCTAATATTAGATATTTAATAATAAACAACGTAAATTCAGTATAATCGTATTAGAATGAAGAAACCTTGGATTCACGGCTAGTTTACTAAAAAACTGTTGGTCAGAGAGGCATCATGTATGGTATTTTTTGAAAGCTAGCAATGTTATCTTTAAGATGAAAATAAAATCTACAGGGTGTTCCATTTAAAAAAAATGAGTCCAAGGCGTATTTGCAAAACTTGACCACCCTGTATTATGGCTATAATTTTAAAACATAGCGGGTTTGACTATCTATAATATCCAAAAAAAATTTTTTCGAAATTCCTCACCGTTTACTCACAATCGTCCACCCCATCTTGGTTGCACCACATATATATGTATATATATATATATATATATATATATATATATATATATATATATATATATATATATATATATATATAGATATATATATATATATATATATATATATATATATATATATATATATATACAGGGTGAGTCGGGAGGAATGAGCCTAACTCTAAGGGTGTAGTCTACGCATCAAAATAATAAGAAAAAACTCAAATGTTGTTATCCAATATTCATTTGTTTTCAAATTATAACGCAAAATCAAAATATTGCATTAATTTAGCTTTCTTGTAATAAATAATATTATTGTCCGCTTTTGATTGTTGTGCTGTCACCATCCTGTCAGTGTCAGTATAAGTAGTATCAGTATAAAATTTTACATTCGCCGTTAACTTTCGGATTTGTATCATTTAAATTTTATAAAATGCCACACATTTATTCACATCTCGAATACGCCAATATGGTTTTTATTTATGGTTTGTGTAATGGGAACGCTATGCTACAGCGGCTTTCGAAGAATATGGTCAACGATTTCCAAATCAAAGAACACCGAACAGAAAGGCCTTTATCAGAGTTTTCAACAAACTGTGCGAGACCGGAACGCTTCTTAGTGCTAATGTAACATCCGAACGAGCCATTCGACAGGATTTAGAAGAAATAGAAAATGTTCTAGCCTTAGCTGAAGAAGATGCAACGACCAGCTCACGAAGAATTGGAACTCAGTTGGGAATTCCCCAAAAAAAGAGTGATCAATACCGGTGGCGGCTGGTGAAATTTAAAAGTTGTATATCTCTGTTCCTACTTACAGGACCCGTACCAAATTTAGGGGTTTTAATAGTGAGCCCACTGGGAATGTTTTGATAAAGAAAAAAAAACATTTTGTAACTTGCGAAAAAAGTTGAATTTTGGGTGTGCCCCTCCTAAGAAAAAAATGAACACGTCTAGGTATTTTATTTATTATTTTTTCTAAACAAATTTTACATCATTCTGTCGACCATTTTTAAATTTTAAGAGAAACAAATGTGTTATTAGAAAGTTATAGTCATTTGATTTTTTTTTTAAATTATATTTTAGGCTTAAAAAAATTCAAATGACTATAACTTTCTATTAATACATTTTTTCCCTCAAAATTTAAAAACTGTCGACAAAATGATGTAAAATTTGTGTAAAAAATAATACATACAGAGGGACACCAAAAATTTAACTTTTTTTCGCAAATTACAAAATGTTTTTTTTCTTTACCAGAACATTCCCAGTGGGCTCACTATTAAAACCCCTGAATTTGGTACGGGTCCTGTAACTAGGAACAGAGATATGCAACTTCGAAATTTCACCAGCCGCCACTGATCAATACGCTTCACGAGCAAGGCTTATACCCGTACCATGTACAGCATGGATTTATGATAATAAGGATTCGATATCCGTATACAGTGAGCGTATCGAACGTGAAGCCTTATATTTTGTTGTTTGTTATTCTCTTGGGGGAGCAGTTTACCAACTACGAACATAGGCAAGACTAGGAATTACTACGTAATTGAATCAAGAATGGTAGTAGAAAGAGATAAAATAGCATTGGAGTGTTGGAGCTCAGAAGTCTGTTATGGTTGTTTAGGAACACGGCTGAACCTCGGTCTGAACACTCGGTTACACGTACGTCTTTGTCTAATGAACTAGAAAAGAAAAAGTGCGACGTATAGATTTATAAATGACTCGGAGCGACTTTAAATAAACACCTTTAGAAATAACATAACCTATAAATAATAAAACCTTTTTAACTTAAATTTATTATTATTTAGCAGAAAAATACAATATTTTACGGCTTTTATTACTTTTAGGAAATCTTGTGATGCTTCTAACGTATTTTTTGTACAAAAATACAAGGTAAAATAAGATGTGGCCAATGTTTACAAATTGTGTACAGTCTCGTTTAGAATGGTTTGTTTTGGCTTCAAAGAATGGAACTCATCCCGTATCCAGTCCTAATAAATCCATGATGTACAGCGTGTACAGAATCTTCAACCTGGTGACTGGGCCAAGCGTATGTGAGTGGTTAATTAATAATCGTCATCTTGCACCGCACATCCTTTTTACTGACGAAGCTACAGTCACCCGTGACGGCATCAACAATAATCGAAGCTCCCATGTATGGTCGGACGAAAATCCTCACGCAATAGTCGAAAATAATTTTCAACATAGGTTTTCAGTAAACGTGTGGTGCGGCATGATCGACAATAATTTAATTGGCCCTTTTCTTTTGGAAAATCGCCTTACAGGGGATCACTACTTAAGTTTTTTACAAAATGAATTGCAAGGACTACTGCCGACTACTGGAGGAGGTTTCTTTAAACATCAGAATTCAAATGTATTATCAACACGACGGAGCGCCTGCCCATTTCGATCGTCGCGTCGGGTCAAGCAATATTTAGATCAAAGGTTTCCAGGGGTTTGGATTGGTCGCGGTGGTCCTATTAGTTGGCCTCCTAGATCGGCAGACCTCACACCGTTGGACTATAATTATGGGGTTGGTTAAAAAATGAGGTATACAAAGTAAAAGTAGATACTAGGGCTAGGGATGCATTAATTAGACGCATTAGAAATGCTGCACTCAATATTAAAGAAAGGCACGAATCAATTAGAAGAGCTACGCGCGCCCTTCGTAAACGAAGCAGGAAATGTTTGGAAGTCAATGTCAATGGCGGTATTTTTGAAAATCTATTAAACCAATGATTTATTTAAAACAATGTTAATGTTGGATATTTTGGTTTAACAATAGTATTATTTTATTTAACGCTGTAATTTGAAAACAAATTAATATTGGATAACAGCATTTGAGTTTTTTCTTATTATTTTGATGCATAGATTACACTCTTAGAGTTAGGCCCATTCCTCCCGACTCACCCTGTATATATATATATATATATATATATATATATATATATATATATATATATATATATATATATATATATATACAGTGACCGGCAAAAAGTTCGCAACATATGGGAAAAATTTTTATTAGGTGAGTATTGGAAAAACTTTTCCGGGGGATCGGTTCTGCATGTCCGATAACCTAAAAATCGATTTTGACATACGTCACGTGACCACTGGTATAGCGTCAAATTAAAAAAAAAATTGTTAATTTACAAAAAGTGAGGTTAGTTGACGAGATATCAAAAAAAGTTATTTGAAAAAATTGCTTAGAATTAAATTCTAGGTCCTTGTGCAAAATTTTAAGATTTTATTTAAAAAAATTGGAAAACTCAATTTTTTTTAAATATTTTTTTATCGATTTACAAATTTCCAGTTTTTTTCGTTTAGATAGCTTGGCTAATGTAAAGCCCATGTATCTGGATGAAAATAAACGAATGTAGTAGTTTTTTCTACAATTGACAGGACAAAATTAAAAAAAACAGGGTTTCGCCAGACGCTAGCTGTTGCAATGATTTGTATCTAGCAGCAGTGTCAAAATTTTAGAGACATTTCAATGAGATTACATCGAGAAAACCTTAATCGTCTTAAATATATCTGAAGTTCGACTTTTTGTAAAGTTAAGGGGAGTAAAATAGATAATAAACAAAAAATTACCTGTTTATTTAATCGAAATTTCATAAACGAAAACCAATGTAAGAAAAACTTAAAAGTAGTCAAATTCTGTACTAACAACATAAAAAATCATTGTTTTTCCTTGGGTGCACAAAATTTAAAAGTCAGTATGACCACCATTTCTCTCCATACATACTATTGTTCTCGAGCGCAACTCTCGATTAACATTTCGGAGCATTTTACGATTTATTTGCAATACACAATTTCTAATGACATTCTCTAAATTTTGTATATTCCTAAAGGGTCGATGTTTGTACACAGAGTTCTTTAGGTATCCCCACATAAAGAAATCTAACGGAGTCAGATCTGGTGATCTCGCAGGCCACGGATTTTCAGAAAACCGTCCTATCCACTGGTTTCCAAATTCTTGATCCAGCCATCTCTTCACCTCATTTGTGGAATGAATGCTAGCTCCGTCTTGTTGAAAGTATAAATTTCTTCTTTCGGCTAATGACAAATTGTCTAAAAAGTCAGATATCTCAGTTTGTAGAAATTCTAAATATCGTTCTGAATTTAAATTGTCTCTAAAGAAAAAAGGTCCCACTATTCTGAGGTTGAAAATTCCGCACCACACATTAACCTTAAAACTATATTGGTCTTTACTCTGAATTACAAAGTCTGGGTTTTCGGTGGCCCACCATCTACAGTTTTGTGAACTGACGGTTCCGTTAGAGGTAAATGTAGCTTCATCCGAGAAAAGAACGTTCTTTGGGAAATTAAAATCTTCCTCAATCATACCCTGGAACCAGGCACAAAAATCGAAGCGGGCGTCATAATCCCTATCTTTTAATACTTGTACAAATTTAGGTTTGTACGGATGAAATTTGTTTCTTTTTAATATCCTCCGCACAGATCTTTCGTGAATGTTAGTGATCTCCGATATTTGACTAACTGCTAATTGGGGTGTTTCTGTGATCGACAAACACACATCCAGAGAACCTTCGTCACCTGTTACCGGTTTTTCATGGGAAACTTTATACTGATTTTCTACCGATCCCGTTTCTTTAAATTTATTGACTAGACGAGATACTGTGGAATAATGGAGGGATTTATCGGGGTGCCTCTCATTAAAAATTGCTGCTGTTTCTCTATGGGTTTTGTAATTATCTCCAGAAATTAAAATAATTTCTATCTTTTCCTGAAGAAGTAGTGTGGGTGCCATTTTAAGGAATAAAATATTAATAAACTTATGTAAAATATCAAACTTAGTAAGATGCGAGACATAAACCAATGACATAGGTTGAAATCAAACAAATTATAATTTGTTTGACATTTTTCTGTTGTTTTTAACCTACTAGATTATTTGGTTGTTTTAATTTCAGAGCCTGCTTTGGTAGTTTTAAGTACAACTAAATAGACCTGGTTGTTAAATTTATGTGCGAAAAATCTTAATAAAATCTTGATACAGTCATTTCATTAGATTCAAACCATTGCAACAGCGAGCGTCCGGCGAACACCTATTTTTTCGATTTTGTCCTGTCAATTGTAGAATTGTAGATCTGACTCCGTTAGATTTTTTTATGTGGGGATACCTAAAGAACCCTGTGTACAAACATCGACCCTTTAGGAATATACAAAATTTAGAGAATGTCATTATAAATTGTGTATTGCAAATAAATCGTAAAATGCTCCGAAATGTTAATCGAGAGTTGCGCTCGAGAACAACAGTATGTATGGAGAGAAATGGTGGTCATACTGAGCTTTAAATTTTGTGCACCCAAGGAAAAACAATGATTTTTGTGTTGTTAGTACAGAATTTGACTACTTTTAAGTTTTTCTTACATTGGTTTTCGTTTATAAAATTTCGATTAAATAAACAGGTAATTTTTTGTTTATTATCTATTTTAATCCCTTTAACTTTACAAAAAGTCGAACTTCAGATATATTTAAGACGATGAAGGTTTTCTCAATGTAATCTCATTGAAATGTCTCTAAAATTTTGACACTGCTGCTAGATACAAATCATTGCAACAGCTAGCGTCCGGCGAAACCCTGTTTTTTTTAATTTTGTCCTGTCAATTGTAGAAAAAACTACTACATTCGTTTATTTTCATCCAGATACATGGGCTTTACATTAGCCAAGCTATCTAAACGAAAAAAACCGGAAATTTGTAAATCGATAAAAAAATATTTAAAAAAAATTGAGTTTTCCAATTTTTTTAAATAAAATGTTAAAATTTTGCACAAGGACCTAGAATTTAATTCTAAGCAATTTTTTCAAATAACTTTTTTTGATATCTCGTCAACTAACCTCACTTTTTGTAAATTAACAATTTTTTTTTTAATTTGACGCTATATCAGTGGTCACGTGACGTATGTCAAAATCGATTTTTAGGTTATCGGACATGCAGAACCGATCCCCTGGGAAAGTTTTTCCGATACTCTCCTAATAAAAATTTTTCCCATATGTTGCGAACTTTTTGCCGGTCACTGTATATATATATATATATATATATATATATATATATATATATATATATATATATATATATATATATATATATATATATATATATATATATATATATATATATATATATATATATATATATATATATATATATATATATATATATAATATTATTGTTTTTTCCTGACCGTTTAAATTATAATATATGGTTTTATTTTTCCATGGGGTTGCGGTCAAAATGTTTACATTAAAACAATAGTCATCTTTGACGTTTCGGTTTATTTACTGACTAAACCATCATCAGAAAGTTAACTACAAATTTTTAAAAAGAACTTATTTTAACAGGTTTAATAAACACAAAAAAACCTACCTTTTTACTATGATGAACAAACTTAGCACTAATACTACTACATTTTAACAAACATGTATTCTCTACGAGACACAGAGTTAAACTATTATTTACTAACTTGCCTTAACAACCAAATTAGCATCGTACCTTTTAGAAGGTATAATGGATGGAAAGTCCACTATAGGTACAAAATGTTTTGTGAATAATGCAAAAATTTTATTTTTATGACATAATTAGGCCTCCATAAACTGAACTTAAATTTTCGGTATCTGACCTGAAATTGATGGTGTTATTGGTTTTTTTAATATGAATCATTTCTTTAATATTCCTTTTTTTGTTATTCGATTCAAACTCTAATAGTTGAACATTATTGAAATTGAAATTATGTAGTTCGTCAAGAGCATGTTTGGATAGGGCTGTGGGGTTATGGTTGGTATTACGCAGGCTATTCTTATGTTCTTTTATTCGGTTTTTTAAATATTGTTTTGTTTGTCCTATATATGTTTTTGGACAATCAGAACAGTCAATTAATATACAAAATTGACTGTTCTGATTGTCCAAAAACATATATAGGACAAACAAAACGATATTTAAAAAACCGAATAAAAGAACATAAGAATAGCCTGCGTAATACCAACCATAACCCCACAGCCCTATCCAAACATGCTCTTGACGAACTACATAATTTCAATTTCAATAATGTTCAACTATTAGAGTTTGAATCGAATAACAAAAAAAGGAATATTAAAGAAATGATTCATATTAAAAAAACCAATAACACCATCAATTTCAGGTCAGATACCGAAAATTGAAGTTTAGTTTATGGAGGCCTAATTATGTCATAAAAATAAAATTTTTTGCATTATTCACAAAACATTTTGTACCTATAGTGGACTTTCCACCCATTATACCTTCTAAAAGGTACGATGCTAATTTGGTTGTTAAGGCAAGTTAGTAAATAATAGTTTAACTCTGTGTCTCGTAGAGAATACATGTTTGTTAAAATGTAGTAGTATTAGTGCTAAGTTTGTTCATCATAGTTAAAAGGTAGGTTTTTTTGTGTTTATTAAACCTGTTAAAATAAGTTCTTTTTAAAAATTTGTAGTTAACTTTCTGATGATGGTTTAGTCAGTAAATAAACCGAAACGTCAAAGATGACTATTGTTTTAATGTAAACATTTTGACCGCAACCCCATGGAAAAATAAAACCATATATTATATATATATATATATATATATATATATATATATATATATATATATATATATATATATGTAATGTTCTAAGGAAATAAAACCACGAAATTCCTGAACTGATATATTCCGTATTAAGAATATCAACATACGCTAAGTAGGTACCCAATCAATACTGACCATACTACCTAAATTCAAATAACCATTAGAAATCACGAGTACCGGACAGGCGCGGAAACCAGTATATACAGAGCGGGTGTGATATGGTATGTAAAGTAAGGATAATAATTTCGTTAAGACATCACACTCTCCCCTTCTTTATTTCAGCACCAGTTCGGTAATATTTAAAGCTATTTAATGCCGAATGTAATATGTTAAAAATTTACCTATAATAAGAAACCAAAACCTAATATTTTAAACGATCAGGAGATTTGCGAACACGTTTAGGACGACTGCTTGTTGCTAAACTCGAGCCGCTTTGAACCGGACTTTGTCTCTCCGATTGATCATCAATTGCGTCATGGACACTATCACTATCACTTCGCGACCCCTCTGCATCACCCATCTCCTTGTCAATGCCCGTTTGATTAGAATCACATATATTACGTAATTCACATTTACGGATTTGATTAAGGTGTCTCTTCCAAGTTAAATTTGCTTTTGTAAATTTTAACAAGATATACATTTTTACCTAATATTTTTACAATATGCCCTACTGTCCAAGTTGGTTTTAAAACATTTTTGTAGTCCCTGGCATAGACACACTGTCCAACAGAGAACTTTACCTCTCTCCGCCCCTTAAAATTTTGCATATTTCTGTCTTGTGATTTCTTTAAATTACCTTTTATCTCATCAAGAGCTTTGGGCACAAGTTTCGGTGAATTTTCCGGTTTTAATAAATCAAATCTTGACCTAATCTGACGTCCTAAAAACAATTTAGAGGGCGTTTCTCCCGTTGAACAATGTTCAGTTAATCTATAATACATAAGAAACCTTTGTATTGAAGCACTCATATTAAATTGATCACCACCCGAATTAAGTTCTTTTAATAAAAAGTTTTTTACTGTCTTAACGCTATTTTAAGCAGCACCATTTGAAGACGCGTTATAAGGTGGTGTTGTAACATGTTGAATACCATTATACCTTAAAAAATTTGAAAATTCTTGCGACACAAGCTGCCTACCGTTATCTTAACAGATAGTTTTAGGTAACCCAAATTGTGCAAATAACCCACGCAGTTTGTTAATTGTACTAGATGCTGATATGGTACTTAGAAGAAAAACCTCTAACCATTTAGAAAGAGCATCTGTTACAATCAAGCAATAACGACCTTTTATTGGACCTAAAAAATCGATGTGCAACCGTTCCCATATTCCGTCTGGAGTGGGCCAGTTTTGCAGTGTTCCAGGATTAGGATTTTTTTGTTGTGCTTGACATGATATGCAGGATTTACAAGTATTTTCTATATCTTTAATTAGACTGGGCCACCAAACATATGACCTTGATAGAGACTTCCCACTAAGCAAAAAACATCCTTGAGATGATTCGTAACGTTTTTAAAATGAAACACAGAAAACGTTTTCGAGTAACGTAATAATGCCTTACTCGATATTGTATTTTCAAACGTTATACTTTGTTAACGTTTCTATAGCCTGATTTTATTATTGTACCCGTTACGTCATACGAGGTACGTCTCTGCATTGGCAGATTTCTGTAGTTTTATGAAAACGTTAACGACTTTACACTCTATTTGCGTTATTTTGAATGGATATCTATTACGTTTTCCTCTAAACGTTTCATATTCGAAACTAAATGGTTCATATAAATAACGTTAAAAGTATAGCCCTTAACCTTTTCTAAATCTAACGACTGTAGATAATATATTTATTACGTTTAATAAATTACTCCCTCACAACTTCAAACCTAATAAACCCATAAACAGAAATGGTACGTCCCAAAAAATGGGCTTTAAAATGGATCCGTTTCGTTAGGATGCACCCTATGACCCTAACAAATGTCATATGTCATTCCCGTCATTATCATCGGAAGGCTTTTTGGCGTGGTTTCGGCTGATTTGCTGTGAGATTGATAATTCTTGATATTTTGATCTGTGTTACATTTAATTAAAATTTGGGCGGCCTTCTTTTCTGATGGATCGTAAGGTAAGTACGAAATTTGTTGTCTCAAATACTGTATCTGGTCAGGTTTGTAGCCAAACCTGCTTTTGGGAGTTTTGGGTATTTAAAACCCATAGGCCGTGTTTATGTAGAACTCCTTTTCCGTAATTTTAAGACCGTAACTTTTGCTTTAAATATCCTTTAGTTTATGGTTATGAAACACAATTTTAACGTTAAAGGAACCTAACCTCAAAAAGATTTTTGGCCGGTATTTTCCTTTGGGTAGTAATTTTCTTCAAAATTATTGGTAGGCAGTAGGGCTGTCTATGGTTCCCTTAACTAAACCGATATCTTGTTAAAATTAAAAAAAAATATGACGCATGCGCATTTCAAGCAAGAATGGCAAGAATTTATTTTTATCCCTAAAAAGTTAAAATTGAACCAACTCAAGGTTATTTCTTGTTGAGTTTAAAATTAGGGCAAAAATGCATAAACAGAATCATATGAAACTGCCTCATTCAATCGCAAAAGATAAGGTTATTTTTAAAATTATTTAAGGACTTTCTGCATAAACCCGGCTCTCTTGAAAAATGTTTGTATTCAACATGTTGTGTATAGTAACCGCCTAAATTCTATTCAAATGTGTGGGTTTACGCATGTAACTTTTACGTAGCGTAATTTTACTTTATAAAATTTAAGAAGTTAAATCAGTGTTTTTCAATCGACCCATCATTTAACGAATTTCAATGCAATTAAACTAAAGTAAAATTATGCTACGTTAAAATTAGAGTGTATAAACCCACACTTATTTTCCTTAAATAAACACAAATTAAAGTAATCCATCTTATAAATTCAAATTCAGCATTATTAAGGGTTCATGTAAAAATAAGTGAAGAGAGCTGTGGTTGAACCCTTTTTAGTTAATTTTTCAAAATTCCAACCAAATCTGTCAACTTACCATAAAAGATAAAAATGATCTTCAAGGTCAAATTATTAAAATTAAGGCAAAAGTTAAAATTAAAGTATCATTCTGAATGGCTAGGTATCAAACCTTAGATTTTACTTCTTAATACTAAATTTATTACTAAAACTAAAATTAAATCTTTTTACATGAACTCACCCTTTTAAAATGAGCTTTGCAATTTTTGTTTTCGAGGCAAATTTATGCAGCACCAGGTTAACATATCAATATAAGAGCATTTAGAATGCATAATCAGTGATGGCTTAGGTTCAACAGTCCTGTTAAACCCAGCCACTATCTGTGTGTATTTCATCTCTTATACTTTAATTCAATTTTATGAATTGATGCTACATAAACTCACCTTAAAGGACTTTTCCTCCAAAAATTGCTGATTACTTCAACTTCGGAGGTGTGGATATGTAGTACATAGGGAGTGGTATTTAAGTTTGAATTAAATGCTAGTGGTTAATAAATACAAAATGAGTTTTGGCTGAAAATCTAGGTAGTACCAATAATTCAACCCATATATATGGGCATTCACATCCAAATATCACACGCACACATTCCAAGGTACCTATCAATAAATATATCTTATATATCAGGTTATTGGAGAAGATCTCCATGATATCTCTGGATATATTTTAGATCTCTGTATACTTGGAGGATCAGTGTTTAGGTTTAGCCCCTCGGGTTATATGAGAAGTTGTTCAATTCCTCATGTGGTGAATCTGCATCGTAAGTGATTTAGGTTCCATCGGTTGCTGATGGGAGCCAAATTTTGAATTTTTTTTTAATTAAAAAAAAAAACAAAAAAAAATAACTAAATTTAAGGCTTCTTAAAAATGATAGAATTTTCTTAAGTCTAAGGTAGTCGCGCTTCATTTTTCATGTAATGAAGGGTGAAATGTAAAAAACAAAAACATTATTTTATATTATATCCATTATTAAAATATTAACTGAATTTAGATGTTGTTTACTTTTTTTTTTAATGGGGCATTTAGTGTGTTTATTTGCATTTAAAGGTTTTTTAGAAACACATATCATCGCTCAGAAGAAGTATGCCCATTTGCCTTTAAATTGTATGGAGGATTTCTGCATCCAATTTAAGATAGTCATTTGAAAATAGCAAAAATGGACATAGGGTAGTTTTGCATTCTGCATTCAATTTAAGGTTACTTTTACTAGCATGTATACAGGGTATCCCAAAATAGCAAAAATGTGCATAAATTACTTCTGATGTATTACTGCCTTTTCCTGTAACTGGTCTGTTCCTAAATATTTTTATTTAGCCATACAAATAGGCAGAGGTTATGTAAAAATAATGTTTGTATTTTATAGCGCTTAAGTAAACCATATAGTGCATACACAAAACGGCACATTCGAAGAATAATAAAAAATGCTATTGAAAATAGACAACAAGAGCACACTCTCCACCCATCAAACTCTCAAGCAACATCTGAAATATGTCACAATGAAGATACTGTCATAAATGTAGATAGTAGTGAAGCCTCTGTTACTAATATTGCAAGTTGTATTCAATACAATAAAAAGTAATCTTGAAAACCTAAACATAAAACTGATAATTTAAGAATTACTAATCATGCTGTACTGCCATGACATTAAAATAAAAGTTAAGCTATATAGCTAAGTTTATTTATTCATATTTGTGTTAAGTTATTGATGGTAGTCTTAAATAGACGCTTTGAAGATTATTACATATTATATATTATAGATTATTATATATATATATATATATATATATATATATATATATATATAATATTACACTCATTTGATTTCAAACAGTTTCAGGATAATTTTTAAGCAAGTATCATTCTGAATGGCTAGGTATCAAACCTTAGATTTTACTTCTTAATACTAAATTTATTACTAAAACTAAAATTAAATCTTTTTACATGAACTCACCCTTTTAAAATGAGCTTTGCAATTTTTGTTTTCGAGGCAAATTTATGCAGCACCAGGTTAACATATCAATATAAGAGCATTTAGAATGCATAATCAGTGATGGCTTAGGTTCAACAGTCCTGTTAAACCCAGCCACTATCTGTGTGTATTTCATCTCTTATACTTTAATTCAATTTTATGAATTGATGCTACATAAACTCACCTTAAAGGACTTTTCCTCCAAAAATTGCTGATTACTTCAACTTCGGAGGTGTGGATATGTAGTACATAGGGAGTGGTATTTAAGTTTGAATTAAATGCTAGTGGTTAATAAATACAAAATGAGTTTTGGCTGAAAATCTAGGTAGTACCAATAATTCAACCCATATATATGGGCATTCACATCCAAATATCACACGCACACATTCCAAGGTACCTATCAATAAATATATCTTATATATCAGGTTATTGGAGAAGATCTCCATGATATCTCTGGATATATTTTAGATCTCTGTATACTTGGAGGATCAGTGTTTAGGTTTAGCCCCTCGGGTTATATGAGAAGTTGTTCAATTCCTCATGTGGTGAATCTGCATCGTAAGTGATTTAGGTTCCATCGGTTGCTGATGGGAGCCAAATTTTGAATTTTTTTTTAATTAAAAAAAAAAACAAAAAAAAATAACTAAATTTAAGGCTTCTTAAAAATGATAGAATTTTCTTAAGTCTAAGGTAGTCGCGCTTCATTTTTCATGTAATGAAGGGTGAAATGTAAAAAACAAAAACATTATTTTATATTATATCCATTATTAAAATATTAACTGAATTTAGATGTTGTTTACTTTTTTTTTTAATGGGGCATTTAGTGTGTTTATTTGCATTTAAAGGTTTTTTAGAAACACATATCATCGCTCAGAAGAAGTATGCCCATTTGCCTTTAAATTGTATGGAGGATTTCTGCATCCAATTTAAGATAGTCATTTGAAAATAGCAAAAATGGACATAGGGTAGTTTTGCATTCTGCATTCAATTTAAGGTTACTTTTACTAGCATGTATACAGGGTATCCCAAAATAGCAAAAATGTGCATAAATTACTTCTGATGTATTACTGCCTTTTCCTGTAACTGGTCTGTTCCTAAATATTTTTATTTAGCCATACAAATAGGCAGAGGTTATGTAAAAATAATGTTTGTATTTTATAGCGCTTAAGTAAACCATATAGTGCATACACAAAACGGCACATTCGAAGAATAATAAAAAATGCTATTGAAAATAGACAACAAGAGCACACTCTCCACCCATCAAACTCTCAAGCAACATCTGAAATATGTCACAATGAAGATACTGTCATAAATGTAGATAGTAGTGAAGCCTCTGTTACTAATATTGCAAGTTGTATTCAATACAATAAAAAGTAATCTTGAAAACCTAAACATAAAACTGATAATTTAAGAATTACTAATCATGCTGTACTGCCATGACATTAAAATAAAAGTTAAGCTATATAGCTAAGTTTATTTATTCATATTTGTGTTAAGTTATTGATGGTAGTCTTAAATAGACGCTTTGAAGATTATTACATATTATATATTATAGATTATTATATATATATATATATATATATATATATATATATATATATATATATATATATATATATATATATAATATTACACTCATTTGATTTCAAACAGTTTCAGGATAATTTTTAAGCACACGTTATGAAATTTTATGTTTCTTAACAGTTATATTTTGCAGTTGTTTTTCTTTTAATTCTTGACATTTTAGCCTGCGCCAGTAACAATGGGTATTTTGGCCTATATAAATATATAATCTAAGCAGGATTAATGTTTGTTCACTTATTTTCTGAAATTATCGAAAATATTTATTTGACTTTCATAGGTACTATGACTAAATAAATGTAAGTCATTTTATTGTATTTTTGCACTTTGAACAATGATCATTCGCTATATATAACAAGTGTTAACATCTACACTGTTAACAGATCTTTTTCGAGACATAAATTCATAGATTTTTTTATGTAGAAGTCATATTATTTTTATAGTTTGTGTATATATTTTCTTCTGTTTTATGCTGCCAAAAAGAATGTAAAAATTTTGTTGTTTATTGTATTCCTAACATTGTTATTTATTGTATTACTAACATTACTCATATTTTTAGTTTTACAGCTTAGGTGTTTCAGACTGTAGTTTTTAGTTTTTTATGTACTTAAAAGTGACTTTGCATATATTAAGCTTTACTGAAATGGTAGAAGTCAAGGAATAACTAAAACTATTTTCATTACTTGTATAATACACCATTATTAAAATTTTTAAATAAACGTTTTGATAAACAAATATGATAAGCATTTATTTTTTAACATTAAGATAACATATATAATATTTTTGATACAGGCCTTAATTATTTTTTTTTTAATTTGTGATCGGAAATCGTAAGGCATACATCTATTTTAATATTTGAAAACAACTTCTTGTTTAACTGAAGAATGACGTTAATTAATAAATTAAAAATCTAACAGCAAATGACAAGAAAGCAAATATAATTAAATAACGTAATTAACTTTATATATTATATTAATTTATTATTAATATTTTTTAGTCCTGTTTATAAATATTGTTCAAATTAAAAAAGGACTAAAAAATATTAATATTTTTTAATAAAAATTTTAAAAAATATTAATATTTTTTAGTCCTTGTTTATAAATATTGTTTAAATTGCTGACCGTTCTTTTCCACACACTTGCGGCATATTTTTAAAACAGAGTCAATAGCACTAGGAATAATGGTACGTAAACTTTCGAATGCTTCACACTAGCTGCTCACGATTTTAATGCCGTCTCATAAAAATTTTCTTTTTTAAGTAGCCTCATAGAAAGAAGAAAATTGATTGAGGGAAAATATGGATTTGGTAATCACACTTTAGGAATTCATAATATAGTAATACCGAGCATATAGCTGATCAAAAAAAAAGATGATAAGAGCATTTTTGACTATATCGTAAAAAAACTGGTAAAAATTATTGTTTAATATATTTTGGTTCTTGTACACATACAGGGAAAAAAGATATGAAAAGCTTTTTTTAGTTGGTACTCCAATAACAAGAATGAGGCCTAATTTGGAATCGGCTAGCAAAACAAGTGCAGCTATTCAGGTTTCTTTCTCAGTAATCCAGAGTTTGTACATGATGGCAATTTTTGTACCAACCAAAAACGGTTTTTATGTTTTTTCGTCTAGTATACAAAGAAGCAATACAACACAATCATCACATTTAGCATTTCAAAAGAACAAATATTTTCAGTAGTAACATATATTATTAGAAATATGCCAATGTTTGGGTATGCACTGGCATAACTAGTATTTTCGGATATGTTATATCTTACCTAAGACAGAACCCAAAACAAATTTGAGACAATTGACTTCAAAAAAATATTTTATCCACAGAAGTTTCTCATTTGGAATTTATGTAAGAAAGGTCAACTTTTGAAATCAAATTTTCGGTGGCACTCCAGGAGGTTACAGAGGTTACTTAACCAAAATTCAACCTTTTTTTTAAATGCTACAACAGAATTAAATTATTTTAATGGAAATATTTTTTTGAGAGTAGTTACTATTTTTTTAATTTGGTTTGTTTCCGATGTATATGGGTACTACAGTGGTGGCTAGTGGATTTTTAAATGTTTATTTCTCAGAAATAACGCAGGGGACCCACATATGTTTCATATTAGGCCCCAGACAAACCCTTTACTGGAAGAAATTTTCGTTTTTCAATTTGCGAAAAAAAGTAGATTTTTTAGTGAAGCGCTAACACCACACGTCATTTATAAAAAATCCATTTTTATGTTTTTTTCATACATTATATCGAATTTTATCGACGAATTTCAAATTTTATAAGAATAACTGCATTATGTTGAAAATTATACATGTTTAAAAAATTTTCTTGATTTCTTTTTCTCGCAAAAAATTTAAAAGTGTATAATTTCTAATGCAGCTAGATTAAACTAGCTAAAATTTGAATTTTTTCAGTAAAATTCGATATAATTTATGGAAAAAATATAAAAATAGCTTTTTTTTTAAATGTCTGATGTGGTAAACTTTTTTCGCATATTGCAAAATGACAATTTCTTTGACTAAAGTGTTTGTCTGGGTCCAATTGTGATATGTACCAAATCTTATGTGGGTCCCATGGGTTTTGTTTCTGAGAAATAAACGCTTAAAAAACCACCATCCGCCACTAGGTACTCAACTTCAGACACTTAGTAACGTAACAAGAATGTTTCTTACTTTTAGCAAGAACGTATCGGTGCTGTCAAAAATAATGTAAAAAGTATTTAATACATACACTTGGTAATGTAACAAGAATGTTTCTTACTTTTAGCAAGAACGTATCGGTGCTGTCAAAAATAATGTAAAAAGTATTTAATACATGCTCTTCTTGGCAACGTTAGTTAAAGAACGTAAAAGTTACATATTGGAGCTCTGTTTGTGATCCTTTTCTTAAAGAGTCGTAAATGAAACGAAAACGTAACTGCGCTGATTAAGTTTCAGAACTAGAACGTCTCGTATTTTACGTAACGGCGATTTTGTTAGTTTGGCGGACATGAGACGAATCTATTGAGTTACTGGCGCTGTAAATATACCAAGTTGTATAACGTAACAATGTAATATTAAAACAAGAAAGTTACGAATCTCAGATGTTTTTTTGCTTAGTGGGTTCATCTTAACGATTCCCATGTGGGTGTTATGCAACTCTTTTAAAGTTGCGCGCTGCAAAAATTCTGGAATTATAACACGGTGTCCCCACATTAAAACATTATTCACAACGCTTATTTCTTCGTGTCTACTAAAATAAGGCTTTAAATTGGAATCATAAACTTTTGATGGCCAACCCGACATAACATACCTATACACTTGCGATAAAACAGGATCTTCCTGTGTATATTTTTCAATTTTAAATAAATCTAGATTCATATCTTTACAATCTCTCAAAAAATTTAATTGATAGGAATCATTCTCATTTTTATCAATATTTTCATACTCGCTTATCGGAAGTCGTGACAAAAAGTCAGCAATATTTTTTGTTGATGGCACATATTTTATATCGAAATTAAAGCCACTTAAAAAACAAGCATATCTTTGCATTCGGTTAGCAGCCATTACAGGTATCCCCTTTTTTGGAGAAAAAATGGAAACTAGTGCCTTGTTATCCGCTACAAGAGTAAAGTTTCTGCCATATAGAAATTGATAATAACGTTTCACCCCAAAAACAATACTAAAAGCTTTTCAACCCCGTTTTCGAAAACATGGGATAAAACTGCGCCTACCCCATATTGAGATGCATCTACCGTTAAATTAATGGGTAAATTTGGGTTATAGTGTACCAAAAAATTATCAGATTGTAAAATTGACTTAATATCTTCAAACGATTTTTGACAGTTCTCATCCCAGTTCCAATCAGTATCCTTTTTTAACAAATTATACAATGGATGTAAAATTGTAGGGATATTTGGAATAAATCTATTATAGTAATTAACAGCCCCAATAAATGCGCGTAGTTGACTTATATTTTCTGGTACTGGTAACTGTTCAATCGCATTTAATTTTTTTTTTGATTTATGTAACCTCTTAGAGCTAATATCGTAGCCTAAATATGATAGAGACTCTGCAAAGAAAACACATTTACTTATTTTTACTGTTAAACCACAATCGCGTAAAATATGTAAAACGTTCTCTAAACTTTTTTTATGTTCAACAGAAGTTTTTCCCGTTACTAGAATATCGTCTAAAAATATACAAGTGCCTTCAGCGTTTCGAAAAATTTGATCCATAATTCTTTGAAACTGCCCAGGCGCACACTTAACACCATAGGGTAACCTTTGATACATGAACAACCCTTTATGAGTTGATATGGTAGTCAATTTTGCAGCTTCATTTTCTAAAACAATTTGTTGGTACGCTGCACTCAAATCTAACTTTGAAAACTTTTGACCACCCTCCAATTTTGCATAAATATCATCGATGCGTGGAATGGGGTATTTGTCATCAACCAACCAAGGGTTAAGTGTAATTTTATAATCCCCACATATCCGCACCGATCCGTCGTCTTTCAAAACGGGTACAACAGGTGTGCCCCATTCCGAATATTCCACTGGTGTTATTATTCCAGACTTTTCGAGCCTATCCAGCTCTAACTCTACTTTTTCTTTAAGAGCATATGGTAATGGCCTAGCCTTGCAAAATTTAGGGATAGCATTTTCTTTTAAATAAAACTGTAATTTTAATTTATTGAAACATCCTAAGTTATCTGAAAATACTTCCGGATATCTTTTAGATAGCACATCAGAATAAACTTCGTGTTTGAGATCATTCGAAACATAATTTATTTCTTGAAAACCAAGATTAAAAATGGAAATAAAATCTCTGCCTAACAAAGCACTACTGCTATTTTCAATAACGCAAAAATTTAGGTTCTGTTCCCTAGTTCTATATTTTAAATTTAATGTAATTTCCCCAGAGGGCGAAATTTTTCCACCAGAAAAATTTATTAAGGTGATTTTAGAATCTTCCAATGGAATTTCATAAAAATATTTTTTATACCATTCGAGAGGAATACAGGAAAGCGCAGCACCGGAGTCCAGTTCCATAGTAAACAATTTTTTATTTAAATAAACATCCACTTTTATCGGTTCAAAATTAACAGATCTAAGAGTAAAGATTGGGTACTCCTTTACATTATTGTTTATGTTTACATTTTGTTTACCTGCAAAAGTATTAAAATCGTCCTCTACTTTAACATAGTTTAATTGTCTCTTTTTACAATTGTTTGTATTATGGGTTCTGGTACGACAAATAGAACAAAATTTGTTTTTATTATAGTCGCGATTCCTATAAAAACATTTATATTCCGGGTGCCTTCCTTTATTACAAATAGAACATAACTCACCAGGACCAATTCCTGCTCCCGACGTACCTGGTTTAGCAGCATTCGCGCTGCCGCCTCTCGGCTTACCTTTTCCTCTCCGGTAGCTCTGCAGTCTGAAGACGTCACCACTTACGTCATCTTGAGCCTCCTGCTTGACGAATGGCTGCTGCCGGAAATCGCCATGTTGATTCAACAGCGCTGCTTCCACTGTCATGGCTGCCTGCACCGCTTCTGAGAAGGAAATAGTCGACTCCTCAGCCATCAGCTTATCTAACACTTTACCGGGATTCATACCACAAATAAATTTATCTCTTAAGATATTGTCTAACTGATCACCAAACTGGCAATTTATACATAGACTTTTAAGTCTTATTGACCAATCCTGGATTGATTCATTTGGTGATTTCCTAGTTGCGTAAAATTTGCATCGTTCGGCAAACACAATTGTTGTCTTACAGTAATAGCCATTAAGAGCCGATACTATTGACTTGAACGTCGTTTCCTCGGGTTTTTTTGGAACGCACAAATTCTTCAATAGAATGTACGCTTCCTGGGAAAGTCCATTCAGTAAGATAGCACGTTTCCTGTCGTTATCCGCTATAGCATTTGCAACAAAAAATTGAGTCAGACGGCTGATATGCACTGACCAATCGTGTATTTTCGGATCAAATTCCAATTGAAGTCCTACTGTACCAGCCATTTTATTTTATTTTTTTTTACACAAAAAAATACGATGTCACTAAACTACAAAGTTACGAGGTTTTTCACCTTCCCGTGAATTCACATTAACACAATCGTTAATACCATCCTCGTCGCCACAATTTGTAATGTTCTAAGGAAATAAAACCACGAAATTCCTGAACTGATATATTCCGTATTAAGAATATCAACATACGCTAAGTAGGTACCCAATCAATACTGACCATACTACCTAAATTCAAATAACCATTAGAAATCACGAGTACCGGAGAGGCGCGGAAACCAGTATATACAGAGCGGGTGTGATATGGTATATAAAGTAAGGATAATAATTTCGTTAAGACATCACACTATATATATATATATATATATATATATATATATATATATATATATATATATATATATATATATATATATATATATATATATATATATATATATATATACAGGGTGGTGCAACCAAGATGGGGTGGACGATTGTGAGTAAACGGTGAGGAATTTGGAAAAAAATTTTTTTGGATATTATCGATAGTCAGACACGCTATGTTTTAAAATTATTGCCATAATACAGGGTGGTCCGAAAAACTCGTGGCGAACCAAACTTGTATTTTTTTAAATGGGACACCCGGTATATTATTGTTCCAATTGATTCTCCTGTTCGTTACGATCATTTTGATATAGGGTTTATTGGGTCTAAAACTTATAGTAAGGGAATGGGAGGCGGTTAAAGTTGAAAAAATGCTCACAGTTCGGCCATTTTTTAAAGAAATTTGAAACGGGTATGGAAAAACCAAATATTCCATAAAACGTTACATATCCTTGAATACATTAATCACTTGCGATTTGTTTAAAATTATTCACTGTTATACAGGGTGGTCAAGTTTTGCAAATACGCCCTGGACTCATTTTTTTTAAATGGAACACCCTGTATATTTTATTTTCATGTTAAAGATAACATTACTAGCTTTCAAAAAATACCATACATGATGCCTTTCTGACCAACAGTTTTTTAGTAAACTAGCCGTGAAAGCAAAGTTTCTTCATTCTAATACGATTATACTGAATTTACGTTGTTTATTATTAAATATCTAATATTAGGAGGCCATGACACTATTATAAATGAAACAAAATATTGTCAAAGCTACTGCCGCATAATCCATTATTTACAAGTTAAGCGTAGGTGAGGTAAGAAAACTGAGACCCGAAACCTTTACATGCTTTTTAGAGAAATTTCAAAAAACAGAAAATATTGTTTTTAGGAAATGTAAAGTAATTAATAAACAAAGATAATCAGTTATCAGTATTATTAATAGTGTAAGAAAATTAATTAAGCAAAAACAGAACATCTTTTAAAATTATTTAGGTATGTACTTACTTGTAAACCTAATTTAATTTAAACAAGTAAGTACATACCTAAATAATTTTAAAAGATGTTCTGTTTTTGCTTAATTAATTTCCTTACACTATTAATAATACTGATAACTGATTATCTTTGTTTATTAATTACTTTACATTTCCTGAAAACAATATTTTCTGTTTTTTGAAATATCTCTAATAAACATGTAAAAGTTTCGGTTCTCAGTTTTCTTACCTCATAATTATTGGGCCACCTACACTTAACTTGTAAATAATGGATTATGCGGCAGTAGCTTTGACAAGTTCGTCAATCTTTTGTTTCATTTCAATAATAAACAACGTAAATTCAGTATAATCGTATTAGAATGAAGAAACTTTGCTTTCACGGCTGGTTTACTAAAAAACTGTTGGTCAGAAAGGCATCATGTATGGTATTTTTTGAAAGCTAGTAATGTTATCTTTAACATGAAAATAAAATATATAGGGTGTTCCATTTAAAAAAAATGAGTATTTGCAAAACTTGACCACCCTGTATAACAGTGAATAATGTTAAACAAATTGCAAGTGATTAATGTATTCAAGGATATGTAACGTTTTAGGGAATATTTGGTTTTTCCATACCTGTTTCAAATTTCTTTAAAAAATGGCCGAACTGTGAGCATTTTTTCAACTTTAACCGCCTCCCATTCCCTTACTATAAGTTTTAGACCCAATAAACCCTATATCAAAATGATCGTAACGAACAGGAGAATCAATTGGAACAATAATATACCGGGTGTCCCATTTAAAAAAATACAAGTTTGGTTCGCCACGAGTTTTTCGGACCACCCTGTACTATGGCAATAATTTTAAAACATAGCGTGTCTGACTATCGATAATATCCAAAACAAATTTTTTCGAAATTCCTCATCGTTTACTCACAATCATCCACCCCATCTTGGTTGCACCACCCTGTATATATATATATATATATATATATATATATATATATATATATATATATATATATATATATATATATATATATATATATATATATATATATATATATATATATATATATATATATATATATATATATATATATATATAACTATGGGAATACCCCAGTGGTTAAAGGAGGAAGCAATAAAAGATGTTGGGTGCTTCTAAAGTATTGCTATTTATTCCACGTTCAAGCTTTCGTCTATGATTATAGACTTCATCAGGACTACAAAACAAGAGAAAAATCTGTTACAAGTCTTTCTAATGGCTACAGTCGGTAACACCTACCAGAATACAGCATTAAAGCTCCTTCAGTTGGTTATTGCAACAGGTATATGGAAACATAACCTCATATTTGTACAAATTAAAATTGTAAAACATAACATTTAAAGTGACTAAAAGTTATAAAATAAGGTCACAGACGTGGTAACAATGTCTGAAAATATATAAAAGTAACACAACAACTT
Source organism: Philopedon plagiatum (assembly GCA_963971165.1). NCBI lineage: Eukaryota > Metazoa > Arthropoda > Insecta > Coleoptera > Curculionidae > Philopedon > Philopedon plagiatum. The sequence goes on from OZ020189.1 coordinate 92,625,393, forward strand.
GAAATACTTTTGTTACATACAAGATGATTATTGATTTTTAAAAAATTTCAAAATTAATACACAATACTAAAAGTGCTGTCAAATTGCCGGAAGTAACATGGTTGACAACTGACCACAGTGACAAATGACAGGAGTGAGAGGTAGCCAACCAAAAATATGAAGAATAGACGTAATTATTCACAACAGAACGTTCACAAGTTAAAGTGTTCTCGTTTTTTTATTTTAAGTACAATTAGGTTATGCCTACCCATCCGTCACAGTAACATACTAAAATTATGAACTAGACAAGGAGTAGATACCCTTTCAGTCACATAGTAAATTTAAAAATTACAATATCCACTATATGAGAATTAATTAAACAAACAAAAACATTATAAAGTCAAAAGAAGGAGAAATGGAAAATAGCACTGTCGACATTATCATTTATTTATAAATAAGGGGGGGGGGGGGGAATTACAGATGATTCCACTTATTTTTCTACATAACATTCTGGATATTTTGTATGCTTTGTAGACTTTTGATTAATTAGAAAAGTGTAAATTGAGCTTAAGCTGTCTACATCTTTTTTGTAGTTAAGAGAGTTACTACAGTTGCTTATGTAACACATTTCATGTATTTTTCTCTTTTGGGTACTCTTTTCTGAGTCAAGGATTATGGCATTATTATATTGGATTCTATGATCCATTTGATTAACATGCAAACTAAGGCTAGTAGCCTGTGGTTTGCAGTCACTTTTATGGAGGGCTAGTCTTTTTGAGAGTTTTTGACTAGTATGTCCAATATATAACTTGCCACACTCACAAGGTACCCCATAGATCACACCTGATTTTTGGTTATTTGCTGTTTTATCTTTTAAGTTAGAGTAGAACAGATTAAGCTTTTTTAAATTATAGTTGGCAATAACTATGTTAAATTTATTGAATATTTTTACCAATGAAGGAGTCAAATTGTGGATATACTGCAATTTAGCATATTTTTTCAAAGTGATATTATCGTTTAAATTGTCCACATTATTGTGATTAAATGTGTTATCATTAGAAAATAGCAATTTGTTAATTAATTTTTGTGGGTAAGAATTAGTTAATAGTAAATTTTTCAAAATTAGCAAGTTTTTTTGTAGGACAGCATTGTGAGAAATTTTTGTAATTCTGTTTTTTAGAGCCAGTACTGCATTCAATTTCTGTTTCTGTGGGTGGTATGAAGTGAAAGGTATGTATCTACCTGAGCTGGTACTTTTTCTATACCAGTCCAACATGACTACATTATCAACACTCCTAACTGATAAAGTATCTAAGAAGTGTTGATAATGTAGTCATGTTGGACTGGTATAGAAAAAGTACCAGCTCAGGTAGATACATACCTTTCACTTCATACCACCCACAGAAACAGAAATTGAATGCAGTACTGGCTCTAAAAAATAGAATTACAAAAATTTCTCACAATGCTTTCCTACAAAAAAACTTGCTAATTTTGAAAAATTTACTATTAACTAATTCCCACAAAAATTAATTAACAAATTGCTATTTTCTAATGATAACACATCTAATCACAATAATGGGGACAATTTAAACGATAATATCACTTTGAAAAAATATGCTAAATTGCAGTATATCCACAATTTGACTCCTTCATTGGTAAAAATATTCAATAAATTTAACATAGTTATTGCCAACTATAATTTAAAAAAGCTCAATCTGTTCTACTCTAACTTAAAAGATAAAACTGCAAATAACCAAAAATCAGGTGTGATCTATGGGGTACCTTGTGAGTGTGGCAAGTTATATATTGGACATACTAGTCAAAAACTCTCAAAAAGACTAGCTCTCCATAAAAGTGACTGCAAAAATAAACCACAGGCTACTAGCCTTAGTTTGTATGTTAATCAAATGGATCATAGAATCCAATATAATAATGCCATAATCCTTGACTCAGAAAAGAGTGCCCAAAAGAGAAAAATACTTGAAATGTGTTACATAAGCAACTGTAGTAACTCTCTTAACTACAAAAAAGATGTAGACAGCTTAAGCTCAATTTACAGTTTTCTAATTAATCAAAAGTCTACAAAGCATAAAAAATATCCAGAGTGTTATGTAGAAAAATAAGTGGAATCATCTGCAATTCCCCCCCCCCCCCTTTATTAATAAATAAATGATAATGTTGACAGTGCTATTTTTCTTTTGACTTTATAATGTTTTTGTTTGTTTAATTAATTCTCATATAGTGGATATTGTAATTTTTAAATTTACTATGTGACTGAAAGGGTATCTACTCCTTGTCTAGTTCATAATTTTAGTATGTTACTGCGACGGATGGGTAGGCACAACCAAATTGTACTTAAAATAAAAAAAACGAGAACACATTAACTTGTGAACGTTCTGTTGTGAATAACTACATCTATTCTTCATATTTTTGGTTGGCTACCCTCTCACTCCTATCGTTTGTCACTGTTCGTAGCCATGTTACTTCCGGCAATTTGACAGCACTTCTGGTATTGTGTATTAATTTTGAAATTTTTTCAAAATCAATAATCATCTTGTATGTAAGAAAAGTATTTCAAGTTGTTGTGTTACTTCTATATATTTTCAGACATTGTTAACAAGTCTGTGAACTTATTTTATAACTTTTAGTCATTTTAAATGTTATGTTTTACAATTTTAATTTGTACAAATATGAGGTTATGTTTCCATATACCTGTTGCAATAACCAACTGAAGGAGCTTTAATGCTGTATTCTGGTAGGTGTTACCGACTGTCGCCATTAGAAAGACTTGTAACAGAATTTTCTCTTGTTTTGTAGTCCTGATGAAGTCTATAATCATAGACGAAAGCTTGAACGTGGAATAAATAGCAATACTTTAGAAGCACCCAACATCTTTTATTGCTTCCTCCTTTAACCACTGGGTATTCCCATGGTTATATATTGTAACTTTGTTACCAGTACCCCGTTACTGTCCTTCCCCTATATATATATATACCTATATATATATATATATATATATATATATATATATATATATATATATAGGTATATATATATAGGGGAAGGACTTCAATTCACGTCAGAAATAGAAAGTCAAAACCAAATAAATTTCCTTGATATGACAATAATTAGAGATATAAACAATGAAGACCTCAAAACTATATGGTATACAAAAGAAACTTGGTCGGGACGATATTTAAACTACAATTCCAGCCATTCCAAATCTCAAAAAAATAGCGTAATTATAGGCTTAACTGATAGAGCATTAATTTTTAACCTCGCCAGAATATCGTCCAAAAGCTTTAGAAAAAGTTAGAAAAATACTAAAAGAAAATCACTACCCAGAAAGACAAATAAACAGAATTATGAAACAAAGAAGTTTTAAATTATATAACAAATACAACCAAAGAAAAACTGACCAATAATAACGAACCAAAAAAATATGTAGCTCTAACCCTATACGAACGAATTATCAGAAAAAATTAAATACATTTTAAATAAACACAATATTACCCGTTTGCCACAAAGCCCAAAACCTTTTGTCATCCTTATACTCTCCTCTTAAAAGTAAGGTTCCAGTAAAAAATAAATCTAGTGTAATCTACGCTATACCATGTTTAAAATTGCCCAAAACAATATATTGGAATGACCACTCAATATCTTAACAGCAGATTAAACGGGCACAAGTATACAAAAAATGCGTCAACTGCTTTACACAAACACGAAAAAAATGAAAATCATAATTTCGATTTCACTAACACAAAAAATTTTAACTCAGGACAACAATTACCAAAAACTCCTTGTTAAAGAGATGATTCACATTAAGAAAGAACCTAATGCAGTAAACGACAAACAAGATATTGACAATCTAAGTAAAATTTATCACAACCTAATACATTGAACACTAAACACACAAATTAGAACACTCCGTATATAACATACAATTCACGAAAAAACGCATATCAACACACAAAGAAACAAAAAAAAAATAAACAAAAAAAAGAAAAAAATTACTGGTAGTGATAAGTAACTCAAAATAAATCTCTCAGTACATATTTAAACACCATAATGTCTCGAGGTGCGTATATATTTATATTTAGTAAATTTTAGTGAAACAATTTTTAAATTTGTATGTATTGTCTTTTATGGTCTTTGTCTGTGTCTTCATTTTGTATAAACACTATTTTTAAGGATTTTAATGACATCCCATTTTGTATGTTTTTAGAAAACACTCAATAAGAGACAAAATTTTTTTTTTGAAAAAGCCCAAAAACGATGGGCGAAACGTTAAAGAAACTATTTTAATTTCACACAATAAACCTCTACCCAAGAAAGAAAAAAAATACTTTATATATATATATATATATATATATATATATATATATATATATATATATATATAATATATATATATATATATATATATATATATATATATATATATACAGGGTGTTCCGAAACTATTGTGCCAAAAATTAAGAGATGGTAGATCTAGCCAAAATAAACGTTTTTTACCATGGGCCCATGCGCTTTGGTTAGGTGATAATAGCGCATTAAAATCCGCGTAGTGGTAGCCACCTTGCACACGGAAAAACGTGTTTGTAAGAGAAGCCGTCTTATTAAATAATACAAAACCCAAGGACTGCTTGTAGAATTTATTTAATAACATTATTTACATTAAAAGATGCTCAAAATTACGACCACCCGCCTCAATGCATGCGTGAATGTGCCGCAGCATAGCCTCCTGAATACGTTGAAAAATTCCTGGCGTTTCGCGAATTTCAGCAGCTGCTGCAACAATCCTTCCTACTAACTCTTCCTCTGTTTCAACTGGAGTGTTGTACACACGAGCTTTCATGTGATCCCATAAAAAAAAGTCGCATTCGGTCAGGTCTGGTGAACGTGGAGGCCATGCAATTGGTGCGCCCCTACCAATCACTCTTTCCGGATATGTTTGGTTGAGATGTTCCCTTACAGCTAACGAGTAATGTGGTGGGGCTCCGTCGTGTTGGCAAATGTAAAATTCGACATTTTAAAAGGGCACACTACAGGTTAGGTTTGTTCACACTGGCGCGACGTTAATAAAGTCTAGTCGTAGAAATAAATCAGGAGTGCGCGTGCAGAGCGAGTGACGAGTGCTTGTGGCGTGACGTCATTACTAGTCAGTCATGAATCACGTCATTTTACTAATACTTTTGTAACACTGTTTAGGATTAAGACTTATAATACAAAGAAGAGATAAGACTTTATTAATACTATTTAAGATACGACTAGCCTCTTGTTGCATTAACACTTAACACTTGTGCCACCTGTACCGAAACAAGGCGCATGCGCCTATGGGTTTATAAGCAAAAAAAGTTTAATTTGGTGAGATCTATCAACCCCTAAATTTTGGCACAATAGTTTCGGAACACCCTGTATATATATATATATATATATATATATATATATATATATATATATATATATATATATATATATATATATATATATATATATATATATATATATATATATATATATCGATACATCCAAGGACATTGTCCAAAACATTGTAAGTGACAAATCAGAGGTTTCCATTGTTTGGCATTATCGCATCCTTATACCCAAGTTTTATCAATTAAAAGCAAGAAACAACATATTTTCAAGTATTTCAACACGTTCGCTACCAGGGGAGTATTTGGGTTTCGACCCCACAGACCGAGTCCACCATAGTAACGAAAATGCAAAGTATTAATGATACTAATAAATAAAAATTTAGGAGTTTCATTTTAACTAACAAAATGCAAAAAAAATACGGGAAAAAAATTATATGCGCACTTACAGTTGTTGAGCTTTCCACATTTATAATTTAAAGGAAGTTACATTTACAAAATCATCAAAAAATACTTCAAAACCATTGTGACGTTCATTACAATGTTCTTCCGCGGAAAAAATAACAAATTAAAACATTGCACGATCCAATACAATTTTTTTACCCGGAAAATGAGCAATTCTTGTTACTTACTTACTTACAATCCTTTTGCCTGGAAATTATGCAACTTCTTACACTTACAATTGTTGACCTAATCTCAAAAGTTAGTGTTGCGTATTGAATTAAGCGATTGCCGTTGATTTAATCCAGTTTTATTGCTTGTTGTCCCTCTAGAAGTAAAGTTTAATTGTTTTGTGAATCGTAATAGGTTCTAGATTTAAGAGAATACTCCAACTCATAGTAAACGAAGGTAAGTTTCAATCTAGTTATTATTCTTTTAATTGTTATATACCACCTTTGGTGGGCGGTATGCCATCTGGTTAAATTAATAAGTTAAATAAATTAAAGAGTTTACAATAAAAGACTTTAGATCAGATGTAGATGTGTGAGTATGTTTCTTAATAAATTAAGAAAACATGAAAATGCTTTAAGGGGTATGTACTATTATTTATTATTTTGAACAAAGTTGTTTATAATCAAAAATAAAGCCAAGCATAAAATGTGAAATCTGAATCATATTTTTTTTACAAATTAATATTATATTTCCCAAGTTTGACAAGATTAATGTCTATGTTAGAAAAAACTGTAAGTTGAGCTAATTTTAATTTAAAATTTTAAGTTTATAATATAAAAAGTTTGAAGTATTTTGTCATTTATATTCCCACGAATAAACTTAATGTAAAAATTGAAAATTATCTACCCTTTATTCAAAATTGTAGAATACATTACAATTGAACCGAATTCAAAAATTTTAATGGAAAATAATTGTAATTGCTTTTACAATGTTTATACCTTCCAAAACAACAACTGTCACTTACAATATATACATATATATATATATATATATATATATATATATATATATATATATATATATATATATATATATTTAATAATAATTAAGGTCGGAACAGGGTTAGCACCTGGTTAGGGGCCCTGACCAGTCTCTTTCCTCGCAGGCGAAGAGGGATCGGTGCGAAAAAATCCACTATTGTTCCTTATGTACAGATTTTTCATTACTGCATGCGCAGAGGAAGGAACAATAGTGGATTTTTTTCGCACCGATCCCTCTTCGCCTGCGAGGAAAGAGACTGGTCAGGGCCCCTAACCAGGTGCTAACCCTGTTCCGACCTTAGGGTGCCCTCCGATCCACCGTTCGCTAGATTTTCTGGACAACAAACAAAACATAATTTTTAGGTTAAGGTAACCTCAATAAAATCCTCATCTTAACTGAAGCAAATCGATAGTTTGCATACTAACCAGCTAGTTTATAAACCATCTGCTATTTTGTGGGAAATGGCTGATTCCTTCAAAATAACAGTGTCTTTAGTTAGTTTGCAAACTAGCTGGTTAGTGTGTAAACTAGCGAAGTATCCAAATTAACCGTAACATATATAATGCAATTTTTAATTATCTAGACATGCTTCATATACCTAAGTAATTAGGATCACCGGATCCTGTGACACAAAGTGGATGGTCAAGTGCCATCCAGCTCAGTCCAAAGATTGTGTGTGGTCCTACTTCTTCGGCGAGGAAGTGACGTAAGTTTTAAAAGAAGTTCTTGTGTTTTTTTTAGTTAGAGTTAGTGCCCAGAGTCTGTTTAATCAAGAGCCAAATATTCCCTAGTTTTTTTTACTTAAAGTGTAGATAAAGAGAAACATTATTTATCTATGTAATGTATTTAATGTTACCTAAGGTAACCTGGGGTTGTTAAGGTGAAAGGTCTAATTATCACAGCTTAGTATGTTACGCCTGTCGGGATTTCACCTAAGCTCACTTAGGTGACCTGTTTTGCGTAAACATCGACGCTTACCTAGTTTCTTGTTTAATTTTTATGTTTTTTTGTAAAGGGGGGTGTTGGGTAAATGAAAGTAATTTATTATTAAATATTTGACTACTTTTGCCCTATTTGCCCCAAGTAAAGATGCAGTTCATAAATTTTAAAACGTAAATTATGAAATATGGTAGGTATATTTCTTGACATATTAAAAGAGTATTTTATGATGAAGTGTTATAAACCCTGAATAAAACATTAAAAGTAAAATTTTGTTTTACTAGTATTTATTTCTATTATTTCTAAATACATTGTATTATAACAAAATAAATATTAGTATTCGTTCTGTAAAAATTTTATGTAATCACTAATTTAATCATTTTTTATTCTACACTCTGTACAAATTGTTACTGGACCAGTACCTATATCTTACAGCTATCCTGCACTGAATACAGTAGTATGTATGTATTTAAAACTAGGTTTTTATTTCGGGTGGTCTTAAGTTATTAGGTGATACTTTTACAGACAGTTTATATTTTGGATCAAAACCCTGGCTAATTCTAAGAGTTTAAAATTAAATCCTCAATTTACAAACAGTTTAATATGTAATCTACTCTTTGTCAAAAAAAAATGTTTATTGACTTTTTTAACACGCTTTTATTAGCTTGACCTGTAACTTCCGAACATTGTAAGGGAATGTTACAACTCACTTTTCACCCACATTTAATTGTCGTATCGATTTGAAACTTTGCAAACTTATGCAATTCTGGTGACAATACAATAATATGTATATATATATATATATATATATATATATATATATATATATATATAATATATATGTATATATATGTATATATGTATATATATATATATATATATATATATATATATATATATATATATATATATATATATATATATATATATATATATATATATATATATATATATATATATATATATATATATATATATATATATATATATATATATATATATATATATATGTATATATATATATATATATTTATATATATATATATATATATATATATATATATATATATATATACATATATACATATATATACATATATATTATATATATATATATATATATATATATATATATATATATATATATATATATATATATATATATATATATATATATATATATATATACATATTATTGTATTGTCACCAGAATTGCATAAGTTTGCAAAGTTTCAAATCGATACGACAATTAAATGTGGGTGAAAAGTGAGTTGTAACATTCCCTTACAATGTTCGGAAGTTACAGGTCAAGCTAATAAAAGCGTGTTAAAAAAGTCAATAAACATTTTTTTTTGACAAAGAGTAGATTACATATTAAACTGTTTGTAAATTGAGGATTTAATTTTAAACTCTTAGAATTAGCCAGGGTTTTGATCCAAAATATAAACTGTCTGTAAAAGTATCACCTAATAACTTAAGACCACCCGAAATAAAAACCTAGTTTTAAATACATACATACTACTGTATTCAGTGCAGGATAGCTGTAAGATATAGGTACTGGTCCAGTAACAATTTGTACAGAGTGTAGAATAAAAAATGATTAAATTAGTGATTACATAAAATTTTTACAGAACGAATACTAATATTTATTTTGTTATAATACAATGTATTTAGAAATAATAGAAATAAATACTAGTAAAACAAAATTTTACTTTTAATGTTTTATTCAGGGTTTATAACACTTCATCATAAAATACTCTTTTAATATGTCAAGAAATATACCTACCATATTTCATAATTTACGTTTTAAAATTTATGAACTGCATCTTTACTTGGGGCAAATAGGGCAAAAGTAGTCAAATATTTAATAATAAATTACTTTCATTTACCCAACACCCCCCTTTACAAAAAAACATAAAAATTAAACAAGAAACTAGGTAAGCGTCGATGTTTACGCAAAACAGGTCACCTAAGTGAGCTTAGGTGAAATCCCGACAGGCGTAACATACTAAGCTGTGATAATTAGACCTTTCACCTTAACAACCCCAGGTTACCTTAGGTAACATTAAATACATTACATAGATAAATAATGTTTCTCTTTATCTACACTTTAAGTAAAAAAAACTAGGGAATATTTGGCTCTTGATTAAACAGACTCTGGGCACTAACTCTAACTAAAAAAAACACAAGAACTTCTTTTAAAACTTACGTCACTTCCTCGCCGAAGAAGTAGGACCACACACAATCTTTGGACTGAGCTGGATGGCACTTGACCATCCACTTTGTGTCACAGGATCCGGTGATCCTAATTACTTAGGTATATGAAGCATGTCTAGATAATTAAAAATTGCATTATATATGTTACGGTTAATTTGGATACTTCGCTAGTTTACACACTAACCAGCTAGTTTGCAAACTAACTAAAGACACTGTTATTTTGAAGGAATCAGCCATTTCCCACAAAATAGCAGATGGTTTATAAACTAGCTGGTTAGTATGCAAACTATCGATTTGCTTCAGTTAAGATGAGGATTTTATTGAGGTTACCTTAACCTAAAAATTATGTTTTGTTTGTTGTCCAGAAAATCTAGCGAACGGTGGATCGGAGGGCACCCTAAGGTCGGAACAGGGTTAGCACCTGGTTAGGGGCCCTGACCAGTCTCTTTCCTCGCAGGCGAAGAGGGATCGGTGCGAAAAAAATCCACTATTGTTCCTTCCTCTGCGCATGCAGTAATGAAAAATCTGTACATAAGGAACAATAGTGGATTTTTTCGCACCGATCCCTCTTCGCCTGCGAGGAAAGAGACTGGTCAGGGCCCCTAACCAGGTGCTAACCCTGTTCCGACCTTAGGGTGCCCTCCGATCCACCATTGGCTAGATTTTCTGGACAACAAACAAAACATGATTTTTAGGTTAAGGTAACCTGAATAAAATCCTCATCTTAACTGAAGCAAATCGATAGTTTGCATACTAACCAGCTAGTTTATAAACCGTCTGCTATTTTGTGGGAAATGGCCGATTCCTTCAAAATAACAGTGTCTTTAGTTAGTTTGCAAACTAGCTGGTTAGTTTGTAAACTAGCCAAGTATCCAAATTAACCGTAACATATACAAGGTGTTTCATTTTAGATATTATAGTTAGTATATGCCCAGCTTTCTAAACCCAACCTGTATAATATCGACTTATTAAATTTTTTTAAAGTATAACGAAGCCTCTAAACGTTTTTTGATCAAAATAAATGGGACATTTTTTTATATGAGTAGATATATCCGTTCTTTACGTGCGCACTGTATTTTTTAATATAATTTATTACGATTATTAAAAGTCGATGCTAATTGCTGCAGCCATTAACGACGCCTATCGCTGGGATAGGCGTCGCTGGGTAATTAAGGCGGATTAATTACGAGCGCTTATTATTTGAAGGCTACGCTGCCCTTTTCTCTGCGTCTTTTACAGCTCATTTGCATTTTAGAATTGCGGATCTATCTTGGTCTGGTTTTGTCTTAAATGTCACTTGCGGCAGGGAAGGATTACATTTAGTCACCCTTTCATTGACGGCTTAAGGTTCGGAAACATGACCGACGTGCTAAAATATCTTACTAACTCTGTCAAAACAGGGTTGTTAGCTAAAAAAGGTAAAGTTATTCTTCAGTACGGCAGCCGTTTACGTAAATCATGTGCTGATGCGTAATGTCATTGCCATTTTATCTATACCACAGATTTACGTCTGCTGATTCATCAACGGCTCTTATAAACTACTAGGACCAGACTGTTAAAATTAGAGGTTAAACGACTTACCTGTAAGGAAGTTCAATCCTCAATTATACTAGTAGTTGCATCCCAATTAGATCACCCTGTATTAGCGCCAGCGCGCGTCGCTGTGTTTAAAGGATTGACGAAAATCCCGTCCCTGCCTTCTGCCCTGGAACCAGCTAGTCAAGTAGTCAATAATTTTTAGCGCGGTTTCTCCGAGATCGTCCAACCTACTGCATAGGGCTATATCAGCGTACGATCGTAGTGGTGGGAGGGAAGTGATCTAATTGGGATGCAACTATACTAATTGAGGTTTGAACTTCCTTACAGGTAAGTCGTTTAACCTCTAATTATACAACGTAGTTGCATCCCAATTAGATCACCCTGTTGATGTTTAAAGATAAGGTTGGAACGATCTCCGTAATAAAATATATAAAAATAAATAAGATTCCGGGTTAGGTAATTTTAAAACGTCCTTTAATGCAAAAAAAACTAAGCAGTACATAATGGGAATACTACAAACAATATTTAATATTGTAAGTTTAAAACGAAAATAAGTAATGTAATAGTGTGTGTAACATTCTTAACTAGTAAAAAGATATTGCATTAAACTATCTGTATTCTCTATATAGGGCGATTATAGAATTTTGCAAATACTTGAGACCTGGGTGACCAACCTGCTGTTTTTAAAATACAGTCGACGCTGAGCCCTGCGCGATAAGTCGCTGACGTTGCGGAATGGCGTGTACTATGAGGAAGGAATTAGTTTGTGTTAATTCCGGATAATTTAAGACCCTGTGATATCCAGCGGCTTATCGTTCGAGATGACGTTGCTCGATGTGTTTTTTATGGGTTATTAGTAAGTATGGTATTTCGTGTCTTATATTTTGGGTTTATTGAATATTGTAAAAGGTGAAGAATCTGGCGACAAGGTGGCAACGGCGGACTGGGCAGAAGAATGGCAGCGTTGGACCCTCTGACGGCGAACGGGCGAACGACGGAGGAGGGAGCGGTACTTTCGAGAGACAGCTCGACGTGGGGTGAGACATAATTTTAAGTTGTTGTTTTATTTTGCGAAAATAAAGACATTAAACGAATAAAAAGTGTGTTAAAAGTTCAGAAGTGGGATAAACTACGTGCTAGTGGTGTTTTTAGTGGAGAGGCGTTATTAAATTGCGTGAAAACAAGGCGTTAAAGTTTTAGTGTCGGCGGTCCTGTTTGTGTAACCAGAGGTGACGAAACAAAATGGCGGACAAAAATCAAAAAGTAGTGTAGTGTATTTTACTTATTAAAAGTATAGATGGGTGAACACATTTTTAGCTGTATGCAAAAACTAACCGATAAGAATGGAATTTATATTTTATACGGAAAGGGGATTTTTTACCTGTGTAAAATAGTGTATATATATAGATGTTATTGAATAAACTGAACATAGTAAAATATAGTCTTGCGTCTCATTTAAATAATTATAACTACTCAGTACTTCACAAATTGGCGACGAGGTGTTTAAACTTCATTAAGTTTAGAATCCACACAACGGTAAATATTTTCTTTACAAATTTTCAAATTAAAATGAGTGAAAAAGAAAATCCGTCATATTACGGACAACTTAGGGAATTCAGTGCTCAAAATAGCGACTGGACAATTTATAAGAGACGCTTGGATAATTATTTTGCCGTAAATTCCATTAAGAACGATGATAAGAAGAAAGCGTTGTTGCTTAATGCCTTAGATGAAGAAGCATACAAACTTATATATAATTTGGCTCTTCCTAAAGTACCCGAAGATAAAACGTACAAGGAACTTACAACAATATTGGACACTCACTTTAAAGTATCTGAATCCGTATTTGTGGCAAGATCAAAGTTTTTTTCGTGTTTTAAAGATGTACACGAAAGTGCTACCGAATGGGCGGCGAGAGTAAGGAGTTTGGCAATTAATTGTAAGTTTGAAGAAGCTGTTTTTGACATGATGTTACGAGACCGTTTTGTCATTGGATTTGATAAAGGTTCAGTACAATCAAAACTTTTCAAAATGGATATTTCCAGTAAATTCGCTGATATTCTTGATGTAGCGGCTACAGAATTAGCTGCTGACGAGACATCTTCACATGGTGGTCAAATTCCAATTAAAAAAGAAACATCAGTGCAACATATTAGTTCAAAACGTGTTTCGGAAAGTGCTAGCGGCTCTAAAAGTGCAGAAAAGTGTGCGTGTTGTGGTCGGTCAAATCATGTTACTCAAAATTGCCGTTTTCGCAATTACGTGTGTAATTCCTGCAATGTAAGAGGTCATTTGGCGCCTGTGTGTTCCAAGAGGAAAGGTAACAGTGGTAATAATAAAAAAAATAACAAAAAGAAAATGGTACAAAATTTTGTGGAGTCTGAGGACATTTTCTCGATACAAGAAAATCAGGTTTTCTCACAAATCACAAATCCTTTTGTAGTTCAAATTTTAATAGAAAATAACACTTATTCTTTTCAGCTGGATACAGGAGCTAGTATTTCCGCTATTTCTGAAATTTATTACCAAGAAAATTTTTTAAATTATAAGTTATTTCCACCTAATAAAAAATTAAAAGTTTATACAGGAGAAAAAATGTTGGCTCTTGGATTCTGCAAGTTTAAAGTAAGCTACAATAATTTAACCAGAATGTTAAATGTTTATGTAATTAAAAATGGAGGTCCCCCAATTTTGGGTAGAGATTTCATGTATCTGTACAATTTGAATATTTCACAAATAAATTTTTTGGCGGAATCAAATAAAGTTGAATGCCTTATCAAGAAATATGATAAACTCTTTTCTCCCGGTATAGGTACATTTAACAAGGGCACAATTTCACTTAAAATAAAAGATGACACAGTGTCACCAAAATTTCTTAGGGCTCGTCCACTACCTTACGGTATAAGGGAAAAAGTTGAGCAAGAATTAGGTAACTTAGAAAAATTGGGTATTATTAAACCAGTGGACTTTTCACATTGGGCAACACCCATTGTGCCAGTTCTAAAAAAATCGGGAGCGGTTAGAATCTGTGGCGATTTTAAGGTAACCTTGAATCCTATTTTGGAAATCGATCATTTTCCTTTGCCTCGCATGGAAGACCTTTTTTCTAGACTTCAGGGAGGCGTTATTTTCTCAAAAATTGACCTTTCACAAGCATATGCTCAAATTTGTTTAGACGAAGGGTCGAAACACTTTGTCACAATTTCCACCCATAAGGGATTATTTCAGTATCAAAGATTACCATATGGCATTGCCTGTGCACCGGCAAAGTTTCAAAAAATCATGGAGTCTTTGATACAGGATTTGGAAGGTTGTGTGTGCTTTTTGGATGATATTTTAGTCTGTGGTAAAAATTCTGCAGAGCACTTACTAAGATTAAATAAATTATTGTCTAGGTTACAGAGCGTGGGCTTAAAAATTGAACCAGGGAAATGCACTTTTTTCCAGGACAAAGTATGTTACCTTGGCTATATAATCGATAAAGATGGGCTTCATACTTCTCCTGAAAAAATTAGTGCAATTAACAATGCGCCACCGCCTAAAAATATTAAAGAATTGCAATCAGTTTTAGGTATGATCAATTATTATGGGAAATTTGTACCTAATTTGGCAACATTGTTGAATCCTTTGTATAGTCTTTTGCAAAAAAATTCAAAATGGTTTTGGAGCAAAGACTGTGACGAAGCATTCAGTAAAGTTAAAAAAATTTTGACATCTGCGGACATTTTGGTTCATTATAATCCGAATTATGAACTTAAATTAATTACAGATGCAAGTCCTTGGGGTGTAGGTAGTGTTTTGGCACATGTCCTTCCTGATGGAAGGGAGCGTCCCATTGCTTATGCGTCGCGTACCTTATCGCCTGCAGAAAAAAATTACCCTCAAGTAGAGAGGGAAGGTCTCGCGATAATTTTTGGATTATGTAAATTCAATCAGTACTTATACGGTCGCGAATTCATTCTTGTTAGTGATAATAAACCCCTGATTGCAATCTTTAATCCGAAAAAAGGAATTCCTCAATATTCAGCAAATCGTTTAAGACGTTGGGCAGTAATTCTGTCAAACTATAGATATAAAATTCAATATATAAGTTCGAAAAATAATTTAGCTGATTGTTTGTCAAGATTACCTGTAAAAAATAACGAAATTTGGGAATTAGTCGACTTTAATTACATTAATTATTTTTCAGAAAATACTATTATTTCAACAAATTTTGATTTAATTAAAAAATGTACAGAACAAGATAATGTTCTTCAATTAATTATCAAATTTGTTAAAAATTCTTGGCCAAAATATTCAAAAAACGATTCTAAGTTTAAAGCTTTTTATATGATTAGAAATCAACTAACAATTGAGCACGAAATTTTGTTGTGGAATAACAGAATAGTTATTCCTGAAAAATTGCAAAATCGTATGTTTGAACAGCTACATTTGTCACATTTAGGAGTAATAAAAATGAAAAATATTGCTCGTTCATATTTTTTCTGGCCAGGTATCAATAAGAGTATTGAAAATTTTGTCCTAAAATGTGAAAATTGTGCGGTTAATAAAATATCGCCACCTAAAACAAAATTAAATCCTTGGGAATGGCCCTTGGAAGTTTTTTCTAGGATTCATATTGACTATATGGGGCCCTTTCTCAACAAATATTTTTTCATTATTTTAGATGCACATTCGAAGTGGGTAGAGGTGTTTCCAACTAATAATATTACGTCACGTTTTACCGTTTCGGCATTACACAGTACTTTTGCAAGGTTTGGGTTGCCGAAAACCATTGTTTCGGACAACGCGCGTAATTTTACAAGTGCCGAATTTAAAAAATTTTTGGACAAATTTAATATTAAACACACTACGACAGCGCCATTTTTTCCACAGTCAAATGAAGCTGCGGAAAACGCAGTCAAAAATATTAAAAATGGCTTAAAAAATTGCTTGGGTCGTAACAAAAAATTAGACATACAAGTAGCATTAAATAACTTTTTATTTGATTATAGGAATGCGCTTCATGCTACAACAGGTGTATCTCCGGCAATGCTTATGTTTGGTCATGAATTGAGAACGCGCTTTGCTGTTTTAAAACCTGATTTAGAAAATATTCAAGAGCGAGTTTCTAAAAAACAACAAAATCAAATTAAAAATTTTGGAGGCAAAGAATGTGCGAAATTTAAAATAGGCGATAAAGTGTTGGTAAAAGATTATCGCCAAATAAATAAATTTTCTTGGATACCGGGCATTATTCATAAAATAATTGGTAAATGCACCTATATTGTTAAAATTCCAGAAATTAATAAAATTTGGAAACGTCACACTAACCAAATTCAGAAAACTAAAATTCAAAGTGGTTTGCCCAATACAGATATCTCTACTAAAAATAGGGAAAATAAAGACAATGACATTATTGATTTGACAGACGAGCAGGAAGATCAACATAGTGATAATTCAAGTAAACTCAGTGATGTTCCTATTACGTCTACAGCTCAAAGACCAAAAAGAAATATAAAACCCCCAGAAAGACTAGTTTATGATTAGTATTGACTTTTGTAGCAAAATTATAAAAAAGTTGTTTTATTATGTAATATAAGTTTAGTGTACATAATATATTATTTTTTGGATTATGTAAATGTATTGGTGGGGAAGGATGTAGTGTATTTTACTTATTAAAAGTATAGATGGGTGAACACATTTTTAGCTGTATGCAAAAACTAACCGATAAGAATGGAATTTATATTTTATACGGAAAGGGGATTTTTTACCTGTGTAAAATAGTGTATATATAGATGTTATTGAATAAACTGAACATAGTAAAATATAGTCTTGCGTCTCATTTAAATAATTATACCTACTCAGTACTTCACAGAGATCAACAAGTTTGAGCGGCGATTCAGAGTTGGATTACGAGCCCGAGGTGGAAAGAAATGAAGACGGCGACCAGGCGAATTTAATAAAGAAGCTGTTGGAAGGCGGATTAGCAAAAAGCATTCAAGAAATTGTAGCGAGAGAGACTGCTAAAGCAATGGAGCAGGTAACAGGCGAAAAGAATGCTCTTGACTTGGGGGCTCAGGCGGGCGCATCAGGTGAGCGTAGTTATAAGGCGGTAACTGGCGGTAGCGAGGCAGGCAGGGCGGAATCGGCATGCAACACTTTGTGTTCAGGGGCGACTAGGACTCGGGCGGGCGCTGAGATCCTGGAACCATTCGACCCTGATAACAAGGACTGCAAAGTTGACAGATGGCTCAGTAAAATTGACCAGTTAGGGCGTATTCATGGATGGTCAGAATACGAGCGGGCCTATTTTATGCAGGCAAAATTACAAGGCGCTGCAAGAAGTTGGTACCATAGGCTCGATCGATATGACCAGACATGGGACGAGTGGAAAGTGGCGATTGCACAGGCGTTTCCAAGACAGCACGATTATGCTGAGCTGCTTCTTGAAATACTGGCGCGGGTTAAAATGGACGGCCATGACTCATTACTACCATGATAAAATGTCAAAGCTAGCAAGATGTGAAATTACGGGCGAAAAGGCAATTTCATGTGTGATTAACGGTCTCCCTAGGGAACTGCAGGGGAATGCAAGGGCGTTCCAATGCAGTTCTCCTGGCGAGCTGTATACTGGGTTTCTGTCTTCATTTGACAGGTATCAGAAGCAAACAGGCGACACAGAGCGTAACACAGGCGAACAAGGGAGTGGCACTACTCAGAAAATGACACGGCGACCAGTGGAAGAGACAGGTGTTCGGTGCTACAATTGCCAGCAGATAGGCAGTCATCTGAGCAGGGATTGCCCGAACCCAAGAGTGGAGCGGTGTATCCGGTGCAGGCAACCGGGACATGACCGCTACTCGTGTCCGGACAGGCGACCGGGTGGACCAAAGGCTGGTTCTTCAGGTGGTGGCCATATATTCAGGAGGATGGAGGCGTTTTAGGGCGTATATAGACACGGGCAGTGAGAGAAATGTCATAACAGGCGAATGTTTTGACTTACTCGGCGACCTCAAGGTTAAACCATCTTCCGTAATTCTGAAAGGATTTGGCGGGGCGCTATGCACAGTGAGGGGTGAGACGGCACTACCAGTCACTGTGGATGGTGTCCCTCTAACAGTAATGGCGTTAATCGCCGAGTGTGACCTTGCTGGCGCTGATCTTCTTTTAGGGCAACCGGCGTTAGCGACCCCTGGCGTCAAACTCACAGTACAGGGTGGCGAGGCGCAGCTGACTTCTACCCTTGATTTGGCGCAGGGGTATCATCAGGTACCAATGCACAAAGATTCCATACCAAAGACGGCGTTTGTGACTCCCGACGGTCACTACGAGTATCTACGGGTACCATTTGGTTTGGCGAATGCACCGGCGGTATTCCAACGAGTGGTGAACAAAATGTTGCAAGGATTACAGAATGATCTTGTGTTGGCGTATATGGATGACGTTCTGCTGCCTACGGCGACACTTCGAGAGGGTTTACTGTTGCTTGAACGTGTTCTTGACATGGTGGCGAAGGCGGGGTTAAAATTGAACTTATCAAAGTGCAGATTTTTAGAGACGAAGTTAGAATATTTGGGGCATGAAATAATTGCTGCAGGTATACGTCCAGGCGAAAGGAAAGTACAGGCGGTAAAACAGTTTCCTACACCTACTACCGTACATGGTGTAAGACAGTTTGTAGGTTTGGCGAGTTATTTTAGGAAATTTGTGAACGGCTTTGCAATAATCGCTAGACCTTTGACAAATTTAACTAAGAAGGACATCTCATGGCGCTGGAAGGCGACTGAGCAGGCGGCTTTTGACAAACTTAAATGTTTGCTGTCGGAAAGACCAGTTTTGGCGTTGTATGACAGTAAGGCGATTATTGAAATACATACTGATGCGAGTAAAGGGGGCGTGGCAGGAATTTTACTACAACAGCAGGAGAATGGGGCGTTACAACTAGTTTTCTACTATAGCCGAGCTACTACAATAGCAGAGCAGGCATGGCACAGCTATGAACTTGAAACTTTGGCGTTAGTGGAGGCGACAAAGCGGTTTAGGGTGTACTTAATTGGAGTACACTTTAAGGTGGTAACGGACTGTTCGGCAGTAAGGGCGACCTTTGCTGAAGAGAGATCTGGTACCTAGAATAGCTCGATGGTGGATGTCGCTACAGGAATATGACATGGAAACTGAGTATAGACCTAACGCAAAGATGCAACATGTTGATGCTTTGAGTAGAAACCCGGCAAATGTATGTATGGTAACTATGACAGAGGGAGATTGGTTTTTAACAGTACAGTTACAAGACGACAAGGCGCAGGCTATTGTAACTGCCTTGACTGCAGGAACGGCGGATAAAGGCGTGAAACAGGTGTATAAGGTAGTAAATGGGCGATTATATAGAAACACTTTACTGTGCGATAGATTGTATGTTCCATCAATGGCGAGATTTAAATTGGCGCGCAGACATCATGATGACATTGGTCATCCGGGCGTTGAACGATGTTTGCATTTGGTAAAACAAACTTATTGGTTTCCTAAAATGGGGCGGTTTATCAAAAAGTATGTGCAGGCGTGCATTAGCTGTGCTTTTGGGAAAGGCGACCATGGGCGGGCAGCAGGATTACTGCACCCTATTGAAAAGGTGGCGATACCATTTCACACGGTACATATTGATCATGTTGGCCCTTTCTCCAAAAGTACAAAAGGGAATCAATATGTGCTCATGGTGGTAGATGCGTTTACTAAGTACACTTTGGCGAAGCCAACGAGGACTTTACGGTCTTCTGAGGCTATTCAAAAATTGAGAGAAGTGTTTGGCGAATTTGGATATCCAAAGCGTATTATTTCCGATCGAGGACTGGCGTTTGCTAGCAAAGAGTTTGCCAAGTATGTGGCGGAAAAGGGTGTTAAGCATGTGCTGAATGCAATTGCAACACCCAGGGCGAATGGTCAAGTGGAGCGACAGAACCGCACTTTGTTGAATGCGATTGAAGTAAGTGCAGCATCTGAAGTGACTTGGGATGAGAAGCTTCCAGAAATTATATGGGGTATGAATCAAACAGCAAATCAAAGTTCTGGCTTCTCTCCGGCACAACTGATGTTTACTCAAACAAGTGGAACAAATGCAGAGCTGACTGGCGATGTGCAAGAGGCGAACTTAGCACAAGGCGATACGGACACCTTTGAGGCGATAACGGAGGCCTTGCTCCAACGGCGCACTAAGGCGAGTGAAAACTTGACCAAGGCGAGTAGAGCTATGAAAGCTCGATATGATCGAAGGCGAAAGGTTGCAACCAATCCCTATAAGAGGGGTGATTTAGTGCTATGGCGAAAGGCGGGCACATGTTCAGGCGAAAAAGGGGTTAATCGAAAAATGATTAATAAGTACGATGGCCCCTATCGTATAGCAAAAGTTTTGGGTCATAACAGGTATGTTATAACAGCTGTTAAAGGCGTAAGAGGGTATAAAACCTTCAGGGCGGTTGTGGCGATTGATTCCCGGAGGCGTTACTGTAGTACTACATCTGGGGATTGTGAGAATGGCGAAAGCAACACGATATCACGGATCGACAAGATCTGATTGATCTCTTAGAAAGTTGATTTATATTAATGAGGGCATTAATTTTTGCAGGATGGCCGACTGTAGAAGGTGAAGAATCTGGCGACAAGGTGGCAACGGCGGACTGGGCAGGAGAATGGCAGCGTTGGACCCTCTGACGGCGAACGGGCGAACGACGGAGGAGGGAGCGGTACTTTCGAGAGACAGTTCGACGTGGGGTGAGACATAATTTTAAGTTGTTGTTTTATTTTGCGAAAATAAAGACATTAAACGAATAAAAAGTGTGTTAAAAATATAATATAAAATAATGCTGGTAACACAAGTTTCGGGTTTATCTTTAAAAAAAGGCAGTATCAATACAGGCTGTGTTTTATTAGTCGCTGAAGTTTTTAGAAAAGCGGATACTGCTATTTCCATTTTAGTTTCGGTCATAGAAATATCTGAAAGTCTGATTTTGCTTAAGGTTTGTGCTCTTTGGGCCGTTGCCAAGGCAAGTAGTACTGTAAGTTTAATGGCCAATGTTCTTAAATTGAGGTTGGAATGCGGATACAGAGACACAAAATACTTAATTACTGGTTCAGGATTCCAAGTTTCATTATACCTCGGAAAACTTGGTTTTAACCTAAATGCACCTTTGAGAAGTCTGTTAATAATTGTTTTATCATTTTTGTTAAAAGTAAAAATTAAATTTAAAGCGGATCTATGGGTGTTCAATGTAGAATATGTAGCACCTAACAGAAATTCTTTGACTAAGAAGTTTGAAACTAATTTAACATCCGGGTTAAATATTTTGGATTGATTATTTTTGCAGAAGGCCCACCATTTTTTAAAAGTTGTATTATATTGGTTTTCCGTGGATTCACCTATTGATGCCCGCATCAAATCTACTGCGGAGTCTTCTAGATTTCGATTTCGGTAGGCTTCCCTGATAGTTTGCAAGCACCCAGGGTAAAGGTTTTCCACAAACGTTGTGGTTCGCTGGAAGGAGAAAGTAAGAGATTATAATTAGGTTTTATGGTGTAAATATGCGAAACTCGGAGATGATCTAGTTTTGGAAACCAAGGCTGGGATTTCCACAAGGGAAAACCTAATATTCCTTCTACTGAATCATTTTCGATTTTGCTCAAAACTTTGGTTGTTAATGTAAAAGGAGGAAAGGCGTAAAAGTTAAGGTTTTCCCAAGACTTGGTGAAAGCATCAATGAAAGAAGTGTCTGGGTCTTTTTTCCAAGATACAAAAATTTTACATTTCATATTCTGTCGTGAAGCAAAGAGGTCTATTTTAGGTTTTCCGAACAATTTTACTATTTTATTAAAAACCGATGTATTTAGGCTGTATTCCGTTTCAAAAATTTTTAGCCTAGAACCTTTATCTGCTAAGAAGTTGTCTGAAGATTTGATATAAGATGCGAAAAGTGTTATGTGTCTTTTTTCACACCATTGCCATATTATTATAAGCTTAGATGTTTTGTGGAGTTCAGGGTATCGTGAGCTGCACATCTTGTTAATTAGAGCAACTGCGGTAATATCTATTCGTAAAAGAATATGACAGTTTATTTTATGGTTTGCAAATATTTTTAATCCATACCGGGCTGTTAGTAATTTCAATTGATTTATATGTAGCGATTGTTGTTCGTTATCAAAAAATCCACTCGCCCCCCACATGCAACTCCCCAGCCTGTAAGGGCGGCGTCAGAAAAAATTTCTAATTCATATTTCGCAGGTAGTAGCGTGTGGAAGTTGTGGAAGTGAGGTTCTCCACCATTCGAAAATGTTAGGTTTGGTCAGTCGCCGGGAATAGCTTAGTGGTTAGTTAGTAGTGTCTTTTGTTTCTGTACTGTAGCCGATTATTGAAAAAGAAGAAGTGACATATATGTCAGTATGAGTAACGTGTTAAAACGTTTAGCTTAGACAATCTCTAATCTAAGAATAAAAGTAGTTATTATCCTGTATAGTATTCGTTGATTATTTAAATAAATCACTAACAGGTTATGGGCCCAGGCAGCTAAAAAGGTGATACAGTTTTAAGTTGATATATTTTTGTGCTAATACGCAAAAATGGCAGGTAGTTCATCGTCTTTTGTAACTGTCGATAAGTTGTCTGGCAGGAATAATTACAGTGAGTGGAAGTTTGCAATGAAGGCACTCTTGGAGTTG
This sequence comes from Philopedon plagiatum, assembly GCA_963971165.1. Classification (NCBI taxonomy): domain Eukaryota; kingdom Metazoa; phylum Arthropoda; class Insecta; order Coleoptera; family Curculionidae; genus Philopedon; species Philopedon plagiatum. The sequence goes on from OZ020189.1 coordinate 92,648,561, forward strand.
GATGACCTGTGGAATGTTGTGCAGGGTACAGAGAAAGATGATAAGAAAGACAAAAAGACTCTTTCAACGATTATTTTGTCTGTAGATGAGCTAAACTATTGTCATAGTTATGTCATTATGAATTATTTTATTAATTATTTCTAAAATCACACTTTATTTATATAAAGATTATTTTGACAATAACTGAATAGACACTCTGTTATTCGGTGAACTTTGTGACGACATTGAAGGGCAGCTTGGTTTGTTTAACTTTATTGAGTAAGTCAAGGTATGCTGACCTAGCAATGCACCGATTGTCGATAACTGCATAATAGAGTGATAGGCAGTCGTTCTGAAGATGTCGAGAGAAGACATGTGCCCGTTGATCGGGAGAAGAGCCGCCCTTATAGATAAGATGTAAGGGAAGTGTATAAGTAAGTGCCTCATTTCATTTATTTAAAGCCAAACTTTATTTTATTACTATTATTGTTGATTAATTATTAAATGTTATATTTTTTATAACCTGTTTTAACTTCATTCTCTCAATACGATCCCAGAGACTATTACTTAGTCTCAGTCGCAACAGCACCCGTTGTGACAGGGATTTTTAATATTAGATATACGTACGTGTAAAGAGAAATGTATTTTCTCATTTTAATTTTGTAAATAATTAAAGCATGTAAAATTAGGACTATATATTCATAAGTATTGATACGCACTCTCTTTATGTTTCATGTACCTGGACACAATAGCACAATATCAGTGGAGATTGGGGATGAGCCAAATAACATGCACAACAACTTCCTACAACAAAGGGGAGCCAGAATATATCCATCATACCTAAACCTGAGCAAACAGAAGCTGTTACTCAACGTCACCACAACGCACGCAAGCAAAGAAAAAAGAAAAGGCAGTTACACCATCACGTTAGGTAACCTAACACCTAACAGTAAAGTCTCGAAAATGCCCGAGGTACCAGGGCTCAGTAGAGACAACCTTATCAAAGCAAACCGCTTCCAGCTGCATCCATCTTGCATCATCTTGTAGAATTGTGGCGATGAAGAATGGGGGATAGGGAAAATCCATCCAAAAGTGGTGAATGTTAAGTTCGTAGGAAATTTATATTATCCTTAATATAACTAAACTACTTCTGGCTCATAGTTGTGCATAGTTTATCATTGTTCGGCGTTATTAAAATTACGCAAATCTTCAGTAAAGACTTCTTATATGTTGCCATAAATGCCCGTGCCACGATCTCATTTTTCAAAAAGTGCTACTTTTTGAGGTTTTGTTATGTAAATATTTAAAAGAAATGTTATGAATTCATGAGTATTAACAAGTTTTATTTTATTTTATATTTTTCGCTTTTACAATCGTCTCTTTAGTATAAAAAGTAATATTTTATAAGTTGATAAGATTGAGCCTTCTATATGGCATTAAATGTGGCTATCAATTCAATATTTTAGAAAAGTTTAATAGTTAGAAAGTTTACTTAAGTCGGTAAATAAAGTAAAATAAAAAGAAGAAATAACTTGTTTCTAAGCTTTTAATAAGTATTAAATTAATCTTTTACGCGAATTTTAATAATTATGCTATACGTCGTTTTTTTTTGATCAATACTAGGTACAAATTTTTACAACTTCTCATCAACTTATAAGTTTTATTGAAAATCGTATTTTGTTTTTGTAAATTTAATTAACTTCTGGCGGCTTGACCAACATATTTGTGTTGCATAGTAAGATGGAAATTTTATAAAGCTGTGGGTCCAGCTTTCGCGAACGAGGGGCATATGTCATAGTTATGTCATTATGGATTATTTTATTAATTATTTCTAAAATCACATTTTATTTATATAAAGATTATTTTGACAATAACGATGAATAGACACTCTGTTATTCGGTGAACTTGGTGACGACATTGAAGGTCAGCTTGGTTTGTTTAACTTTATTGAGTAAGTCGAGGTATGCTGACCTAGCAATGCACCGATTGTCGATAACTGCATAATAGAGTGATAGGCAGTCGTTCTGAAGATGTCGAGAGAAGACATGTGCCCGTTGGTCGGGAGAAGAGCTGCCCTTATAGATAAGATGTAAGGGAAGTGTGTAAGTAAGTGCCTCATTTCATTTATTTAAAGCCAAACTTTATTTTATTGCTATTATTGTTGATTAATTATTAAATGTTATATTTTTTATAACCTGTTTTAACTTCATTCCCTCAATACGATCCCAGAGACTATTACTTAGTCTCAGTCGCAACAACCCCCGTTTTGACACTATTCGCGCCTCAAAACAGCCCAGACAGCTAAAGAAGCTTGGGAAAATTTGGAGAAGGCTTTCGAAGACTCAGGTTTGACAAGAAAAGTTGATCTGTTGAAAATGTTGGTGACAACAAAGTTAGAAAATTGTAGTTCTATAGAAGAGTATTGTGACATGATAATTTCAACAGCATATAAGCTAAACGAAATGAACTTCAAAGTAGGAGATGAGTGGGTGGGCACTCTTTTATTGGCCGGGCTGCCAGATGAATACAGGCCTATGATTATGGGTTTAGAGAGTAGTGGGGTGCAGATAACTGGAGATTCAATCAAAATAAAGTTGCTGCAAGATGTAAAAGCAAGTAGTGCACCTAGATCTTCAGTAAGCAATACAGCGATGTATGCAAAAAGTGTTTATCACAGGGGCTTTCAGAAAAATAAGCCAAAATGTTATAACTGTGGTAAAATTGGGCATTATAAAACTCAGTGTAGAATGTCCAGATCTCAAGACCACGAGGGTGACAAAAATAAGAAGAAAGTGGCGATACAGCTTTTTTAGCTTGTTTATCTTCCCAGCAAGTAAAGAAGGATACTTGGTACCTCGAGTCTTGTGCTTCAGTGCATTTAACCAAAAATAAAGAATGGTTAGGAGACAGTGCATCAGAAAATGACAATAAAATAAAGACTGCAAACAACAGTGACTTAAATATTGTGTCAAAAGGGACAGCTACTATAAATGTGGTAGTTAACGGTATAAATAAGCTTATACCAGCTAACGATGTTATGTATGCTCCTGATGCAGCAGTGAATTTGCTCTCTATAAGCAAAATTGTGCAAAAAGGTGACAAAGTAGTTTTTGACAAGTCTGGTGCTAAAATAGTGGACTTGGATAATAAAGTGGTAGCTACTGGTTTAGAGACAAATGGTATATATCAGTTAAATACTGTTTCATGTGAAAATAAAGTTAAAGAGACATCAGTTTACTCTTGTGAAATGGAAACAAGTTATTTGTGGCATAGACGGCTAGGACACATGAACAGGAAAAGTATGAAGTTACTGTTAAATATGTCAAGTGGTTTGGACAAAAACTTAATAACTCCAGAACCATGTATATCTTGTGTTGAAGGTAAACAGAGCAGAAATCCATTTAGTAGTAGTACGAGAAAGTCAAGTAAGATTTTGGAGTTGGTCCACAGCGATTTATGTGGTCCAATGGAGACAGCATCTATTGGTGGCTGTAAGTACATTTTTACATTGATCGATGATTATTCTAGATATATATTTGCATATTTTCTGTCAGAAAAGAGCCAAGTAGTTGAAGTATTTCAAGAATTTAAACAACTTGTAGAAAATCAAACTGATTCTAAAATTAAAGTACTTAGAACTGACAATGGCACAGAATATGTGAATAACAGATTGGAAAATATATTAAAAGATTCTGGTATAGTACATTAAACGTCAGTTAGGTACACTCCACAGCAAAACGGAGTCAGTGAAAGGGCGAATAGAACAATTGTTGAAAAAGCTCGTAGTATGTTGTCAGATGCTTGTTTACCAAAAGAATATTGGGGTGAGGCAGTAAACACTGCAGTATACATTATAAATAGATCCCCAACAAAGGCTGTCAAAGGAAAAACACCTTATGAAGTATATTTTAACAAAAAGCCAGATGTATCACACCTAAAAATATTTGGTTGTGATGCTATGGCACACGTTCCAGATGAATTACGAAAGAAGTTGGATGCTAAGTCACAAAAATTGATTTTTATGGGCTACGGTGAAAGCACAAAGGGATATAGGTTAATAGAACCGAACACAAGGAAGATTATTTTTAGTAGAGATGTCATTTTCTTTGAAAACAGAAGATTGTGAAAAATGTAGAGATAAGCAAAGAAATAAAGCTTATAGAAGAGAAAGACAAACAAGTTAGATTGCCAATAGAAAGTGGGCATGAAAATGAAGAAAATGAATGTGGAAATAAAGAGCCAAGAGATGACAGTTCTGAGCACAGTTCTGAGACTTCTGAGTATAGTTTTGAATATGAAGAAAATTTAAATGATGAGATGATTGAAATTCAAGAACCTGTGTTTACAAGAACTGGAAGAGAGATACATAAACCTAAACATCTTGAAGATTATGAGATATATGTAACCCATGAACTTATTGAGTCGCAGGAAGATCCTCAAACCTATACAGAAACAAAAAAATCTGTTGAGTGGCAAAAAGCTATAGAAAATGAGCTGAAATCTCATAAAAATCTCCAAACGTGGACAGAATGTGAAATTGCAAAAGGCAAGTCTGCGATAGATACAAGATGGGTGTTCCGAACCAAAGAAGATGGTACAAAGAAGGCTCGATTGGTAGCAAAGGGGTTTCAGATCCAGGAGGAGAATCCTTTTGGTACCATGTATGCACCAGTCGCAAGATTATCAACAATTAGAGCATTTCTTGTATTTGCTCTACAAAATGACTGGAATGTACGACAGCTTGATATTCCAACAGCTTTTCTGAATGGAAAGCTTGAATCAGAAGTATACATTAAAATACCAGATGGTTTAAATATTGACAAATCCAAGGTTTTAAAACTAAACAGAGCCTTATATGGTTTAAAGGAAAGTCCTAAGTGTTGGAACAACATATTTAATGAGATAATGACAGACTTAGACTTCAATAGATCAAAATATGATTTTTGTCTTTATTTTAAAGAAAATGTGAGGCTTATAGTATATGTGGATGATCTGATAATTACAGGAGATAAAAACAAAGTACAAGAAGTTGTAAATAAACTTAAAGAGACAACGCCAAAGATTTGGGTGAAATTAAGAGATTTATAGGAATGGAAATAACAAGAACCCCTGAAAGTATCAAGATAACTCAAAAAGGGCATATAAAAAAAATTCTCATCGAATTCAATATGACAGATTGTAAAGGAGTTTCAACCCCAATGGTGACAGGATTTCAAATCGAAAAATCGGATGAAAGTCTGAATGTTCCATACAGAAAGTTAATTGGATCTTTAATGTATTTAGCATGCACTTCAAGACCAGACATACTGTATGCAGTGTCATATCTTAGCCGATATTTAGACAAATCAAATCAAGTGTTGTGGACTGCGGCAAAAAGAGTGTTGCGATACCTCACGAATACATATGAAACTGGACTAGTGTATAGTAAAACTATCGACAATAAGACAAATTTAGTAGGGTATTCAGATGCAGATTGGGCTGGTGACATAAGTGACAGAAAGAGTACAAGTGGCTCAGTGATTTTGTATGCTGGTAATCCAGTAAGCTGGTTTTCTAAAAAGCAGTCATGTGTAGCGTTATCTACAGCGGAGGCTGAGTATGTAGCGGCGGCAGCATGAGCGCAAGAGCTAGTGAATCTAAAAGGTGTAATTTCAGGATTTCATAATGCATATGTTAAGCTAAAGATTGACAACGTAAGCGCAATATCTATGACAAAAAGCTATGAAAATTCAAAACGCGGAAAGCATATTGACATTAAGAGACATTTTATCAAAGATTTGATTTTTAAAAAGGTTTTAGATATAGATTACGATAGTAGTGAAAATAATTTGGCTTCTTACTAAACCCTTGTGTAAGGAAAAGTTTAATAATAATTGTTCTCTTTTAAAAATTATGCGTATTGAAATGTAAGAATATTAATTAAGTCAATCAGTACTTAGTATTAAGATATTTGCAATTATACACTTTTATTTGAAAGTGTTAATTGAGGAGGATTGTTAGGTTTGGTCAGTCGGCGGGAATAGCTTAGTGGTTAGTTAGTAGTGTCTTTTGTTTCTGTACTGTAGCCGATTATTGAAAAAGAAGAAGTGTTAATGTGAATATATGTCAGTATGAGTAACGTGTTAAAACGTTTAGCTTAGACAATCTCTAATCTAAGAATAAAAGTAGTTATTATCCTGTATAGTATTCGTTGATTATTTAAATAAATCACTAACAGAAAATATGTTTAAAAGTGTCGGGTATGATCAATGATTGTTAAAATTACCTTCCGAATGTTTTAATGCTAGAGTTTTGAATCTTTCAAATTCTTTGGTATACAACCAGCCATATGGAACAGCCGGACAGGCTGCGATTAGAGATCCAATGAAGCTGGCGAATTGCCTGATTTTAATTTCTTTTTTACTTTTTATGTTACAAATCTTCTTTAATATATTAGAAATTTTGTCTTCTGGTAGGGAGATTGACATTTTGTGACTTGAAAATAAAGCAAGAAATTTACAGCCAGATTCACTATCATTTAGTCCATAGGTTTAAATTTTAAACCTATGGTCTAAGTCTTAAACCCTATTCACTAAGATTTAGACCCCTGTAGTGGACTAAAATTTAAACCATTGCTAAACCTGTCCGCTGACGATAAAACAATTGAATTTAAACCTACAAATGTCAAGTAAAGACGTAAATATTATTTATTTTTATTATGCGAGTCGCTGTTTCCTACTAAAAAAGAATTAAGCCATTACATTATTACAAGAATTTACGGAAAATATTTGAATTTACCGCCGAAAAGATAATCATGCGAGGAGGCCCCTAAGCGGTGTAAATACGAACACAAAACATAACCTCAGATGTCCATATGGCACGGAAGGTAATATTTTGATGAAATTTTTTACCTTTTCGAGTTTTATTTTGGCGTGCATTATGCCTTACCAGTTAATGTTTGTATTCCACAAAGAAGACAAGGATCATTAAAAATGGGCAAGGTATCGACTAAAGCCTGGTTTGTCAGCATTCGTAAACATAATTTTAGAGCATAATCATAACATTAGTGCATAAGTATAATATTTAAAGTAAAGGATCAAATGAACACGTTTATAATATAGCCGATAAAGTGATATTGCTACTGTGTGTACCGTACATTCGTAGGTCCGAATTTGTATTCAAATTTTAACGTTTTTAGTGGGAATTAAATTGTGTTTTTTGGCTTAATAACAATATTAAAGCGGCTATGAACGATACAAGTGATGGTTTAAAGTCTAATCCACGGGAAAACATGAAAACTAGACACTTTTCAGTTGGTTCAGTACCTTCGCAAGAAATAAATAAGCAGGTAGATGATAAAAAACGGAAGAGATGAGAACATATTTAAATAAATACAAAGACAAAAAAACTGTAAACAAACCTGAACAAAATCAAGATGATTCAAACAAGGACAAACAGCTAAACAAGGATATGCTCACCAGCAATGATACTCAGAAATTACAGGGTCAGACAAAATCATCAGACCTTTCGGAAGATGTTAACTTTGAAAAAATTTTCAAACCAATCCACTCGGTGTTAAGGACTCCACCGAGAATACAGAATCAGACTGTCACTGAGCAAGTAACCAATAAAAGAGGTTGGTCGGAAAGAAGCCCAGATTTTGAGCCTGAAACCCAACAAAGAAACAAAAAGAGACAGTTCGAGCATATGGCCGAAAATGAACCAGATTATGAAAATAAAGAAATTTCTGAGAACATGATCTCGCAGTTTTTCAGCCACTTGGACAAAATCAACGAAATCTCAGACAAAATAACGAATGTGGCGCTAACCCCTGATGACCAAAGGAGCCTAAAATGTGCACATAATAATATTCATAAATTATTAACATTAATGGTATTAAGACATAGTTCCTTAGAAAAAGAAAACATTATGGTAAAAAGTGCACTGACCGTAAAAGATTTAACGAATGAAACAGACAAAAAAAGGGAGATAGGCTGTCAAAATAATATTACAAAGGGCGAAACAAGAAAAGAGAGTTATGTTGAAGTTGTAAATAAAAATGTAAATAGTAATGAAAAAGGTTACCATACTGCGGATAGAACCGGTCCTGAGCTAAGCAGTCACGAAACAGGACCATGGACAACACCTACAATACCAAGAAGGTATGAAACGGTTATCCACATGGGAAAAGTAAACGACCCGAAAGGAGCCTTAAGGCAGTTTAAACAAGAACTAAACAATAAAGATGTGGGAAGGGCCTTTAAAAACATCAGACAGGCCAAAACTGGGACAATAATTATTGAAGGTTTTGACCAAACTCAACAAGAGAAACTTAAAATGGCAGTGAAGATGAAAGAAAACATTAAAATTAAGGAAGCACAAGGTGACCCAATGCAGAGGCGTACCGCTGGGGGGGGGTTTAACCCCCCCCCCCCCATTGATCTCTTATAGTAGTTATTATAAACATTATACAGCACGGTAGTATATACATATTTATATAAAAACAAGGGTTTTGTCTACCAACCCCCCCCCCCCCAAACCAAAAGTGACCTACAAAATCCCCCCCAAACCAAAAGTCACGGTCCGCCTCTGACCCAATGTGCATGGTAACCGGAATTGACAAAGGTTTTTCCAATGAAGAATTTCTTGAAGAACTAGAAAGATTAAACTACGAGATTGTCCAAGAACTGGGATATAGTGTAAAAGATAAAATACAGATAGTTGCAAAAAAGCAGTGCCGAAATGAGACAAAAGAAAATTGGATTCTGCGGGCTCCCCCAGCCATTTCAAAATGGTTACTTAAAAAAGGTAAAATCTTTTTCAACCTAGTAACTGTGTACGTACAGGAACATTTCAATTTGGCACAATGCTTTAAATGCTGTGGTTTTGGCCATGTAAAAAAATACTGTTCTGAGAAAGAATGCTATCATAAATGTGGACAAGAACATAATGGAACAGAATGTGATGAGAATGATCTAAAATGTCCAAATTGTCCAAAATTAAAACTGAGGGAATTAAATCACTCAGCAAGAGACAGAACGTGCCCTGTTTATCAAAGAAGATTGAATGCCTTCAAAAACTCAATTAATTATAAAGATTTTTTATAGAAAAAACGTCCATAGTTGAAATGAGACAAACCTTTACTGTACTTTAGGCTTTAATTAGCAGAAAGCATTCATATAAATTATGACAAGTAATAGCATAAAATGACAAACTACTAAAAGTACCAGTAGTACTGGTAACAAGGTAATTATTAATATACATAGAAAGTTCGAAATCATATTACATTCTCCCTTGGGTTAATTTCAATTATAATCTTTTAAGTATGCTGGGGGATTGCGTTTTCTTGAGGATTGACGAACTTTATTTGCAAAATTCTCAATAGTAGCTTCGTGAACAGCGGAGGGATCTTCTTCTTGCGGCTGAATAATTATCTCCGAAGTGCTAGGTCTCGGGTCATCAAAAGTGCTTACATCTTGCCCAATAGGATCTGGATGGCCTTGTTCATCATTTCTAGACTCAATAGTATCAGCCTCGATTAATGGAATAATGGGATTCGTATCAGTAACAGGATCAGAATTGTCGGGGTTGATTAAACTTAAATCTCCCCTTGGTGCCAAATGTTTTATGGAAACTGTAGATTCTTTCCCATTTTCATAACGAATCACTGCATACTCTGGATTTGCCTCCACCAGTTCCACTTCTTCAACTAGGGGGTCATATTTGCTATGCCGGACATGTTTCTTAAGGAGTACTTTTTGTTTAGGAGTTAACCAAGAAGGTATGGAAGTACCACTAGTCGATCTTCTTTGATAACAAAATAACCTTTCATGTGGCGTACAGTTAGTTGATGTACACAGCAGGGAACGTATAGAGTGTAAAGCATCAGGTAAAACTAGTTCCCACTGTGTCACTTTTAAATTTCGAGTTTTAAGTGCTAAATTTACAGCATTCCAAATTATTCCATTATATCTTTCTACTTGTCCGTTTCCTTCTGGGTTGTAAGGTGTAGTCCGGCTATGGGCTATCCCACGAGTCTGAAGATAGGCCACTATTTCATGGGACATAAAAGAAGATCCTCGGTCTGAATGAATATAAGCTGGCATACCAAAAGCAGTGAACAGCTGGTCTAGGCATTCTATGACAGTAGAACTAGTCATATCTGAACAAGGAAATGCAAAAGGAAACCTAGAATATTCGTCCACAATTGTTAATAAATATTTATGATTTGTAGCACTCGGCAAAGGTCCTTTAAAATCAATATTTAAACGTTCAAATGCGGATGTGGCTTTTATTAAGTGACCACTATGATTTTTGTAAAATTTTGGCTTCACTTCCGCACATATGGGGCATGCTGCTGTCATTTTCTTGACATCTTCGATAGAAAATGGTAAGTTACGGACACGAACAAAATGATACATTCTTGTAATGCCCGGGTGACATAGAGACTTATGAAGTTCATATAATTTGTTAGTGGTAAGTACTTGCTCCACATATCCTTGATAAAGCGTCAGCAACTATGTTTTCTCTTCCAGGCCGATAAACGATATCATAGTGGAAACAAGATAATTCCAAACGCCATCGCATAATTTTTTCATTTTTAATTTTGCTTGATTGTTTAGCATGAAACATAAAGGATACTGCTTCTTGGTCAGTTACTAATTTAAAATGGCATCCCATGAGGAAATGTCTCCATTTTCGAAGTGCCTCTACACAGGCGTATGCTTCTTTTTCGACAGAAGAGTGTCGTCGCTCAGTTTCGGATAAAGTTCTCGAAAAAAAAGCTACAGGCCTTCCAGACTGACTTAAAGTAGCAGCTATACAATAGTCTGAGGCGTCTGTTTCTACAATCAATGAAGCATTATCGTCAATAGTCCAAAGTAAGGAATTGGCAACATCTTTTTTTAAAATTTCGAAATCTTGAACTTGGCTTTGTGTTAAAGGAAATTTCTTACAATTTACAAGGCTTCTGATTTTATTTGAGAATTTATGGATCCATTTTGAATAGTGAGACAGCATTCCAACTATTCTGCGGAGTTCAGCAGCATTACATGGTACTGGTAAATGTAGGAGAGGTTGAAGTCTGTCTGGATCTGGTTTTAATGTCCCGTTTTCAATAGTATATCCCAGCAGATTAATAGAATGTTTGTTATACTGGCACTTGTTTTGATTTAGGGTTAATCCAAATTTTTGTATGGTATTTAGAAATTTTTCTAGGTTGATGTCGTGATTTTCTTGGTTTTCTCCACAAACAGTTACATCGTCTAGGTAAGCGAAAACGACGATCAAATTTTCTTTTGAAATAATAGAATCAATTGTTCTTTGGAAACAGGACACACCATTCGTTACACCAAAAGGTATTCTGCGAAACTGATAAAGACTTCCTCCTGCTTCGAAAGCCGTAAATGGTTTATCATGGTCCCTAATTGGTATGTGATGATAGGCACTTTTAAGATCTATAGTGCTAAACACCTTATACTTTGCTACTTTTGATACAATATTTTCTATGTTGGGTATAGGATATGCATCTAATTGAGTGAATTTGTTTATTGTTTGTGAGTAGTCGATAACCATTCGACGTTTGTGATGTTCACTTTGCGCAACTAACACCTGTGCTCGCCATGGTGAGGTACTTTCTTCAATAATATTTTCTTCTAAAAGCTTTTTAACTTCTTGCTGAATAAATTTTTCATCTTCGTTTGAGTGCCGGCGTGACTTAGTTGCTATAGGTTTACAGTTTTTTGTTATATTTGAAAACAAAAGGGGTGGTTCTATTTTTGCTTCAGCAAGGCAACAAATTGATAATGGCGGTTTTGAGCCACCAAAAGTCATATCAACTCTAATATGTTGCTTCATTATGTCATGACCAATAATTATATCGGTGCATAGTTTGGAGAGAACAAATATTTTAAAATTTTTATATTCTGCAGTAGGTAATATTAAATTTATTATGCAGTACCCTTTTAGAGGTGAAGAACAAGAGGTGGTTGCCATAGAAACTTGACCATGAGTTGGATACATTTTTATTTTGTTAGACAAGACGAAATCGTAGTCTAAAAAACTGTCTGAGCTTCCAGTATCTATGAGAGCATTTGCAGGTGTACCATTTACTTCGGCTTTAACCAGTGCTTGTGATAAACAGTAGGGTATTGGTCGTGATGCAGAAGCGATGAGATGTGTTGAGGCTGATGTTGATTTAGAGTATTTTGACTTCATGCATACCTTTGCGAAATGTCCAAGTTTCTGACAGTTGGTGCAGGTTACGTTTCGAGCTGGACATTTAATGCGGGGATGCCTGGAGTTTCCACAAAAATAACAACGCTGTAATGAGGCAGCTGCAGATGTAGTTGGGTTTGTGTGAGATTCATTGACTATTTCACCGGGACAAGCGGCATTTAAGGAGTTGTGGCTAAAGTAGACGTCTGACTGCTTTCTCGCTTCTTCAAGGGCTCTAGACTCAGTAATAGCATCTTCTAAATTAAGAGTATTATTTTCCAAAAGCGCTGACGGATTTCAATTTTTAATAATCCACCTATAAAAGCATCGCGAATAAAATCATTTTTATTTTGATCTGCAGTGGCCGATTTAAAATTGCAATTTTTGCTTAATACCTTTAAAGCTTGGACATATTGATCTATACTTTCTGTGGGCTGCTGTTTTCTTGTGGCTAACATATATCTCGCAAAAACCTCATTAACTGGTTTAACATACAAATCTTCTAAAATTTTGGTAGCTTGTTCGAATTTGTCACATTCGCTGATATATTCGTAGACACTATGCGATACAAAGTTAGTGAGGAGCTTTAGTTTCGCACTATCATCGAGTTTGTTATCTTTATCACTTATTTCTAAGAAATTCTTGAAAGTTTTAAGCCAGTGTTTCCATTCCTTTGCTGATGAGACCTCATGTGGATCTGCTTCAAATCGCTCCGGCTTTAAAAACTTATCCATATATATTTCTGCTAATTAAACTGAAATGAGACAAACCTTTACTGTACTTTAGGCTTTAATTAGCAGAAAGCATTCACATAAATTATGACAAGTAATAGCATAAAATGACAAACTACTAAAAGTACCAGTAGTACCAGTAGTACTGGTAACAAGGTAATTATTAATATACATAGAAAGTTCGAAATCATATTACAATAGTTGATCCAGATGTCAAAAAACTGGTGCACTTAAATGTCAAACCTAGTGAAAGGGACGGGGAAGAACACAGTATACTTCACCAAAATGTACAGTCATTGGGGAACTCTGTGGATACTGTGAATAATGAATGTTAAAAAATAACAGTTCATGTAAAATATTATGTATAACGGAGCATTGGAAAAATAATGAAGAGTTAAAAATGTTAGCTTTAGAAGATTTCATTCTGGCGAATGCCTATTGTCGCGAGCACGGGGAACATGGAGGAAGTGCGATATATGTACATAAGTCAGTATCATTTAAATCAAGAAATAAATTAACACATTTCCCGGTAAAAAATCAGTTTGAGTGTGCGGCAGTAGAATGTAGGCTAAATCGAGAAATGTTTTTAGTGTTATCCGTTTATAGGCCCCATGGAGGGGACACTGAATTTTTTTTGGATTGTCTAGAAGAAGTCCTTTTAACTGTCTTCACAGAAAATAAAAAAACTATAATTGCAGGTGATTTTAATATTGAAATGTTAAAACAAAGTGGAAACAGAACAGATTTGCTGTCATTAATGTCATCGTTTAATATGGGACCAACAGTTTTTGAAAATACTAGAATAACGTCAGGTAACGCCAGCTGTATCGATAATATTTTTGTAAATTGTGAATATGTAAATACCTTAGTTTTAGAAGCATTTATATCAGATCATACTGCCCAGAAAATTATATTACATTTGCAAAAACCTCTAGGTAATAAATTGCAGTTTAAAAGAATTTTCTCAGAAGAGAATACGAATAACTTTGTAAAGTGCTTAAAAGAACAGAATTGGGGTGAGGTTTATGCAACTGAAAAACATAATGTCAATATGCAATGGAGCATTTTTATGAATATTTTGTGTAGGCTTTTTTATCAGTCCTTTCCAAAAAGACCAATAAAAGACAACAAAAACAAAAAGAAATATAAAGACAATGAACAAGTGAAAGTTTGTAAAAATAGGCTAGACATTTTACTATCTTTATCCAGGCATGATGATCGGTATAAAATAGAATATAAGGGGGTAAAAAAGGAATATGAGTTGCTTTTAAAAAGGTTGAGAACACAAGAATATGATACAACGTTGCGCCAAGCTGATAATAAGACAAAGTGCATGTGGTCAATTTGTAACGAAGTGTTAGGTAAAAGCAGCTCAAAATCTGATTGTCAAATCGCTGGTGAACCGGGTGAAATTGCAAACCAGTATAATGATTTTCTTTTAAGAATTGTTCCTGAATTGTTAGGTAACATACAAAATGGGCCATTTGTTTGTAATATAACGGTAAATAGCCGTTCAATGTTTTTAACTCCAGTAACACCTTATGAGATTGCTGACTTTGCAAAACAGCTAAAAAAGAAATATAGTAGTGGTGTTGATGAATTGCCAACGTCTATTGTTAAGATAGCGGTACTGCATATTGGGAATGTTTTGTGCTATTTGATAAACAGCTCCTTCAGGGAAGGCATTTTTCCCGATCAATTGAAAACTGCTTTAATAAAACCTTTGTATAAAAAGGAAGACCCAGAAATAATGAGTAATTATAGACCAATTAGCCTTCTGCCAGGGTTCTCAAAGGTATTTGAGATGGCCATGTGTAGAAGGCTGCTTGATTTTTTCAGGGAATGAATTGTTCATCAGTCATCAGCATGGGTACACGTCTGGAAAGTCTACGGAAACAGCTATTTTTCATTTCACAAAAGCAATATTAAAACATCTAGAAAATGATAAAATAGATCTGGGTATTTGCTTGGATTTATCAAAGGCTTATGACTGTATAGATAAGGAGCTGCTTATTAAAAAGTTGAGTTTGTATGGTGTGAGGGGTCACGTGCTGGAGTTGTTTAGGTCTTATTTATCAAATACGAAACAAATGATAAAAATTACAAAAAATGGCGAAACGGGTTTTTCATGTGTTAAAGAAAGCAAATTGGGTATAGCCCAAGGCAGTATTGTTGGTCCCATTTTATTTGTCATTTTTGTGAATGACTTGTATTCCATAGTAGATTCGAACGATGAGAGTATCACATGCTATGCTGATGATACTAATTTGCTGATAGGTGGTAAAACAGCTGCTGAATTAACTGATAGAGGTAATGATATATTTTTAAGAGTTAATAATTGGTTTGAGAACAACTCATACTGAATAAAGAAAAAACAAATCTTGTCATGTTTAGAACACAACTAATGCAAAAACCAATTGGAATTAAATTATTGAATGAAAGTGTTAATATTGTAGAGAGTACTAAATTTCTGGGCTTACAAATTGATGAGTTTCTCGATTGGGAAGAACAGATGGATAAGCTGTTAAAGAAATTGAATTCAATAGGCTATGGAATGCGGGTGGTTGCGAATTATTTAGATAGAAATACATTAAAAATGGTATATTTTGCAAATTTCCAGTCAATTTTAAGGTATGGTATTATATTTTGGGGTAAAAGTAGCCGGACACAGAAAATATTTGTAGTTCAAAAGCGTGCCTTATGTTCTATAAAGGGATTGCAGTTTAGACAAAGTTGCAGGGGTGAGTTTAAGGCTGAAGGAATATTAACAGTGTATGCTTTGTATATTTATGAAGCACTTATGTTCTTTTTCAAGAACCGGGAGGGCTTTGAACTGCAAGTATCTCAAAGATATAACACAAGAACGCTGAATGTTAGTTAGCCAATCCACCGCTTAACATTGACTGAAAAGAGCCCGTATTACATGTGTTTGAAGTTTTTTAATAATCTGCCAAACGATATAAAAAGCATAAGATGTCAGAAATTTTTTAAAAGCAGTGTTAAAGAAATGTTAATTGACTTGGAACCTTATTCTATTGATGACTTTCTTGGTAGGGGACAAACGGTGCATGTGTAAATGTTAATTTAAGGTACCAAAATTGTTAATCTTTTTTCTTTGATTGACGCCATTTCTTTTGTGTATGTTACATTGTTTGTAATGTATTGTAACTCAATTTGAAATAAAGTTTATTATTATTATTATTATTATTAGTATTCGTAATGCGCAACACATAATTTTATTTGCTAATATACAACCTTAAAAGATGCCTAACTTTTAACTTTTAGGAATTAGAAATTAAAAATTATGAAACCTCGTCAATATACGCATGCGCAATTTCAGCTTTTTGACACTTGCCATTTGCAGCATTTTACATAACCTTAAAATTTAGCGACTTTTGTGTTTTGATTTCGGCTCTATTTCTATTTGTGAAAAATGAGTGCAACTGCAATTGCATTAGATGAAGAAACACTGTGCAATTTGGTAGAAAGTTATCAATTCTTATGGGATCAAAAGCATTCCACGTACAAAGACAAAATAGCGAAAGAGAATGCATGGCAAAGTATTGCTGCAGTCATGGAAGCAGATGGTAAGTGCATAAAAACTTGATATTTGCTGGAGTATAATCGTATTTTTCTTAGTTAAACAGTGTCAGGAATTGTGGGAGTACCTGCGGGCTAAATTTATAAGGGAAAGAAACAAGAGAAAACATATACCATCAGGTGCTGCTTCAGAAACAAACAGTTGGGAGTTCTATGATCGCCTAGGATTTTTGGAGAAAGGAATTCAAACCAGAAGGTAATCTAGGCAATAAAGTAATAAATTGAATGCCGAAGCAGGAGAAGAGTAGCTGAAGCTGACCTGAGGTTGTTAAAAGGCATAATCAATTTCTGAGAGAGTTCTTATAAAGTATTGTAAAGGAAATAATCTAAAAATACTTAATTGGTTATATAAGTTAATAATAAGACCCTAAAATACCTCAGTTAATAGCATTCAGAGAAATACAATTATTTTTATTTAAAAAAAACTTTTAACTTTTTAGAACAAAGACAAGTGTAATAAGGAAGGCTAGTACACCCTCAGTTAGTTCAGGGAAAACATGGGAAGAGTCTTTCGGAGCACAGGATGGGGTTCTATCACCTGAATCCACAGAATATGAGGAAAATAAATTTGATAACGACAATTTAGATGAAACAGAAAATGAAGTACCAGAATTAAATACACAGGAATATTTAATTACTACCCCTAAAACATCAACTACACAGAGTAATATATCGATCCTTCAGAAAGAACCGAGTAAATAACAGAAAGAAATGATTGGAATGTTGAGAAAAGAAAAAAACGTAAAGAAAAAAAAAGTGAGGAACCTATACCTCTAAGGGAACTGGTAAATACGTGTACGACAATAGGACAAAATTTAAACAATATCCTTAATAATTCATAAAATGAACAAGAAGGCTACCATTTCGCAATGTCACTGCTAGAGTCGTTCAAGAAAATTCGCAGTCCAGCGGAAAAACTAAAATTAAAGGCGTCCTTTTTAGTACAGCTGGCTGATGTTATCGATAAGGAAAAATAAAGAAGTTAAAATATATAGTGTTTTTATTTCTCAGTCATATGAAATTTAAGAGCCAGTTTTTGAGGTTTAAAGAAAAAAAGGTTTCTAGAAAATATTTACAAAGCTTGATTTTTTGGAAGATTTATTAAAGCACTCGGCTAATGAAAGACTGCACCTGTCAAAATTCTGGAATTTTTTTATATGTAGTAGTTTACAGCGTCTTGATCAAAAGTCCTTAGGGGCATATCAACATGAATCGAGTAGATTTCAAGATAAAGGGCGTGAATGAAATGGCAAAATCAATATTAAAAAATAATACTGTCATGACCATGGCCCAATATTAAAATATGGTAATCTGTAGGTCAAAGTAAACAACTTTTTCTTACACAATTTTTTGAAAAGGTACAGGGTACCCTAAAAATGTTGACCATAATGTATGCAAAATTCTGGTCAACCCTATACTTTATACACAAAAAATTATTAGAAGTTGTTTGTAGTGGCCTACTGACTAACATTTCTTTTGGATCAGACAGATCATTTTAATTTTTGTCCAGTGATTTGGTATTTTAAATAAGCAATGTCTCACGCCCTGTGTCTCGAAAACTACTGACTGAATGTTTTTAGTCAGGAGGTCAAGAAGTACATATAAACAAAACAATTGAAAATTTACTCAATATTCATACTCATTAAGTATCTCTATTACTTTGCTACATCTTGTATTAAAATATTAAAATGGTTTAAAACTTACCAATAATTTTTAGTGTACCCTTAATTTTCTCTGGTATTTTCTATAAAGAAAGTATATATTAGTTCTTATTTCCTTTATTAACAAAGGCATACTGAACAAAGGTGAACATAAGAAAAATCGCAAACAGGACACTAATATTAGTATTATACAGAGTTACGAGCAAAAAATGTATCCCCTTCCTTAAATGGTTCTAATGTTCTTTGTTACTGATATTACAATCTATAATAGTACATGATAGATCTTGTTAATCTGTTTTGAGCGGGCGCATTTTTTTCAGACTGTCATATCAGTAATGATGGAAATAACTAGAAAGTTTAGGACCATTTAAAAAGAGAATGACTAATTTTTTTGTATGGTATTTACCAGAAATACACTTGAACATAAAAATAAAACGTTTTATAATTATTGCCGAGGTATGGCACCTCTCAGAACGTAGTCTTCCTGCCATGGTATCCAACCCTCCTGAGATGTAAAATAGTCTGCTAATCTGTCCCTTCGCATTCTTGCGCACCTCGTTGCATTATTTGATCCAACTCTGTTAACTGTTCTGAGATAACGGCAATCTTCCCTCCAAGTACCAAGGTGTAACGTCCCATTACTGTCTATATAATCAGCATATCCTGTTGGGCAGTATGTTTTTTCTGAAGTAGGAATATCCTTTTCATTACTTTGAAGGTAGTTATGTAATACCACTGTTGCTTGAACAATTAATTCAGAGACCTCTACACTGTTTCCTATTGTTTTACGTAAAATTTGCCACTTTTGGCTTAAGATGCCAAAGGCATTTTCGATGGTCCGTCTTCCCCGGCTTACTCTGTAATTGAAAATATGTTTTTTTCTCCAAGGTTGCTACCAGGATATGGTCTTATAATATTTTTCTGCAAAGGAAATGCAGCATCTCCAACTATATAATGATTAATACTAAGATATGTTTTAGGTAAAGCCTTTGGTGGAGGAATGTTTAAATTTCCATTTAATAAAGCAGTTCCCAATCCACTAGCTTTAAAAATCGCTGAATCGTGGTTTGATCCAAAACCACCTATATCCACCATTGTAAAACGGTAATTTGCATCGCATGTGGCCATGAATACAATACTAAAAGTATTTTTATAATTAAAATAGGCACTTCCAGATTTTTTTGGTGCTTTAATTACTATGTGTTTTCCGTCCACAGCACCAATGCAGTTTGGTAGATTCCACTGTCTATAATATTCCAGGGCTTATTTTCCCATTCTTGAACTGTTGGTACTGACAACTCCGAAGGTGAGAGAACAATCCACAGTATATTACAGGTTTCTTTAATGATTTTATGTGCTGTGGTTTTGCCAATTCTATAATTCCATCCAATTTCCTGCATTGAACATCCTTCTGCTAAATAACTAAAATTGTAAAAGTATATTAAAATATCCTATATTTATTACAGCAATTCGAACTTACTGCAAAACTAATACTAGACGATGTTCTGGATTTATATATGTACGTTTTCTACATTTTTGTAAGTAGGGTCTTGTTAGGCGCAGTAAATAGTAAAACTGATTTTTAGTCATACGTGTGTATTTGCAAAACTGCTCTTCATCCCATTCAAGCTCTTTCATTGCATGAAATAAGGTAACAAAAAGGCCTTCTTTGTTGCGGTTTCTGTTGATGGGTCTCACACCAAATCTTCTCACTCTCTCCTGCTTGTTGGTAACTATAGCAGTTACAGTGGTTACCATAGTCAAATAAAGTGGTACTACAGCCAAAGCAGCAGCTATTTTGTTATTTGTTTTCATAATTGTTTTCTGTTTTAAGAGGTAAAAATTTCAACTTTCGGCACTAATAATGAAACAAAATAATTGAGGTTATGTGTATTGTCACTTCATAGTCTATAATAGTTAAGAATTAAGCACCATTATAAACAGTTTTTGTGTCTTAACAATTGTGCTTACCACTAACCTTATGTTTATGAAGTGTGTTAATGTTATGAATGGTGATAAACCAGGCTTAAGTTTGGAAAGTAAGGGGCCCCACAATAGCAAACAGATTTCCAAGCCATTTATTTTCTGGAAGGACCGATGTGATGTTCAGATTTCTGTGAAAAAGGTAAAAATTATTTAAATGAGAGATATTTTATAATAGAAGTTCTATTTTTTCCATATTTTGTTTTAATAGCAACCAAAGATAGTGATACTCAGTATTTTAAAAAGTCGAATGTTCATATTTTAAAAAATTTAGCAGTTTTAAAATCTATTAAAATAACTGGATATTTCTGTTTTTTGATAAGATTAGGTATACCTACCTCTTTTAAGTATGTTTATAATCTAAATTATTTATAAATTACACCCAATTTTTAGGCTTTTTATTTGTATTTTTTAACTGGAAAAGTATTTTCTAATTGTTTTTTTTTTTAGCTAAATTGCTACAAGAGAAAAAACCAAGAACCTGGGACAAACAAGAAGAAACAGAATTAATCTGTTTAGCTTGTATTAATGTTGTTTGTTATTTTTATGGGATTTATTTAATATATTATATTGTAAAAAAACTGTTATTGCAAATTAAAAAAAGTATTGCTGTACCTATTTTTTATTAAATACACCAGTATATTATTATGATTTTTATTGATGAGATCATTTTTATGGTAATAAAACACATTCCTATCTTCTGCATCTTTACTTACCATAGAAATTTAAGACAATATAATGTCATTCAGAGAGAGAGCTTTATCAGAACAAAAAAAAAACAGATTTTGGGGACAGTTTACATAGTGTGTACCTTGAAAGAAAAAATACATTTCAATCTTGCATATTTATTATTTAAGTTACAGATTTCCACATGTAAAAGTAACAGATTTCCACATGTAAAATTAACATATACCTATTATATTTCTTGTCTACTTGGAAAAACTTCAGTGGATTTCTTTTGATTTAATACATCCTGGCGGTAATAGCAGTGGCCACAAGTGTAGCTTAGATCCTCTACTCCTTCAAGAGAACATTTTGTACTTGCTTATAACACCAAAAACCGTAAAAAGGATCTTAATAAAACACAACAATTAACGGTGGTAAAGAATTAAATTGAATATTAACTAAACCATTTGCTATTATTTAATGTTCATAAAGTACATAGTCTATGGTCTTACATGGGTGAAAAATAATAATTACATTTCCATAACTCATTTTACACTGAAAAAACATTGTGGGACATTTCACTACAATTGTGTACCTTTTTCCAACAATTTGTTCTCAAAAACGTCCAAGACCAATTTGTAGCAAAATTTGCTACAATTGCATGAAAATGTATAAAAACTGTTGTAACTAATAATCCAATTAGAGTAAATAGCTCTACAAAGACTTTGCTACATTTTTGTGTGAAAAAAAGTCCAAACGATTTTTTCAGTGTAGGTATCGTCCTATCCACATTACATTCATCCAATGTTCAATTTTGAGAAGTTAAATTTACATTTAGTAGTATCTTGAATCGCATAGTAGGCATTGGTGCAGCTATATATCAAATTAAACCCTTGTCAACTTAGACCTTCCTTAAACCATCAACAGGTTTAAAATTTAAATCCGATTCACTAACAATTTAGTACTAGTTTTAAGACGAGTCTAACTTTAAACCATTTGAATAACAAAACACCAACATCAACCTACTATGTTTTTGAAATATCTTTCAGTACACATTTCTTCGAAAACATGAGCGGCATCAATAAACGTAAGCTTAAGGGAAATTTTACAAATAAGGAAGAAGAAATATTAGTAAAGAAAATAAAAAAAATGTTCTTTCTGGGAAATTGTCCCCTGCTACCCCACCTTTAAAGCGGGAAAATACTTGGAGGGAAATTCAAACGGCAATTAATTCCGTGAGCTTCCAAAGAAGGAGCTTAGCGGAAATAAAGTGCAAGTGGAAAAGGCACAAATTATGTGCCAAATCAAGATGTAAGTACAGGTTTTACTTTCTTATTACTACAATATTAAAAAATACGTATGAAGGTATTCTATTTGAAAAAAAATACATGCGAGTTTCAAAAGAATTTATATAAAAATTGGCCAAAATTATATAGTGAATATTTTTTATTCTTTACGCACATATGTTAAAATCGTTTATCTTTAATTATATACTTACCAGACAAATCAACAGTTTTGTGCATATACAGGCCGTCGGAAACTGTCAAATTTGGCGTTAAATATTTTGTTTAAAATTAATGCCAGACGTTAAGCTCGTGAAACTCGCATAACCCCCATGGTTTAATAGAACATTCATTTAATAGATTTACTAGTGGTTGCGAAACGAAAGAGCTGCAAGGCTACTGAAGGTGGGCCCTCTGATGCCCCCGACCTTAAGCCCGAGGACGATATAATATTAGAAATTACTGGGAAAACCTCGGTCGAGGGGAATTCCTGAGGGGAAACAAGTTGAATTTCCCAACATTGAAGCTATTCCTGAATCTTTCCGCAAGTAAAAATAATCTTTGTACCATTTTTATATTAATATGTACATACTTGCTATGCTATAAATAGCTTTAAATAATTAAACAATGCTTTTTTCTGTATTTAGCCTCCGGAAACACCCAATCTATAACTGCAACTTCCAGCAGCAAACTTCTTGGTACAATCGGTAAATAAACAGCACGCAATAATTTAAAAATACCAAATATGTATGTCTGTACGTGGAAATGTATAAATTCGGGAGATTTATATTATTAGATTATGCAAAACAATTTTAAAAATATTTTGGTTTCGTACCCCTCATCCAGCGGAAGTGACTCCTCCATTTCCCCATCCCCTCCAGAAATCGAGGACCCTGGAGAAGAAAATTCAGTCAAAGAAACGCAAAGTTACACAGAGTATTTTATTGTACTTATTAAATATGTAAATGGATTAACTTTACATTTTTTTAGGATGTCAGTTTACCAGCAGAATTTGCAATTGCTGGAAATTAATAAAAAAATTCTGCAGACTTAGGAAAGACAAACGACCGCGCTAGAAAGCATAGCCAGCTCTCTTCTAGTCATAAAAGAAGATTTTTCATATGGCTATATAAAACAGACTGCATTTTATTTAAACTTCTTACTCTTATGCTATAAAGCTGCAGCAAAATTGCACATAATTTATTTTCCATACCTTATACTTTTCATCTAAATTAAATCTAATTTCGTAGAAAGTAATAACTAGTATAATTTCGTGGCCAAAAAAATTTGGACTTACAGAAGCAGGTGTCTATATCTGTTTTTCTATAACCCTCGTGTTCTACGAGGCGCGTTTTATGGTTTTTAATATAATGATTATTATATATCTTTGGTGTTTTTATATGTGACTAATTCTGATGACACATATATAAAATTATTTTCCGTTATGTCTTGAATACTATAATATACTTGTTGTGTTGGAAGCTACATTTGAATAAAATTTTTACCATCGTTGGAATATGAAAATCCAAAACTGGAAACGGTATAGCAGGGTAAAAGCTACCCTATAATACTATTTGGAAAAACCATTTTTAGCATCTTGCTAACGTAACTACAGTTTTTAAAGGTGCAGTGGGTTCATATTTAGTTGTTTAAAAATGTTGTTGTTTTTTTTTTGTTTATTCTCTCACGCTCAAAGCACTGAACGCATTTAAATGAAAGTTTGCACGCAGATGGCTCAAGTACTCTTATTCGTATTCTAATTTACGAGTAAATGGAAAAATTCTGTGTCTCCGTTTTGTTGCTCACACTTTTTAAACTGCATATGGGTTCCTATTCCTAAGAACGTGGCATATGACATGTTTTTATTTATCTCGGTAAATCCGAGTAGTATACAAGTTGTATCGCAAAGGAGGGTCCACAGTATTTTAATATTCTCATATGTTTCTTTTAGTACAAAAGACCTGATTTTTTTAAATCGGCCAATATTAAAAAACTGTTATTTTTAAAAATATGGCAAAATGTTATTAAGCAAAGTTGTCTAGAATTAAAAGCTGCTCAAATATGCAATTATATCTTTTATTTCAAAAACAATTTTTGTCAGTATCCCACATATTCTTGGATTCTTTAAAAAGGGTCTCCTTAAATTGCGTCATAATTAAATAGACCATGTGGAATTTAATTGTGTGTAGTGTTACCAACTTTTTTTTACAAGTGATTTTTTTATTCAAAAATGTTTTTTATGTTGCAAGGGCAATTAAAATCTACCCAAAACAAAAATTTTTTGTTTAGTTTGTGAAGGTACCAAAGTATTGAAAAAAACGATAATTATCTTTCGTACACTTTAATAATAATTATTGTCCTTGCAACAAGAAAGGCTATTTTCGAATAAGAACAAATAAGAAGTTTTTAAAAAGTAGAGAGATTTAAGTTTGTTTTTCCAACAGTACACTACTCAATTTCAGTTTTGTCGAAATTTAAGGAATCTTTAAAAAAAAACAATAATACATGAATTGATATTTGAAGACAACTTTTAATTTTAAAAATATAAATTATTAGGTACCCACTTCTTGATCCACGCTGTATAAGGGACCAAAAATACCATTGTGCTTTTTTCTTGATATAAAGCAAAAATAGATAACAATTGTTTTTATGGTGCTCACCCGTATGTTTGACCCAAAGTTTATCAGCTTTTGAACTATATTAAACTTTAATCTAAATCATTTAAATAGCAGACAGATAGTCCGACAAAAATGAAAAAAAGCCAGTGTTTCATACTTTAGTGGCCTAAAACGGAATCTGATCCACGATTAGATTAATTTTTCTTCCTTAGAAGGAAGTAAAACTAAAACATAAGTCGTTCATATGTATGTACTTACCCAATGGTGTGCTAGGGGGGAAGCCCATCCCCCCGCCCTCGTAACGGCGCCCTAGCCCCCACGGAGATTCAATGCCTACTATGACGACATACTCTCCAATAAAAGGAAAATTATTTGGCGCCGCCAAATCATTGTGCCTCCTCCGCATCTAAAGGCACGGCACGCCACTGTAACTTACCTACATTTTTTACTCACTATAGCTCCCATAGCGACATAGCGACCATATTTATATAGACTTGTGCGTTAGGTTTATATAAGCTCCTAGGAAAAGTAGGCATTATTTGTATGTAGCAATAGCATCATAAGGTACAATCCACAAGTCAGACTTACAGACTCTGTGCAAGTTAACTTTCAGGTGCAAGGTTAGATGACACCATTGTAATTCTAAATAAATGGAATAGCTAACGCGCGTCTTCACGTTGACTTGCAGAGCTTCTGTAATTACATGGGTAGCTAAAACGTTTAAGATGTCCCTCGCCGAATTTATTTTGCTTTCAGTATGTTTCATATCAAAAGTTAAGTGAGGCTTTTTGTTTTGGCGAAAAACAAATACCCTACTCCACATTTAGGACCCCAATTGGGAGTTCTTCAGGGGCGCAATCAAGGGGGTTCATAACGCCCCCCCCCCCCCCCCCCCCGAAATTTAACAAGTGTGATTCTGGGGAACAATTATTTTGATAAGTGTATTTTAGATAAATTATTATTTCTTCTTCCTCATTCATATGACTACAATTTCAAAGTTACGAATTATTTCATTTTAGCAATAATTTGTCCTTCATTCATTGCCATATTTAATAAATCGTATACATTATTTTTGTTTTATTTTGTTTGTTAAAAATAAAAAGCTTGAATGGTTTTTAAAAATGATATATAAGTGTGAGTAAACTTTACAAAAGTAAAAGCTATAAAAGTCTCTTTATTACAATGAAAAAAAACTTTGCTAAAAGAAGCTAGCTGTGCCTATATTTTGTTTCATATAATTATCAGCCATTTGGAAATTTGTCAGGGACTGGTTTATATAAAAAATAACAAAGCTGATAAAAATACAGTTGGTTGTATTCATTAAAGCATAATATAAATTTGTTTTAGAGTCCTTGATGACAACGATAAGTAGGTTGTCACATTTAAACTATTTAGCTAATTTACAATTTTATTGATTGCTTCATGCAATATCTAGTAACTACTCCTTAAAATGCTTCTTTTTTTTATCTAAGACATCCCACGTAGACTTCAAGCCTAAGTACTAACGTACCGTGGGCGTCTGAAGAGAAGGGAAATGTAGTCTATTGACACGGGATTTGAAGGATTGGAGGTTGGGACGGGAAGGGAAAACATCTGCAGGCAATTTGTTCCATAATCTGGAGACCCTAAGTATGAATGAAGCCAGAGAAGTGGTCTGTTCTAGGCTTTTGTAGCTGGACAGTAAAGGGATGCATACGTAACGCGCCTCTTGTTGTTCTGTTAGGAACAGTCAAGAAGGGGGAAATAATAATGGCTAGTTCTTCAGAGCAAAATCCGTGGAAGTAGCGGTAGAACAGGGATAAATCCCCAACAGCGCGGCGATGAGCGAGAGAAGGGAGTTTTTTCGTGAGGGCTGGGTCATTGATAAGTCGAATGGCTCTCTTTTGGATAGAATCAAGGATGTTAAGTGTCGAAGGTGATGCCGCTCCCCATATGTGGGAGCAGTACGTACTCTAGGTTAGGTCTTATTTGGGAAACATAGAGAGTGTATAAGTTGGAAGGGGAGAAGTATTTTCTGGCTCGAAAGAGAAAACCAAGCTTTTTAGCTGCCGATGTGGCTACTGAAGTAATGTGTTTGTGCCAGCTGAGATCATGTTCGAAAGCGACGCCAACAAGATCGAATGTTTCATTGTTTTGTAGGGCTTGGTCATTCATGTGGACGGGGTAAGCGGTGCCAGATTTTTTGCGTGACAAGGAGCAAGACTGGGTTTTGGAGGCGTTGAACTGAACAAGGTTCTTAGCACCCCAGTCTAAGATTGTTTGGAGATCTTGGGAAAGGGATAGGTACATAGATCTGCGTCTATTATCCAACTCTTGATTCGAAACTTGTCTGGAAAAATGAATATTGGAGTGAAGAATACTATCGTCAGCATAACTGCGGATGGGATTGGTAGTTGAAGAGAGTAAGTCATTAATGTGAAGAAGAAATAGGGTTGGTGCCAGGACTGACCCTTGGGGGACCCCAGCATTGACAGGATGGAAGTTAGATGAGTGACCGTCAACCACAACAGATATGCGCCGATTAGAGAGGAAGCTACCGATCCAGGTACATAGTTTGATAGGAAGACCGTAAGAAGGTAGTTTGTTGAGGAGTGCGGCATGCCATACTTGGTCAAAGGCCTGGGAAATATCAAGAGCAACAATCTGAGATTCGCCATTGAATTTGAGAGACTTGTTCCGTTATGTGTGACAAAGCTAAGATCAGCTGTGGATCTTTGGTGATGAAATCCATACTGTCTGTCATGAATGATTTTGTGCTTTTGTAGGTATTTTAATATTTGCAAGTTGATCACTTTCTCCATAACTTTGCTGACAACGGAGAGAAGAGAGATAGATCTATAATTGGATCGAATGGACTTGGAACATTTCTTCACGACAGGCTGCACACGAGCAGTCTTCCAGCTATCTGGGAAGATACTCTTGTGTTAAGAGATCTGGAGAAGACGAGTTAAGATGGGTGCAAGTTCTTGAGCGCATTTTTTTAGGACAATTATTGTAGGTATGCCATCCAGACCGGAGGACTTTTTGGTGTCAAGGGATAGAAGAATTTTTTGAACTTGTGTGACCTTAAGATTATATCTGGCATTTTGTACATTAGACTTGCTCAAGACTGCTCTTGTCAAGGGCGGTCCCAAGGGGGAGGGGGTGATTACCCCCTAGAACCTGGGCTTCCCCTGGCATGATACGGGCCGCAAACAAAGCAATCTGTAAATATTTTAGTTGGTTAACAAAAATTAGCCCCCCCCCCCCCCAGAATTTTAGTCCAGGACCGCCCTTGGCTCTTGTGAATTATACAATCTCCAGTTTTAACCTTCCTAATACTGACATATTTAACCAACATAAACTACTGACTGGGGTATTTTTGTACCCCAACCGATCCCAGCTTATTTTGTCAACAAAACTTTGTTTGTTTTGTTATTTAAATAAAAACAACCCCCATTACTAAAAATCAATTAAATATATTAATTAGAAAATGATTTATAATAATAACAAATAAAAAAGCAAAGAAAAACAGTCTTTTATACTGTTAACAAAATGCAGTTTTTACTCAATTTGAATATTTTCTACACATAACCCGTTTAGTACTGTGTTTTAGTACTCCCACCATAGGCGTTAAATCATTTAATACGGAATACGAACTGGGATATTCTGGCACACCAGCCACTTTGTGCTGTAGTATTACATACAGTATAAATATTTTTTTTAATGAAACTTGTAGATAAAGTAGGACATAACTTCAAATGAGTATTTTTAGGACGATTTCAATTTATAACAAACGGAAAAAAAGATATTGCAAAATAACCTCAAAAAAAATAAGTTGGGGTACAAAACTACCCCAGTTAGTATTAGGAGGGTTAAGAAAAGTGTACGTGGAAAACCACTGAAAACCATGTTCATAACAATTTACAATAACCTTATCTCAATACTGTAATCAATATAAAAATATTAGCTTGCACAATCTAAACTTCACTCAAACTTATTTGTTCTTTCTTCCGGTGTTTACCTAAAACAGAAAAATGCATAGTTATCATTACATTACTAATAATAAACTGTGTTATCATGCAACAATAAGGGTAAAAGTTTTAAAGTGCTGGCAAAGTTACTAGAAAAATAATTTGTATGCCATTTTATTCTTCCAAATTATATTTTTAAAGGCATCATTGTCCTTGCTGGTAACATTGCTGGCACTTGGATAATTTGACACTAAAGGACGTTACCAACGCTCTACAGATATTTAAAAAACAGCTGATAAGTATATTATGTATCTGAAAAAGTCACAAGCTTCTTAGATCTGTGAACCTGTATAATGTCAATTAAAAAGTGATAAATGAAAAACACACTTCCCTGAACTTCCCGTATCATAATCCTATGTTACTTATTTTAGCTTTCAAAAATAATAAAAATAAACAGTGCTCACCAAGCAACCATCCATTACCATTTCATTGCATTGTTCCAAAGTAGGATTGAGTCGACTATTTTCCCAAATAAAGTCATCATGACTACCTCCAGGCCATCTTACACAGACTTAGTAAACTTTAAATCTGAATCACACATGACTTGTACGTTGAGGCTGTAAAATCCTTTTCTATTCATGTAGTTGTCTGGATCTACCTAAGATTGCATAATTTTATATAATACATATTTTATGCCTAAATTCATAAAGCAAAAAATTAGAACAGCGAGTTATATCCAAAATTGCACAGTCTCCTATGACAATAATTTTTTTTATCTAAGACATCCCACATAGACTTCAAGCCTAAATACTAACGTACGGTGGACGTCAGAAGAGAAGGGAAATGTAGTCTAGTGACACGGGATTTAAAGGATTGGAGGTTGGGATGGGAAGGGAAAACATCTGCAAGCAATTAGTTCCATAATCTGGAGACCCTAGGTATGAATAAGCGAGAGAAGTGGTCTGTTCTAGACTTTTGTAGCTCGACAGTAAAGGGATGCATACGTAACGCGTCTCTTGTTATTCTGTTAGGGACAGTCAAGGGGGGAAATAATACCGGCTAGTTCTTCAGAGCAAAATCCGTGGAAGTACCGGTAGAAAAGAGATAAATCACCAACAGTGCGGCGATGAGCGAGAGAAGGGATTTTTCTTGTGAGGACTGGGTCATTAATGAGTCGAATGGCTCTCTTTTGGATAGAATCAAGGATGTTAAGTGTCGAAGGTGATGCTGCTCCCCATATGTCGGAATAGTATTCTAGGTTAAGTCTTATTTGGGGAACATAGAGTGTATAATAAGTTGGAAGCGGAGAAGTATTTTCTGGCTCGAAAGGGAAAACAAAGATTTTTAGCTGCCAATGTGGCTACTAAAGTAATGTGTTTGTGCCAGCTGAGATCATGTTCCAAAGTGACGCCAACAAGATCGAATGTTTCATTGTTCTGTAGGGCTTTGCCATTCATGTGGATGGGTTAAGCGGTGCCAGATTTTTTGCGTGACAAGGAGCAAGACTGGGTTTTGGAGGCGTTGAACTGAACGAGGTTCTTGGCACCCCAGTCTAAGATTAATTAAAGATCTAGAGAAAGGGATAGGTGCATGGATCTGCGGATCTGCGTCTATTATCGAACTCTTGATTCGAGACTTGTCTGGAAAAATTAATATTGGAGTGAAGAGTACTATCGTCAGCATAACTGTGGATGGGATTGGTAGTTGAAAAGAGCAGGTCATTAATGTGAAGAAGAAATAGGGTTGGTGCCAGGACTGAACCTTGGGGGACGCCAGATATGCGCCGATTAGAGAGCAAGCTACCGACCCAGGTACATAGTTTGTTAGGAAGACCGTAAGAAGGTAGTTTGTTAAGGAGTGCGGCATGCCATACTTGGTCAAAGGCCTTGGAAATATCAAGAGCAACAATCTGAGATTCGCGATGAAATTCGAGAAACCTGTTCCAGTTATGTGTGACAAAGCTAAGGAGATCAGTGTGGACATTTGGTGACGAAATATGTACTGCCTATCATGGGTCATTTTGTGTTTTTCTAGATATTTTAGAATTTGCAAGTTGATCGTTTTCTCCATAACTTTGCTGACAACAGAAAGAAAAGACATAGGTCTATAATTGGATAGAAGGGACTTGGAACCTTTCTTCGGGACAGGCTGCACACGAGCAGTTTTTCAGCTATCTGGAAAGATACTCTTGTCATAAGAGATCTGGAAAAGACGAGTTAAGATGAGTGCAAGTTCATCCAGACTGGAGGACTTTTTGGTGTCAAGCGATAGAAGAATTTTTTGAACTTGCTTGACCTTAAGTGAAATGGTAACAAAAACTAAAACTAGTAGAAATAAACCTAGGTACTCTTTAAGGGTGCGTTATTTTAAATGATTAAGTATCAGTTTATGAAAAGACAATATCCACAACTATGTTGTTTTTACAATTTTCTGTAAGTACTCTAGAAGAATAATTTCAGAAACTTATTCATGGGGGGGGGGGGAGCGTCTCCTTCCGTATGCGCTCGAGTTAGCTAATTAGAGTACGAGTTGGCTATTAGGACTTCATACCAAAAAACGTTAGCAGCTGAGTTTGGGGAAAATTCACATAAAGGTCGACAGTTTAATTCCAGCAAAAGTAAAGAAAGTTCTGCCAGTTATAAAAAAATCGACAGTTTCGCTCGGAGGAAATTTATAAAAAAGGATAATTTTGGATCTGTATCTTCGCATAGTTGGATATTTTTCTACACTTGCCCCCCTCCCCCCAAACATAGTGCTTTAAATACGCCCCTGAATAATTGTAAGCGCAAATTGACCCTATGTTTTAATACCTAATAATTGAATCGCCATACCTGTGGTTTCTTAATTCGAATATGTATTCCATCGATACAGCCTACTATGCTGGAAAATTCAGCGATGCGAAATTTTTCAAAAATGTTTTCTCGAAAACCCATATTTTGAACGTTCCTTAAAAACGGTCCTGACAGATTTTTTGAAATGATTCATGATGATTCATGAAATATTTTGAAAATGTTTTCCCGAAAACACGTATTTCGAAAGTACATTTTTCAAAAGGAATTTTAAAAAGATAGTTACATTTTCCGAAAATATATTTTTCAGAAAATAGTATTTAGAAAATTAAATTATAACCTCTAGTAGCTTGTAAAATATTAATGAAAAAAATACGATAAAAGATCTTGAACAAACCTAAACAAACTTTTTTTTAGATTTGATCAGGTTTCCTTAGGTTTGGTACGTTACTTTGTCGAAAATTGTGTGTTCTCCAAAAAAAATTATTTTTGAAGTGTTTTAAAAAATTTGAAAAATTGGACTTTCGTAAGTATATCCCCAAGTGAGCAGAAGGCATAAATATTTAACATAAAAAAGCCACAGTATTTACAATTTCGTATTAATGAAACAATTTTGTCCTGTCGCATGTAAGCTAAGATGACCAACTGTACTGTTTTTTTAACAAACATCTTTTTTGATGTTAAATTACGTTAATTTTTTCGGAAAACAGCTTCTTCGAAAGATGATTTTCGGAAATGGGTCTACAAAATTTTTTCGGAAATGATTCTTTCAAAAATACACTTTCCGTAAATGTATTTTTTAGACAATGGAAACACTTCGGTGTCCATCCGTCCGTCTGTCACAGGCGATTTTTTCTGAAACTATTCGACGTAAAAATTTGAAGTTTAGCGTAGAGATAGAGTGTGGTGGCCCAATTATATATGTGAACTATAAAAAGTTGAATTTTGATTCTGGGGTTAATTTCGGGGGGTACATTGGGACATGTAAAAAAATTTCAAGGGCATCGTGTAGGGTGTCAAATAAAATGGAACACCAATTGTGCAAGCGTAGCTTGCACTTCACCGAATTTTTTATTTATACTTACCTTCTGTCCCTTCGACTGATACATAAAATTTTTTCAAAAACACATTTTTGAAAGCACGTGTTTTCGAAAATATATTTTCTCGAAAACAGAACTTGTTCGATGAGACAGTTATTCGAAAACTAGGGGTGTTTTCCAATTTTTTTTCCGGCACCAACTTTTCGAATTTTTTTAAAAAGCACTTTTCGAAACCACATTTTTTTTCGAAAGTACATTTTTTAAATATTGTTTCTAAAAAGACTTCGAATATTCATATTTAAAAAAATGCTTTTTGGAAAAATTAATTTACTACGTAATGCAGCAGGCCCGCGAAAACATAGACCTCAGGATCTTTTTCTGTCTCTTTTTCATCGGCAGTTCCAAACTAGTAGAGCTGATAATTTAATTTTTGAAAAAAAGATATTTTCGCGAAACGTATTTTCGAAATTCATTTTTGAAAAAAAAATTGTAGATCCATTTCCGAAAAAGCTGTTTTCGAGAATATTTAACATCGACAAAAATGGTTTTGAAAAAAAAGCAGTAGGCTGGAGAAATTGTTTCAATGAAAGCGTAAATATTCTAGAATTTTTTTTATTTGTCTTCTGCTCATTTGGAGGGATATATTTACGAAAGTACAATTTTTGGAACACCAATTGTCCAAATTTTTTTTAAAGCACTTTTCAAAAATACACTTTTTTCAGAAAACATCTTTTTCGAAAATTATTTTTTTCGAAACCCAATTTTAGTTTAATAATTTTTTGAAGCGGCTTCTTGAAAAAGTAATTTGCTATAAAGTTAGCGTACCAAACCTAAGGAAACCTGATCAAACCAAGAACAGTTTTTCAGGAACTTTTTTGTCCTCTTCTAATTAACATTTTCCAAGCTAGTAGAGTTGATAATTTAATTTTCGAAACAATGTTTTCGAAAAAATAAATTTCCGAACATTTTTGAAAAATTGTACTTTCGAAATATGTGTTTAGAGAAAATACATATTTTCAAAATATTTCATGGATCCGTTTTTAAAAAAGGATCTTTTGGAAAAGTTAAGAGATTTTAGAAAAAATGTTCTTTACAAGTACTTACATAAGTATGTGTGTGTTTTCGAGAAAATACTTTCGTAAAATTTCGTAAAAAATTTCCAAAAAAAACTTTCAAAAAAGATGTTTCTCGAAAAAAAACCTATTTGGATATTTGTTTCCTTTTGAAGCTAAAACGATCAGGCGCAAATTTTGATAAGATCGCAGTGAAATGTGTGAGGAATGTTTACAGAAACAATCTGTACAGGGTATAAAAAGATATTAAGAAATTTTAAGGGCAGATTCTACATCTAAAAATATGAAAATAAGTTTATATAAAGATGGATCCTCAAACGCTTCTTTTCTTACTTACATAGACGGCAAATGTTTGTTTCTGCTTATAATATTTTGTATAATGTATGAATGGTTAATATTTGTTACAATATTTATTTTTATAAAATTCCCTATTAAAATCATTTTTGTACAAGGCGCCCCCCTAAATCCGCGCCTGGTTTACGAGTTAACCGAACATGATAATATGTAAAACACAATGTGTTTCAAAAGGCTTTCCATATAGGTATATTGGTATAAAAGACTACTTCACCTATCTAGTTTATTTAGGAAAATACATAATTAACTGTTTGATACATTTTTTGTTTGTAAAACATAGGTTTTCAGATTTTCCCTTTTCTTTTTTAAATTAGCAAAAAAATATTTAAAAAAATAAAAGTATAGGCATTAGTGTCGAATTCAGGGAGTATCCCAGGGGACCCCCCCCCCCCGGAGCAAGAGAAATTCCCCTGGGCAATGTCTGTAAAACATAGAAATTGATGTGCTTAAAGCATAAGTAGTTCACCTACATTGTTTTATTAACTCAATTACTTATAAACCAAAACTACACATGAATAGTTAATTTAATTTATTTTTAATTTTGTTTCCCCTCCCCCAATAAGAATGTTTCTCCCCCCGGAAAAAATGTCTGGATTCAACACTGATAGGTATGTATGGGAGCCAAGCAATATAGGTACCTATGTTGTTTTTATAGCTAACATTATCTACTTTTTTGAGCAATGTTTGAACTTTTATTTACCTTTTTTTGGTATTGCTTGGGTTTGATATGAAGGCTTGCAATGAATCTGTCTGCAACTTCCACAATCCTTCTGCAAAATGCACAAATAGATCTGCTGCAACTTGCCTGGCTAATCCTTACAGTATTCCCCAAAACATTTTGGAAAGTTCCACTATCTAAAAACTTCAAACACGCCAGCACTTGAACTATAACGGGTAAAGCGTATGATCTTCGGGTTACCCTGTTCAATGCGGGACGTACTAAATCGCACAATTCCAACATTTCATTGCGGGGAAACCGGTAGTATCAGTATATAATATAATAAAATGGACAATAATTACTAACAAAGCAGCCAAGTGTTAGTGAATAGGAAATTAAACCATGCATAGGTTTAAGGAGCTTAATACCGGGTTTAGTGGAGTTTTAAATTTAGTCCACCACATACATAGGTCTAAATATCTTTGTGAATACGGTTTAAAAGTTAGGCCATGGGTTTAAATTTTTTTTTGCAATAAATCCAATTTTTTTAGGGATATTATCATAGTAGCGAAGGTAAAATGGATGTTGGTGTAGAAATTTTGTTGGAAAGTACGTTATTTTGTACAAAATATCCTTTTTTATTTCCAAAATCTGCTTCGAGCTGTCAATTCTCCGACATTTTTCAAATAATCAGTGTGCTGTTGATGCTCATTTGTCAATTTAAACCAAAATGTTAGTGAATAGGGACTGCCTCTTAAACCTGTCGGTGGTTTAAGAATGGCTTAAATCTTGGGTTTAAAATTTAGACCTGCTGGATGTTAGTGAATCTGGCTGTTAATATTTTGAGAAGAAGAGAAGGCATAGGGTTGCTTTTATTTTTGTTTAGTATGAAACCCAGCTGCTGTAAGATGTTTGAGGTAAATGAAAACTTGTTATAACATTCTTGTTGAGTTTTCCCTAAAATCAATATGTCATCTAAATATATAATAGACACAAATCCTAAAGATCTAAAGGTGCGTTTAGACTTGAGCACGCACGCACTGAGCATACGCGCACGGCATTTGTTCGCGCTCGGGAGAAGCGTTTAAATTAAAATTTAGTTTCTGACGCATGGGCTGATCCAGTTGTTCGCAGTGTGTTAACCATGAACGTGAATATCGCAGCGTCGAAATGATCCCATAAGGAATTGTATTTTTTTTTTGTGCTTCCCCGCTGTCTGAATTCTCAATATTTAATTTATTTATCAGTTCTTGCCATGCATAATTTTTTTTTCGTTTTTGAATAATATTCTGGGTGCTTAACATTCCATAAAATGGTCACATTTCCATATTGTTGTAAAAGCAGTAAAACTGCATCATCCATGATTGTAAAAGCAGTAAAACTGTATCATCCATGGCTAAAGAAATTGTAATCCTACACACGTGAACGTTCAAGTCTCAACGCACCCTCGCATGACTTTATTCTCGTTCAAACTGAGCATTCGCGAACCCATTAATTCTTTTTGAGCAGGTACCCGAGACCGACACCAGCCGGATCGCGTTCGCGGTCATTCGCGCATAGCCACACACAGAGTGAGCGTTCGCGTATAGCCGTTTACACTTGAGCATTCGCGGTGGATCAGTGCGTGCGTGCTCAAGTCTAAACGCACCTTAAGATTATTTAATATTGGTTTAAAGATTTTAGTAAAGACATACGGGGCCGAGCTTAATCCAAAAGGGAGACAAGTAAACTCATAAAAAGAATTTTGAAAATAAAACCTTAGATATTTTCTGTGTGTTGGGTGTATGGAAATTAGAAAATAAGCGTCTTTAAGATCGTTGGAAGTCATGTAACAATTTTTTGTAATTAAATTTTTTACAGTTCTGTAATCCTCCAATTTAAAATGTGGGGTTACTATATATGTATGTGTTTAAATTTTTTAAATTTAAATTAAATCGAAATTCTCCATTTGTTTTTTTTTTCTTAGGAAAAAAGGTGATAAAAATTGATTTTTTATGGACCGACATTTCCTTATGGCGCCAATGTCTAAAAGATGATTTATGCATGTTATGTATTTGGTTCTGTTTTCTGCTTGTACATCAATGTTTCTAAATTTGAAGTGTTTGGGGGTGTTAATAAGGTTTAATTTGTACCCCTTTACCCAATTAAGTACGTTACTATCATTTGTTATTTTTTGCCAGTTTTTAACAAAAGACTTAATCCTGCCTGCATAGCTGCTCACTTCGGTTAACGGTGTTGAGGGAGTTGATGTGCTGCATACGGGTGAGTTCTTCTGCCTCTGTTGTTTATTGACACTTGGTGCCTTGCCCTGTTCCTCCCCCCATCCTTGTTCTTTGAGGCCACATACCAACGGGGTTTGTACGTGGCCCGCTTGTAGTTTAAATTCTGTTGAGCGGGAACCTTGGGTTTTAGTGCAATTCCCGTTATCTTTGCCGTCTTGGCTGCTTTGCACTGGTCAGCGAAATCTGATCCAAAAAGAAAAGCGTCAATTTTTGTTTCACGTGCGACTTGTTGATCATTTTCGTTGAGCGAGTTGTTTAATCTGTATCTTCTGTGGACCGATAAGGAGCAGCGAATGTCACAAAAGTATTTTTGCCATGGATACCAAATCTCCTATCTCACTTGAATCACCTGCGTGGAGCTGGTTAGATATAAGGGTGCCCAAGCACCCTAAAGTTTTTCTCAAATTGGCCTGAATGGCCACAAACACACTATCTTTCCGTAGTTCCGTGGAGTTTAAAATGGAAGAAATTCGGTGTTAAGTGTAGGAGCTTGTAGATTTCTGCAGTTTTTGGGAATTTGCCACTTGTTTAGGATTTGAGCCTTTGCCTCTTTGTCAAGGCCTTCAGTTAAATAGCTCGTCCATCTAATGGCCAAATTGTTTAAAATCTCGGGCCCTAATGTAGTATCAATACTGGGGTCTGTACCCAAGATTTCTGCGAAGCGATCGTCGGCCTTTTGAGTCCCACATACGGAGGTTGATGCTTCCTGGATTTGATGGGCATTTGCATCATTCGCTGGAGGTGTTAGGGTCTTGTTTTGTCCCAACGTTCCCGCTTCAGCGGGAGTTTTCTCCGCTTCCGAGTTTGATTCGTCTTCCCCAGAGGGGGTATCGGAGTCCTCGGCTTGAGAACATTCTTCTGCTTCTGGAATAAAAGATGAAGTACCATAGAGCTACATTGCCATGACTACAGTGTAATAACTGAAGAATTTTAGGAATATAAGAGAGAAAGTCGGCAACATTGCACGGACTATCCCCATACTGCTTAATATAACAGCCATATAGTGTACAAATTACTTTTGATAGCGATAATGTAAACAATGTCTAAAGTTACACTAAAATATGCGAAAACGGCGGGTCATCATAAAGTTGGCATATTTTCACGAATGGTGAATGATGACCCGCTGGAACCAAAGAGACTACGTGACTGAATACAGTGAATTGGGTAATAATAGATCACAGCGAATGGCTGCTATAAGAGTTGCACAGAAGTACAAAAGCTGTTATAGCACGAGTTTTGGCAGCGAGGGGCTGCCGTGAGGTTGTGCAGCGAATGGCTGCACAGAATTTTTGCAGCGAAAGGCTGCTGTAAGTTTTTTGCAGCGAATGGCTGCTGTGAGTTTAGTGCAGCGAATGGCTGCTGTGAGGTTTTGCGTCCAAAAACCCCGTAATATTTTTTAGAGATATCTACGAAGGTAGATATTTCGATATGAGTGGGAGGTTTAATAATCAGTTGTTACTTACCCGATACAGTGTCGTCTAAGCTAGCTAAAAGCATTCTTTCGAGTTTTCTGACTTTTTCCTCTAGAGAAGCTATTTTATCACTCGATGATCTTTTCTTTGGTTTCACCATTTTTGCCAAGAGCAACCAGGAACGCACGCACTATGAGGTCGAAACACTACCGACGCGAACTGTCTGAGCGCTAAAAACATACCTATTGACTAGGATGGTTCCAGGGCAGAAGGCAGGGACGGGATTTTCGTCAATCCTTTAAGCACAGCGACGCGCGCTGGCGCTAAGACATAACTACAGGTTGATCTAATTGGGATGCAACTACGTTGTACAATTAGTCCATTCCAAGCAAAGGATAAGGCTGAGTTTGGCAAAAAGCGAACCCAAAAGGGGTAACTTAAATTTTTAAGGAAACTTAAATATCTATTAAGTATAGACCAGTATCTAAATATGTAGCATTAGCAAACATTAAAGAAAGAGTTGACTAATACGTACTTTACCCCACATAAATCTCTTATTTTAAAAACTATGTGATTGGTAGATCAGTAAGTAGATGCAGATGGGGATTCTACGACACACTTAAATTTTAACGTTCAGATTCACTAAATTTAATACTGGTTTGAATTAAGATCCTCTAGTTGATCAGTTTAAAACTTATGAGTTATTCTAATATTTCAGCGATTTGCTTGGTTTCCAAACAATTTTCTTGATGGGGTTCGCAGCGCCAGTGTGTTACACTACTATATCAATATCGGGTATTTCCTTTACAGAAAGCACTTATTTGTTATTAAAGAAATCATTAAAATATTTTTTTTCAAGGGAGCACTATGTAAAAAAAAAGAATATTTATTTATTTTATCAAAATAAAATGTTTTTGTCATCATTGTTTTCTTTAATATGTGTTTTTTTACAATGCAGCGCATTTCAATACTGCGGCCTTTCCAAGACAAAAAGAAAAGGTTTAATACTTTTACTTTTTGATAGGCTTTAATATTAATTATATTAAACCTCGAATTAAGTCTTAGGCTAGGTCAGTATTTAATTTCCTTACGTCTGTAGTTAGTCTGATTTGACTTTTGTTTATACCTGAAATCGATATGCCTTCAAAAAATGCTATTTCCTAAATGTCGCACTGAATCGTTGGAAGGCCGCAGATATAAATAAACATCTTTATTATTATTGCCTTAATATTTTGTTTATTATTACGTTACTTAAATCTAGCAAGAATTTGTTTTACATATTTTCATGAAAATCACCGGTAATTCCTTGTTACACACATTTTATGGATAATAATAGAGCACCTCCTTATTTATATATTTTTATTTATTATAATTTCAAAAATATTTAAAACCTTTTGTTCAGTCACAAATATGATTAAAACAACATTTAGCACATTTCATTTTCTTATACAGGGTGTTATGAAATTCGCTGCATATATTTTAATTGGTTGCTCCTAGGGTAGTCTACAGACATACCCAATACTTTTTCCTCCTTTTTTCCCCGCTTATCCTACGCGTCTAAAAGGCATGACGTCATGGGCTAAAGGAGAAACAAACGACCCAGCCGCGGCGTAGCCAAACTTAAAATAAATATTACCTTGACATCTCACTTTTTAGCGGGTTTAGTGAAAACAGAAAATAATCCAAAATATTTTTAATTTCAAAGACTTATTGTACTAAAAATGTGTATTTTAATTTAATATCAATTTCTTTATTTAACATGCGAAAATATGGACCATACACACGTGAAATGAGGTTGATATTGTAAGCAGAACGAAACAGGCTATGTTATACCATTAACATAAAGAATTATGACTTACCTATTGCAGTATTAAGGAGATGAGCATTATCCATGGATTTATTTTTTTAAAGGTTGTATGAAAACACATTGATTTTCGTAAATAAAAGAGGCAAAAAACACAGAGGTTCTTGCCGATAATATAATCCTGCGCTGATAAAAAATAAAATTCAATTAATTTGATAAGTAAAAAATTTTGTATTTTTAAATAGAATTTTTACCATAGCCTTGAAGGACCAGTGCCAGAAAGGCACGGAGTGGCTCTCAAACAATGCAATCTGTTCCTTGAACTTAAAAACTACTCTTATATCTAAACAAATTTATATTAGGCTAACAGTGCACATGAAGCTTGTAAAAAGACAACTTCGTAATGACGCAAACACTTGTAGTCAAAACTATTTTCTTGTTTGATGAGACGAAGTACTGTTTGCATTTATGAATCACCAAAAAAAATAAGTTTACTACCTTTAGAGTAGTTCAATCACTTTTATAACTATTCTGAGTTCAACACTCAATACTAAATTTGCTGGGTTAATAAATTTCTCAACTGCAAAAAGGGGCAGTTCAAAAAAACAGACACAGTTTCTGCGGAACACCAAGCTGCTTGAGATTATTTATAGGAATCAAAAAAAACTGGATGGGTCCTACCTTTGATCATGCAGAATTCAGTGTTATAGCACGAAACAAACTTGTTAGTTTCCTTAATAAAACCTTACACTTCCGTAGAAAAATACACTACTAATCAATAACATTATAGTAGATTTCAAACAACTAATTTCAAAGTAATTTTTCATTAGATCGGCGAGGGTTTGTCAAATCTTTACAGCGAGAGAACAACAACTGTCATAATAATTTTAAAAAACGGTTGCTGGGCAACACGGTGAAGAAAACAGCAGGTGTCTGACAAAGAAGCGGGAGATTTCTTTTTAGTTTAAAACTGGTCCTGTTTATGATTTAAAAAATAACTTCTGTTAGACTAAGAGATCCACTTCTTTGTTCGAGGGTTTCTCGAACATACTGCCCCCCGTTGAAGGTTTTACCTTCAAAACAATTTAATCAGAAAAAAATGCACAAATTCACGTGAAAAAAGACAGCAACTTGCAAAAAAAAAGAAATAAACTCAAAGATTACCATTCTTGGGTAAGGGGCAAATCTTAACAATGGATCTTGTGTAGATTCCGTTAGGAGTTTTAAGAGTGACCATTCGAATCTTTCCGTCAGATCCCGGAGAAGTACCTATTATCCGCGCTAGAGGCCATTTTAGAGGAGGCACATCATCATCTTTTAAAAGAACAACATCATTGATTTGTACATCAACTTTTGGGAGAAGCCACTTTGGGCGATTTTGTAGGCGATTCAAATATTCAATCGACCAGCGTTTCCAAAACATTTGCTGCATTTTTGTGCACCGATTCCAAAAGGAAAGTCTATTTTCCGGAACTTCACACAAGTCTTTTTCGGGGAGGACTGTTAGACTACTCCCGATTAAAAAATGACCAGGAGTCAAACACTGGAGATCGGATGGGTCATTTGAGAGAGCACTTAGCGGTCTTGAGTTTAATATCGCTTCTATCTGCGAAAGAACAGTGCTTATTTCCTCAAAGGTGAGTTGCGCATTTCCTATTATTCTGCGCATATGGTACTTGGCGGTCTTAATAGTGGATTCCCAAATACCACCCCAGTGTGGAGACCTAGGAGGGATGAATTTCCATCTCGTTTCATTCTGAGACAAAAAATTTGAAATGGATTCAGAGTTAGATCTGTTTTTAAAGAGTTTGTAGAGGTCATAAAGCTCATTTCTAGCGCCTTGAAAGTTAGTGGCGTTGTCACTCATTATGACAGAGGGGTTGCCGCGTCTGGCGACAAACCGTTTGAGACAGGAGATAAATGCCTCCGTGGAGAGATCAGATACAAGTTCGATGTGGATGGCTTTAGTGGTCAAACAAACGAAAATAGATATATAACACTTGGTTACCGGTGCTTTGCGTAATCTCGAAGATTTAATGAGAAAAGGACCACCAAAGTCCACACCAACCTTCTGAAAAGGGCGACAACTCTGTACTCTGTCTTTAGGGAGATTAGACATGAGTTGCTGAGCGGGTTGAGCACAGAAGCGATGGCAAGTGACACAATTTCTTATTACTCTTTTTATTTCCTTGAGTCCGTTTAATG
Organism: Philopedon plagiatum; assembly: GCA_963971165.1. Classification (NCBI taxonomy): domain Eukaryota; kingdom Metazoa; phylum Arthropoda; class Insecta; order Coleoptera; family Curculionidae; genus Philopedon; species Philopedon plagiatum. Next base: position 92,690,847 of record OZ020189.1, read on the forward strand.
GCCAAAATCTTAGGCGAAAATTAGAGAGAACGGTCTGGGCACCAGCGTGACCCAAACGCTTATGCTCTTGAGTTAACATGAGCGTAACCACATAATTGTGAGCATTGAGTAAGATTGGGTGTTTCTGTTCAAAGGAAATGGCTGCATTTTGTAAGCGTCCACCAACGCGTAGAAAACCATCAGCTTCACAAAAAAATGGCTTAAAGGGTGCGAGATTTTTGTTGGATAACTGTTTGCCCTTTTTTAATTCGAAGATTTCCTTGGAGAAGTTTTTATTTTGTAACACCTTGAGTATGAGGTGAAGGGCATTTTCCAATTCTGGAATTAACAATGGGCCTGATAATTTTGTACTTCGCTTATTAACGTTTGTAGTAAAGCGGAGACAATACGTTACTACACGCTGTAGTGTTGTGAACTTAGAGAACTTTGAAAAAAGACAACTCCAAAAATCATCTTGTTCAGTTGAGCTATGATGCGAAACAACTGATATTTTTCTTTCTTCGGACAGAATAGCACTTTGGATTTCGAGGTTAGGGTTGGAAACGTCGAACTTGTTTTGTACATTAAGTAAGTCAAAATTTTCATTGTTTAGCAGGAAATCAGGATCATTGAACCAGAGCGAACAGTTAACTAAATCTTGTGGCAGGCAGCCACGTGAAGGTAAATCAGCAGGATTCTCTTTTGTGTCGATATGCTTCCAAGTGAAGTTTGAGGTTAATTCTTGAATTTGAGATACTCTGTTTGAGACAAAAACTGACCACCGAGAAGCATGAGATTGTATCCAGTGAAGGGCAATTGTTGAGTCAGTCCACAAGTAAACAGAGTTTGCTGTAAATTTAGTTTCATATATTGAAAGTAAATTGTGTGTAAGTGTTGACAAGAGAAGCATGGCACACAGTTCTAACCTCGGGAGAGATACTGTTTTGAGTGGAGCTACACGAGACTTGGAGGAAATTAAATTGGATGAAACGGTTCCGTCGCAATAGAGAGTGCGAATGTATACGCACGCAGCATATTATGCAGATATACTAGAATCCGAAAATCCATGTAACTGAATTTTAATCTTAGTTTTATTTAAAAATAAATTTCTGGGGAATTTTATTTGAGAAAGATTGCCAATGTTGGTAACGAAGTTATTCCAAAGTGTTAGAATTTGAGGATCGGTAATTTCTGTGTCCCAATCTATTTTTACGAGCCACAATTTTTGCATTATTAATTTTCCTAGTATTACGACACAAGAAACTAAACCAAGAGGGTCATACATTTTTGCAACTGAAGAGAGTATTTTACGCTTAGTTAGAGGGTTCTTAACTGAACTATCTGGGAGGGAAAAATTAAAAGTGTCTGAAATGGGGTTCCATTTCAGACCCAATATGGAGCTTGGACATTCATCAAAATTTAAGTCATATTCTACAGTTTCATCCTGAGAAATTTTTTTCAAAAATTCCTGCGAATTGGAACACCATTTGTGTAGTTGAAAACCATGAGAGTTTAAAAGAGAGTTAAGTTCACGATACAAGTTTTCTAAGTCCTGTTTAGAATCACATCCACAAATGATATCATCGACGTAAGTTTGCTTGAGCAAAGCTCCTGAGGCAAGAGGGAACTCATTACTGTTTTTAATGGCCAGATCATTTAAAACACGGGTTGCTAAATAGGGAGCACAGTTAGTACCATACGTAACTGTGGATAGCTCTATGCATTTAAGATTCGTTTCGGGATTGTTTCTCCAGAGAATGTTGAGCAAAAAACATTGTTCAGGATTAACCTTAATTTGGCGATACATTTTTTCGATATCTGATGTTAATACAAGCGTAAAGGATCTAAGTCTGCAAAGAATATCATACAGGTCAGGTTGCACCTGAAATCCTTTGACTGTAATATCATTAAGAGAAAAGCCAGTGTTTGTCTTACAACTTCCATCAAATACTACTCGAAATTTAGAGGAGATGCTGTTTTCACGAAAAACAGCGTGGTGAGGAAAAAAATACTTGTTTAATTCAGTATTTTTTGAATCTGATTGAGGAAGAGGCACGTACTTGGCATGACCTAAGCCCACGTAGTCATCAATAAACTTGGTGTACTCACGTTTAAAAAAAGGGTTCCTTTCAAATCTTTTTTCAAGGTTAAGAAATCTTTTTTTGCGATGTGGAATGAATTGCCTAGTTTTTCATTCTCAGAGGAAGACTTTAGTGGAAAATCCACTTGGTAAGAACCATTTGGCAAAATCTTAGTTGTGCTTGTAAAATAGGCTTCAGCGAATGCATCTTCTGGAGATAGGTGCCTTTTTTGAGGCAGTTCCTCAATTGTCCAAAATTTTTCAACTAAATTCTGTAATTCGGAATGACTTGATTCAGTCTGCAAAAAGAGAGAAAGGGTTTCGTGCACCTCATTCTGTGCACACAAGTGTGAGCTGCTACGAGCAGACATCAAACTGTTGGGAATACAACCGGCAATTACCCAACCAAAATAAGTTTCCTGTAATACAGGAAGATTTTTTCCCAAACGGAAAACCCCTTGTAGTAAGAGATCGTAGTATAAATCGGCTCCAATCAATATGTCAATGTTTTGAGGGAGTCCTAAATGGGGATCAGCCAACTGTATATGAGGGGGGATTTTTATTTTGGCAGCATTTATACCCACCTGAGGGAGCTTGCAAGTTATTGTCGGAAGTATAGCACAAGACAATCGAAACTTTTTTTGATGGTATACCTTTGAGTGTAGAGTAAGATCAATCATTTTGTTTGAGATTGTACCAGTCTGAGATATACCGGAGATATTGAGGTTTCTATCATAAGTGTTAATTTGCAATTTTTCGACGAGGTTTTGCGCGATAAAGGAGTTTTGTGAGGCACAATCTAAGAGAACTCTTGCTGATACACGTAACCCTTGAGCACTGTAAATATAAACGGATGCAGTAGCTAGTAGAACATGAGATGCCCTTTTAGAAACGGCAGAGAGGGAGTATGTCACGTGAGTGTCATTTTCTTGAGCGTTGCCTAACATTGCATTGTTGTTTAAGGGTAGAGCGGAGTTTTGAGATTGAAGAGGCTGCACCTGTGCATGACTACTACTAGAGGTTGGAGGGATCAGAGAGTTTTGGGGTTTTTCAGTACTGTGTGTTGGAGAAGCGTTTTGGAAACTCTGGCCGTTCCGAATCTGAGTCGTTTGAGTGGTATTAAAAGACTGAGGAGAGAGATGCAAAAACGAATGATGTTTTTGAGAGCAAGTAGAGCAGGTTTTTGTTGAAGAACATTGAGCAACTTGGTGTTGTGATCCAAGACAATTGTAGCATAACTTCTGTGACCTTACAAAGTTATGTCGCTCTGCAACTTGCAAACCTTTAAATTTATTGCAAGCATAAATCTTGTGAGCCTCGCTACAAAAACAACATTTGTCATTGATATTATCGCCTTGTACGTGCAAGGACAACCTTTGATTATTAGAAGAAGCGCCTTCCAAGCTGGCTAAGTTTTCTAACACTGTACAACGCTTATCTAAAAACTCAAAAAATTCTTCCAAAGTTGGAAGTTCTTTTAAATCTCTTTCAGATTCAAACGCCTTTCGAGATAAAAAATCTAATTTTTTCTCTAACAAATGGATAATAAGTAATTCCCAAAGTTCTTCGTGTGACAAATTTAAGTTGTTTAGTGATTCTAGATTTCTCTTGCAATTAGTCACAAATTCACGTAGACTTTGAGCATTGCATTTTGTTAAGTCTGGAGCATGTAATAAACCTACTAACTGGGTATTTATTACCGAGATTTTATTTTCATATCGGTTTTTTAAAATCTTTATGGCGGTATCAAAATTCTCATTAGTGACAGCGAGCGTATCAATGAGCTTTAGCGGTTCGTCCTTGAGGAAGGACTTTAAATACATAAACCTCTGTATATTACTAAGAGAGGAATTGTCAGTTATGAGCGCTGTAAATAACTGATAAAAAGAGGTCCATCCTGAGATGTCTCCTTTAAAATTATTAATGTGTAACTCAGGGAGTCGAACTTGAGGAGCGGGAGAAGATGCTACTTGAGTGACAGCTGGCGCTGCTGCCGAGAGAGTGCTTTGCAAACTCAGAGTTACAACTTTACTTTCCAGCTTAGCGTGCAAGTCGTAAAACTGATCTTCAACATCTTGTCGATCAGTATCGGTGGGATGTAATGCTTCAATATTTTCTTGTACTAATTTATACTCAGAGAAAGCTTCATCTAGACTTTCTAAGCGAATTTTAAACTGATAATGATCGGTTTCCCTACTTTGAGCAGCGTTAAACCAAGAGTTAATACGAGTGATAACACCCTTGTATCCTCCGCGTTTACGAGTAAGTGCTTCTATTTCGGTCATTTTAAATTATTTAGAGAGATAAAGAGAGATAGTGTATTTTAAACAGTTGTTATGCCCACGAGAAAGAGAGAGAAAAATATCACAATTTATCAGATACAATCTATAAGAGTCTTCTCAAGCAGCTTTTACAAGAGGTGTCTAAAATGCCAGTTAAAAAATCGAGGGAAAACAGCACATACATATGGAGCATTCCTTGAGAACATTCAAAGTCTAAATTATATCGGAACATTTGGAGCACTGTTTGAGGACCTTACATGAGAAAAAAAAATCTTTTTTATATATTTTTGTAAGCAAAAAGCGATAGAGTACATCCGGCTCGAAGGACCAATTTTTATGTACGAAAACACATTGATTTTCGTAAATAAAAGAGGCAAAAAACTCAGAGGTTCTTGCCGATAATATAATCCTGCGCTGATAAAAAATAACATTCAATTAATTTGATAAGTACAAAATTTTGTATTTTTAAATAGAATTTTTACCATAGCCTTGAAGGACCAGTGCCAGAAAGGCACGGAGTGGCTCTCAAACAATGCAATCTGTTCCTTGAACTTAAAAACTACTCTTATATCTAAACAAATTTATATTAGGCTAACAGTGCACATGAAGCTTGTAAAAAGACAACTTCGTAATGACGCAAACACTTGTAGTCAAAACTATTTTCTTGTTTGATGAGACGAAGTACTGTTTGCATTTATGAATCACCAAAAAAAATAAGTTTACTACCTTTAGAGTAGTTCAATCACTTTTATAACTATTCTGAGTTCAACACTCAATACTAAATTTGCTGGGTTAATAAATTTCTCAACTGCAAAAAGGGGCAGTTCAAAAAAACAGACACAGTTTCTGCGGAACACCAAGCTGCTTGAGATTATTTATAGGAATCAAAAAAAATTGGATGGGTCCTACCTTTGATCATGCAGAATTCAGTGTTATAGCACGAAACAAACTTGTTAGTTTCCTTAATAAAACCTTACACTTCCGTAGAAAAATACACTACTAATCAATAACATTATAGTAGATTTCAAACAACTAATTTCAAAGTAATTTTTCATTAGATCGGCGAGGGTTTGTCAAATCTTTACAGCGAGAGAACAACAACTGTCATAATAATTTTAAAAAACGGTTGCTGGGCAACACGGTGAAGAAAACAGCAGGTGTCTGACAAAGAAGCGGGAGATTTCTTTTTAGTTTAAAACTGGTCCTGTTTATGATTTAAAAAATAACTTCTGTTAGACTAAGAGATCCACTTCTTTGTTCGAGGGTTTCTCGAACAAAGGTGTTTCAAACTTGTTACATAGAATTATTGTTGAGAGACTTGGCAACACAACCTAGAGTCACTTCTTTTTATATAGCAATGTGTGTATTACCAGTGGTGCGCAGTGGTTATAAAATTCTTTTTGAAAGGTGCTCTCTATCTTATTATCGCGAAGCGCCATTTCTGACTAATTTTCCCCATCTGAGTTCATACCAGGATTTACCGGTTGCAATATATGCAGTGAATTTCATAACACCCTGTATAATATAATACATCGACCTTGTTAAAATTTAATGAATGGTGATTTTTTAACCTAAAATTTTCAATTAATTTTAAAACTTATTTAACACTAAAAAGTAATGCGAACGTATTTTTTTTTACTTAGAAAATGCTAAATCTAAATGCTTAATATTGTTTTTTAAGCGAAAAAATCCCTGCTTGCATAGAATTTCCTATCTGGTACTAAGAATTGATACCTAATTCTTGGTAAATCATTTTTATTGGTTTCGACTATCTTTTTCTTTATCTGCGTTATTTGTTGCTTATAAGGTTATCTCTTTCTTTTGCTAATTTATTGGATTTTGCCAGGCTCTGCAAATTTGTACATTTCCCTGGTGTAACTACGGGCTTTTATAAGGTCCATAAAACCCATTAATTTTTGCTTTTTCTTTAGGCCATCCTCAGGTCTATAGTATTTTCTCTTCAATCTTTTGTCAACTTTCCATGCTTAAAGAAAAATAATTAAGAGGGGCATCAGACAAGAAAAACGGTCTTGCAGAGCTGTGCGGAAAATGGTCATTGCAAAAGCTACTAACTTTTAGGGTAATTTTCAGACGAATATCAAAAGATTAAACATCAAGTTAGGAGCTCCGCCGATGTTCGTAATGAAATTCGGCCAGGTAACTATGTATGACAAAAAAAAATTGAAATTTTGGCCACGAAACCTTACAAAAATGGAACAGCTCCTTGTCTGTATTATCATAAATATTTTAACAAAAGTTCAGCTTAAATAACTTCCTAATAGGAACGATACCCAATAACCATTCACGGACAAAATTTTATAGTTTTATTTTTTATATTTCATTTTGACAATAAGCTGTTTAGTCATCACACAAACCCCTAAAGTTCAGCCACTACCTTCCAGCGAGCAATAGAGTAACCCAGGTATAGTTTAATGGCAGTTTTCCGTAATGGTACCATAACACGTGTTCGTAAAAATGAAAACTGGAATTATATAGTGTACCAATTAAAAAAATCTATAACGTGCCTTCTCACTGAAAGGGAATTTATACTCGCTTAATGGAGCAGACTTATTTTAACGGTGATAATTACTACATAATATACAAGTTATCATAAAACACAGCTGGGTGTTAGAGTGTTATATCAGTAGCGTCCCTGCCGCCCTGATCCTCCGTTTCGGATGATACTTCATTTATACTAATAATACATATAAAGGGCAATACCTAGCTGACTTGTTATACCTGTAAGGTAATTATCAGCGTCGCAACCAAACCTGTCGCCAAGGCATTCAGACCCATCAGTCTAATGTCCTTTGTTGTAAAAACACTAGAAAAACTGTTAGATAGGCATATAAGGGATGCTATAATGGGGGACGGACCATTTCATCAAGACCAGCATGCCTACAGAACAGGAAGGTCGACCGAATCAGTACTCCACCAGCTAGTTAGCAGAGTGGAGAACGCGATAGGTAACGGAGAAGTGCTTCTCGGAGCATTTCTGGACATTGAAGGAGCGTTTGACAACACATCCTTCACATCTATATCCAGAGCAATCAGGGGCATCGGGCTAGATGAGACCTGCTGCAGATGGGTAGAAAGCATGCTTAAAAGCCGGGTAATTTATACAGATCTACTCGGTGAAACTTTGGCAGCCCGGGTGGCAGGGGGATGCCCTCAGGGGGGGGGGGGTTCTTTCTCCCCTCCTCTGGAACCTGGTAATGGACGGGCTTCTAAAAGAACTAAGCCAAAGGGGTTATTCGATCCTGGGCTACGCAGACGACCTGGTCATAACGACTCAAGGAAAATTCAACACAACCGTGAGGGACTGCATGAGGAGCGCCCTCGCCGTAGTGGAAAAATGGGTAGGACAGGAAGGACTTAATGTAAGCCCAAACAAGACTGTCATCGTCCCGTTCACTAACCGCAGGAAAAAGGAGGGGCTCGGTCCTGTAACCCTGCGAGGAGTCACAATTCCACTGCAGGAAGAGGTAAAGTATTTGGGGGTAACACTGGACTCAAAACTTACCTGGAACAAGCATGTGGATAAAACCATACGAAAAGCGGAAATCACCCTTGCGGTGGTCAGACGAACGTATGGGAAAACATGGGGTCTCTCACCAAAGATGGTGCACTGGCTGTACACCAGAGTGGTGAAACCCGCAATAACTTATGCAGCCTTGGTCTGGGGGACCAAGGCAACGCAGAAAACAATAATGCTCAGGCTCAGCAGTCTGCAAAGACTAGCCTGTCTGGGCATTACAGGGGCAATGAGATCGACCCCTACCTCAGCGATGGAGAATCTCCTAGACCTTCCCCCCTTGGACCTGGTCATCCAGGGAGAGGCGAGGATGGGTCTCTATCGACTGCAAAACACTCTGCCCTCTTCATTACGGAAAAGGGCGGGACATGAACTCATAAGAGAGAAGATTGGAGGGCCCGATTTAGAAATGAGATCGGACTACATGACTCCAAAATTCCAATACAACATCCCCTACGAGGTAGTAATAGCGGATCGCAGGGAATGGACTTCGACAAACCCAGAGTTTCCTCCGGGGGCAATCATATGGTACACCGACGGATCAAAAACCGAAGCGGGAACCGGAGCAGGAGTACATGGGGTCGGACCAAGGAGGGACATGTCCTTTTCCTTGGGGAAGTACCCCACGGTATTCCAAGCAGAAACCTACGCCATCTTACAATGTGCGCTGGAAAACAATAGGAGGGCTTATTCAAATAAGCGGATCTATATCTGTTCAGACAGTCAGGCCGCTTTGAGGGCACTCTCATGCCACAGAGTCACTTCGGGACTGGTATGGGAGTGCATAAACGATCTTGGCGCGCTAGCTGCCAGAAACTCAGTGAAGCTCATGTGGGTATCGGGACACAAGGGCATCACTGGTAACGAAAAAGCCGACGAACTTGCTAGACAGGGATCGGCTACACCATACATTGGCCCAGAACCATCTCTCGGGGTGCCAAAGTGCACGGCACGAGAGGCGGTAAACAGATGGATCAAACAACAACACAAAGTCCACTGGAACGGAGTACAGGGACTGAACCACAGCAAGGCCGCTATAGGAAATCCCAATCCTAGACTCACCAGGCAACTGCTAAATCTGAGCAGGATCCAGTTGAGGACAATCGTAGGGGTACTAACAGGACACATGGCTGTAAAGGACCTTCTCAACAAAATGAAACTGTACCAGGGAGACCTTAGCTGCAGACTATGCGGTAGGGACAGGGAAACAGTTCAGCACATTATATATAATTGCGAGTCACTAGATCGCAAGCGCCACCAACTGTTCGGGCAACCAAAGTTAGAACCGGAGGAATTGATCACCCGCTCCCTTGTGGACCTGTACAGGCTTGTGCAGGAAACTGGGATAACAGAGTGGGTGTAACAAAAGTTATTGGGTAGGCACAATAGGCCTCTAGTGGCCGCAGTGCTTCCGGTCTCGGACGGAGCCCAAGGAGAAAAAAAAAAAAAAAAAAAAAAACCTGAGCAAATCTAACACTTCGCAATCCCCACATTTCAGAAGGGGGAGGACAGTAAGAGCCCCAAGACTGGGACCATATTTTTGTGTCATTTTCTAAATCCTGCGGGGGTGCCCCCTATTTTAATGCTTAAGCTTTGACCGATTGGCAATAATGCTGAAGAAATTCCGAAGGAATTAATACAAACTTTATAAATAAATCTCATAAGAAAGTATATTATTTCTTTCAGCATTTTTTCCGTCCGAATAAATGTGTTTCAAGCTTTACAGGGGAGGGTTGCGGTTGTAGGAACGTGTCGGTTGTCGGGTAATTATATTTATAGTCAAATATAAAAGTAGATTAATGGCGGCGCTACTATAGTGACCATATTACACGGGGCAACTTATTGCAGCAATTTGAATTGCGCGCATGCGCCATGAGCGTGTTTGGAAATAGCCGATTCAATTCGTACAGAATGGTTTGCTCATGGCGCAAATAAAACTGTTCCAATTTTCGTAAAAGTTACTCCGTGTAATATGGCCATAAAAAATTGAGAAAAATATTCCCAATTTCCAAAGTACAGACTTTGGACCCTAACAACATTACTGTAACAAAAAAGTATTTGATGGTTTGTGATGTGATGAACAACAAGGTTCTAATGTTTGATCTTTTGTTGACATACCTTTGTACTCAGTATTCAATAAAAATTAAAGAATAAAAGTTTTCAAAACGGGAAATAGTCAAATTAGGGTTAATTGTGATTACTATGGATTTTTAAAAACTATACAGGAACGGTGGCTTTTCTGTTTTATTATTGTGAATTACTGCTTCAAATAAAAAATATTTGTACTTTAAATCCTTTATTAATACAAAAAGCTCACCTTCACCACTTGACCTCTTGCAAAACAGTTATTGAAAAAATGGATCTACAAAGATTTTTCGAAAATTTTTAAAGGAAAACGTCATTTTCGACAGGAAAGTTTTTTGGAAACATATTTTCCTAATATCTATTTCCATTATCGAAAATATAATTGCTCAAAAATATTTTTTTCGAGAACCAATTTTTCGGATTTTTCTTTGCGAGCACATTTTTTTTAAAGAAGTGGTTTACAAAAATTATTTTCCACAAACTGCCATGGGAAATGTAGGTACGTTATTGGATGTTTACGTTTAGAAGAATTATTTGTGAGAACAATGGATATTGGCATTGCTAACTTCGTTAAATATCCGAAAAGCACTTAAAAACTAGTAAGTACTACTTCAACAAGCACAAGGCTGAAAATGAAATATTTGGGTCCATCCGTCCACCAATTTGCCAGCATCCTCTTGAAGGCCAGTCAGTCAGGGAGGTAAGGACGGGTGATACCATAAAATTTTTCTCAAAGTCGACACCGCCGAGGTGTCAGCTTTGCAAACACACATTGTTGCCGAGACATCGTGGTCTGACCACAGTAACACATTCCGATCCATTCTATTCTATACCTACTAGACTAGATATTGGATATTTGTATTTTATAGTTTTATTATTATGAGATCCTGGTAGGAATTTGAAAGGTTTTTTTTCTGTATATATAGATATTATATATATATATATATATATATATATATATATATATATATATATATATATATATATATATATATATATATATATACAAGGTGTCCCATAACTAATGGGCCATAGAGCAACTGGAGATACTAGACATCAAACTAGACCGTTTAAATTATATAAAAAATTTTGAAATGATACTCGTTATAGAGATACAGGGTGTTGAAAGTGAAAGTTTATTTTAGAAAATAGGCCATAATTTCAAAACAGTTCAATGTATCGAATTAAAAGTTGGCATTATTCAGTTTTTATGGGTGCGAAATAAGAATCTGTACAAATTTTTAAGTTTTACAGTAGAGGGCGCTAGTTACATACACTGGGTTTAATAAACCTATGAGTGTTTTTCTTACCTGTAATATTAGGTACGTTTCAATCCAAGTTTCTCAAAGAAGGGTTATTTTTAAGCTAAAACGTTATACTTGCTCGATCTTGATATCTCAACCGTTTTCGAGATATTTCTGTGTAAACATCACAATACATAAAAAATGAGAGTAATTAAATTCATATTTTAATTAACACAATGCAATTAGAAATAATGCAGTTAAAACAAGCAAGCTCACTTTAGTAGATGTTGAAAGTGACCACCGTTTACCTCAATACATTTTAAGTACATTGTTTCTCGTTTATGGCATTTTGTGTTAAAATATGAATTTAAGTACTTTAATTTTTTTTATGCATTGTGCTAATTAAACGAAAATATCTCGAAAACAGTTAGAGATATAAAGATCGAGCAAGTATACATTTTTAGCTTAAAAATAACCCTTCTCTGAGACACTTGATTTGCAACGTACCTAATATTAAAGGTAAGAAAAACAATCATAGAATCATAGGTTTATTAAATCCAGCATATGTGACCTCTATTGTGATCCTCTATTGTGAAACTTAAAAATGTTCACAAATTCTTGTTTCTCACCCATAAAAACATAATAATGCCAACTTTCAATTCGATACTTTGAACCATTTTCAAATTGTGGCTTATTTTCCAAAATAAGCTTTCACTTTCAACACCCATCTCTGTAACGAGTATCGTTTCGAGAAAACATATATGACTTAATCTGTCTAGTTTGATGTCTAGTATGTCCAGTTGCTCTATGGCCCATTAGTTATGGGACACCCTGTATATATACAGCGTGTGTGTGAATATTGGCAACATATGGAAAACTTTTTTATCTTCGCTTTTATAAAAAAAACCTATTCTTCATAAAAAGTTCTGCTTACCTCAAAAAGTCTGACAAAATCACAGAAATAGCATACAGGGTGGTCAAAAAATAAGAAAATGTGCTATTATGCTAAGAGTAAAGTACCATAAATTTACAAGATACAAAAAAATTTATTAAAAAAAAGTTGTTCACAATTAAATTTAATGTCAAAATGTAAAATCACAGCCACCTACGAACAGAAATATTTTCTTCTATTTTTTCTTTCCTAAGATATATGGGAAACTTCATTATTTCGGATTTTAGAAGAATCCGCTTTCTTTATAAAAAGTTTTGCTGAGAAGTCCTGAGGAGGTGTGAACAAATCAACAAAATAACGTACAGGGCATAAAAAAAACAAAAAAATGGTTTTCTTATTAGCTTCAGCTGAGCCACCATCATTTTCAATGCATTTAACGAGGTTTTTTCTAAATCTTCGAACTGCGTTTTCAATAATTTCAGATCCTTGTAATTCGTTGCAGGCTTGTGTAATTCTTTCGTAATTTATTGGCAGTTGCAGGTCTGTCCTTATAAATAATTTCTTTTATTCTTCCCCATAGGTAGTAATCTAAAGGTGGCCTTGCAGGCCACTTTGTAAATTGGTTGTCATTGTCAGTAGCGCGCCCAATACATCTATTTGTGTAATTTACGTTAAGCCATTCCCTTACTTGCGTGGAAAAACGGCAAGGCGCTCGATCAAGTTGGAATATTAATCCATGCCTTGTAGCTAATGGCAACTCTTCAATTATGTCCATAAATTATGTTTGTAAAAAATTTAGCAAAATGTTCCCGTTTAAATTAACATCAAAAAAGACCGGTCCCAAAATCATATTTCCCACAACACCACACCATACGTTTATTTTTTCTGAAGTTTAGCTTCTGCATTCAACCACCCAATGAGGATTTTCGGTGCTCCAATAGCGGGAGTTTTGCCACGAAAAAATGCCATTTGTAGTAAACGTCGCCTCATCGGAAAACAATATTTTATAAGCAAAATTTCTATCATCCTCAAAATGACCCATCATCCAAAAACAAAAATCTAGCCTAATATCCATATCTCCTGGTAACAACGAATGTATAAATTTTGGTTTGAATAGTTTGTAGTGGTATTTTTTTAAAACTTTTTCTTATAAAATTAATATTAAACCCCAAGTCCCGGTGTCGCTGATTCAAACTTACTCTAGGATGTTCCTGCACATGAAGTAAAATATCTAATTCTTCACTTTCGTTACCCTCTTCATTTCTTGCTGGATCATTTAATTTTAAAAAGTTTGGGGAACAAGCTTTAAATTTTGCTATAATGCGAGCTACTGTGGAATGGGTGATATTGTCTCGTTCTGGATGATTTGCATTGAATTCGTTTTCAGCATCTCTAAATGACCGGTAATAATTATTGCCTACAATAAGCACAATTTATACCTTTTCTTGGTTACTCAGACGCATTTTCAAGCAATTAATTTTTAACAATGACATTGACATCCAAAAACAATTAAGGTCTTTTTTGTTCGTAGGTGGTTGTGATTATACATCTTGACATTAAATTTGATTCTAAACCACTTTTTTATATATATATATATATATATAAACTGGTCATCAAAAAAATCGGCAAAAGCGATTTTAATTCGACTTTTCGAACTGCTATAACTTTTTAAAAACTTAACTTTTTTGAGAGCGGTTTTCGGATACCGATAGTTCGTCTTGCCCAGATTAAGTATGAAGTAGTGATTTGGCAATGGAAACGACATTTTCATGCTATACAGGGTGATTAACAAGGTAATGTAAAACTGCTAAAAGTTTAGGTGTGTGCCATATTGCCAATAATTTTTTTCGTCATTCCTACACAGCGCGTTAGTAAGCCGATATCAATATCTCCAGACGTGTTCGCCGAAATTTCGATTAATGGTCTTTGACGGAAAATACAGGAGGAAACAAAAAAGCACACAAATTTTGGTAGCGTCATTTTTAAGACGCTGTAGCTCGAAAACGGATTGATAGACTTTGTCGGGCTTTTTAGGTATTGAAAGCCCTTTCGTGTGGCGTTTTATCTAATAAACTGTTTTTCTTTTCAAGGTCAAAATGTCTGCGTTGTATAGGGGTGAACTAAAAAGTAAATAAAAACCATTGTTAAAAATGTTTTTTTTTAATTTGTGAAAATTGAGCAGTATGTGCTTGTTTTCTTCCAAAACGAGGGCGTTTTGTCCACCTCTCGGTTAGTTATACAGCGTGTCCAGAAACCATCTTAACAAATCGGAAACATTTTATTTTTGACTTTACGGAAAAAAAGTTATTGTTTATAAAAAGTTCTGCATGGTCAGAAAATGACATTGCAATTCAAAAATTTGATTTAAGACATACAGGGTGGCTCAAAAATGTAATAGTCCTAATCCACCTGAAGCTAAAAAGACACAAATCGCTATTTAAAGATAAACTGACACTGTAAATATAGTAGAGGTAACTTTTATGTCAGTGAATTAGGTTTGGAACATACAAGAGGTCCCAAAAATAAAACAAATTTTTAATTATTGACTTTACAAAAAAAGTATCTTCATAAAAAGTCAACATTGTGAAAAAAGAGCATAATTATTCAAAATCATGATATAGTACAATACAGAGTGGCTTAAAAAGCTGAAAGTCTCAATTTACGTAAAGTCAAAGAGACACCAAATCTTTATTTAAAGATAAACTGTATGGAAATGGACGGAGGTTGCGTGGAGGTTTAAATTTATTTAGTTATTTAGTCATGTTCAATATGTTTTTTACCCTAATATTTCATTTGTTATTAAAATTATGTTAAATAAAAATAAACCTTTAATCATCCTGTGCGTCTCATTTTAAGGTTAAGTGCTTACTTATAACTTATTTAGTAACCTTGTACAAATACCATAGTGGTCGAGTTGAAATTTAGCTTACCCCCCCAGTAGCATGCTGTCGTCGTTTTGACGTCGCAGCGACGTTATTTTTGGTCACTGAGGTCAGGCCATCAATAAACGATGTGGATGTGACGTGATTTTATCGACGCCTCAAAGACGTCATGTAACTAACGACACTGAGACGTCGTTATTAAGTAGATTATGTGCTCTATTGCACTATTTCCGATGGATTTTGGGGGTGTGTAAAAAATATCCTTTTATCGATGGGCCTCTTTGAAATGGTAGGTACCTATACCTATCCTGATGCATCAACGAAAATATGCCACTATTATAATTCTTTCAGTTGTTAGCCCGAATTATCGATGTGTTAATGTATTAAAAGCTTCCGTATCTGCTTTTTTCCATTATATTACCGTTCATAAAGAACACCCCATCAGCAACGGTTAGCAACGAGACATAACGCATTTTGGCAGAGAGATAAAAATAAAAAAAAAACCGTTGTGTTCCAAAACTACGTTCATGTGACATTAGCGGCGTTCGGTAATTCAATTTTTTCCATCGTTTTGCTCAGAATTTTTGACAGGCACATGACTCATTGTTGTAATCGTACGACTGACCACGTGCCTGTCAAAAATTCCGAGCAAAACGATGAAAAAAATTGAATTACCGAACGCCGCTTTAGTATTTAAATTGCTCATTTATAGTCATGTGACAATAACACTGGGGCGTCGTACGGTGTAGTTTTTGAACACGACCGAGGTTTATTTGATTAACAAAAATTAGATCGATCCGGACCAGTTTACCAACTCTTAGCGAAATATGCAGTTGAATCAAAAAAGGGTTGTAGAGAGATGACAAAGTAACATTGGAGTGTCGTAAAGTGACCCGGATTGATTCAATTTTTGTTAATCAAATACAGCTCTTGTTTCACAAACGAGAATCGGGTAAGGCGAGTAATGTCCTCATTGGTCAATTTGACATTAAAATTTGAATCTGACCAATTAGGAATATGGAACGTGAACGCGGTTCCGACTTCTGACAATTTGCGTCTGTCAAATGTCAAATGACTTTCATGGTCATGGTTTTGTGTAGACGCCGACTTCCATATTTTTATGTTTAATTTTAGCTTTTAAAATCTTTTTAATCCATTGAGAAAATACAGGTATGTACAAACATAAAATTCTAAGTTTTGGTGATTTTTCTTGTGGCTGACATACTTCAATTTATAACATAACGTAAACCGTAAACAATGGTTTTTGCTGCTTGCATGCATAAGCATACCTGTTTGCATAAAACTGCTCTTTGGTTGTAGGAATATGGCTTATATTGCGGTTGAGTGGGAGGAGAGTGAAGCCCTTTCAGTAATTAACCAGGCATGGTTGCCCCATTAAAAAAGGAGGCTTTCTGGCCACCCTGTAAGGCTCAGAAGTTATATAATAAAATCGTTAAACAACGTGACACAACAATTGACAATACATGGGTTTTGCATCGTATTAAAAGGTGTAGGTATGTATGAAACTGGTGAGTTGCATCAACGTTTTATGTTCTTGTTGACTCGACAAATATTGTTAACATTTACATATATTAGACAAAACAAAAAAATAAAAATAGGCTAAAATCATGTAAAGTGCATCAATATTTCTGAAATTTTATAGAAAGAATGAGCTCTTGTTTCTAACATGTTCTTAATAATGAAAATATTTGTACATATTATACATATACTACACATGTTTAATGTAAAAATATATGGCGTGACGATTTTGCAAATCGGAGAAAATAAAAGTAAATGCATGGAATGGACATGGCTATGCCATGGATTTATTAAGAATAATAAATAATAATAATAAATCCATGGCTATGCATCTGTATGCTATACATATATAAAACTAAGGCAGATATGAAAAAACTTTTTATATTTGACCTTATAACAAGATAGTGTTAATTTGTTAAACAACTTTGTGTATGCATTATGCAAGGTGTTAAAAAAAATTATAATTTGAAATATTCCAAAGTTAGGTTAGTAAATTTATTTCACAAGTTGTTTTGCATGGAATTTGAAGTTCTCATGTTAATTCTTGTAGTGGCATACTTTTATGGGTGTATAGGAAGTCACCAGGATTGTAATTGACTAGAAATCTTGCAGTCCTACTCAGGGTAGTTATAGTTTTCTATAATAGACACAAAGTGATCGTGTTGTTTTTGTCTGCCCATCATTAGACAGCGAACATAAAACAGAGCGAAAAAATATCCCTTTGTCTCTACAAACAGAAAACTATGACCTTGCAGAGTCCTACTACTGGAATGCTAGGGGGCTTTAAAAACTTCAAAATGAAAATTCTATCAAAATCAGGCAATTTCTAGTTTCCCCATGGAAAATTATAACTTATTTTTTGATGTAAAAGCAGAAAATTTTGTGTGTGTGTGTGTCTGGACTGCTTATGTAACAAAAATATGTATAGAATTTCAGTTTAGTAGTAACTATCTTTATAATTGTTTTTTTTTTGTTGCAGAGTTCCTACTTAGCGTCACTGGGTGGTGAAAAAGATATAACATTCAAAACAAATGAAGCTTTAAAATCCCGTCTTACTGATGAATTGGCATCACTGTATAATTTTTATGGAAAAAGAAATGAGAAGTTTGTATTTGGAGAGCTTACTTTAAAGAATTGTGTTGTATGTACGTACATCAGTAACTTTTAAAGTTTTCATTGATATAACTAAAACATATTTAGATGTAAAATTTAGACTTTTCAAGACGAATTCAGATTTTTTAAATTTTTACTGAAAAAAAAAATGAAAACTTTGTGATGATCCTAGGGTTCGTAATCGGCTATAAAACCAGAAATCGGGGAATTTAGATAATTCAAGAAAGAATTTTGCGAAAATTTGTAAAAAGCGGGGAATTTATACTTCTGGACAAATAAACATTAAAAGTGCTTTTGTTGCTACCATTTTCCTTAGCCTTAAAACAGTTTTTAACAAAATGGGACATTTTCCAATATAGGTATATAGTATGGGCTTTTATGTAAAAATGTCCACCTTTTAAAAAAGATCAGTTACTTTTGCAAAGCAGGATTTATTCATACAAAAACTATATTTTTAAGAGACGAGTTTCATATACAGGGTGACGCGGATCTAAATGTACATACGATACCATAAGATAGAGACCACCTTGGGGGTTCTAAATCACCCGCATTTAGTAGTCCAATCTCTAACCTTTACCGACATACAGGGTGTTTTATAAGTTTTGCCTAAAATTTATTTTTGTAATATTTTTCTGTAAGCACTTGAAATAAAAAATTCATAATGAGTAAGAATATTTTGTACAATTTGTGGGTTTAAAATGCCATATGCAAAAGTTCTAAAATCCAGGTCCGTACTTAAAATAAAATTAGTTTTTAATTTTTTTTAAATTCAGTATAAGTATATCGGATTTTTGAAACTTGTAATTTCTACTCCAAACAAGCATAAACATATGATTCTATTGACATGGTTTTCAAAGTTGCCGCACTTACCACGAAGTCATAAAAAATAGGCGTTTTTAAGAAATCAATGAGAAAGTACATTTCAAATAAACAAAATCTGCTAAAAAATAGTTGGTAGCCTTAGAAAAGATTGGACTACTAAATGTGGGTGATTTAGAACCCCCAAGCTGGTCTCTATATTATGGTATCGTATGTACATTTAGATCCGTGTCACCCTGTATAATAGTAATTTAGGGATTTTCTTATACAAATGTATATATTTCCAGAAGCAGTTAAAATCAGCGATAAGAATTCGAAGGAACAAGAAATCGAAGATGCAATAAAGGTGTGGCTGAAGCATGCCCCACAGCGAGTTAAGCGAAGGAAACAACTAGTGAGTTAATAAGAATTAGGTATATAACCCCATTTGTTCTTAAAAAATTTTTTGTTTGTTATTCAATAGATACTTCATTTTCGTTTCTTACCTACTTAATATTTTTTGTTAATAAATGGCTTTGATACTTCTATGAGTTTTTTTAAGCCAATTCTTTTATTAATGCCGTTTTTACAGTTTTGTAGTCTTCTGGGCATTTTTTATGTATTTATGTAAAGTTTGCTTAAAGTTATGTAGAATATCTGTCTCATTCAAACTTTATGATGCAATGCTCGAGAAGAAATACATGTAAAACTATAAAACCGTAAAATCTGACATTTTGAGGAGGGCATATTTTTCGTCGGTATTACGTCTTGACTAATACCAGTAGCGGTCGGAGAATTTAGCATTTGAATTTTTTTAAACCTAAAATATAATTTAACAAAAAAATCAAATAACTATAACTTTCTACTAACACACTTTTTTCTCTTAAAATTTTAAAATTCTCGACAAAATAATGTAAAATTTGTTTATAAAAGATAATTACTAAAATACCTAAAAGCATTCACTTTTTCCAAGGGGGGGGGGGAGCAGGAAAAATTCAACTTTTTTTCGCAAGTTACAAAATGTTTTTTTTCTTTACCAAAACATTCCCAGTGGGCTCACTATTAAAACCCCTAAATTTGGTATGGGTCCTGTAAGTAGAAAGAGATATCCAACTTTGAAAATCCTCCGTCCGCTACTGACTAATACGTATATATCACGTCAGATTAATACGTCTATATCACGTCAGATTAATACGTCTATATCACGTCAGACTAATACGTCTATATTACGTCATAATAATGACGTCAGAATGCTGTGACTTAGGCCCGTCACTTTTACGTCATTGCTACGTCAGGCCTAAAGTGATTTCGACGTAATAGATGCCGAAAATACTACGTCTATATGATGGCAGCTTGCTACTGGGGCCTTGTTGTAAGGCCAGTTCAAAGTTTTAAATTTTTTAGCCACCCTATATGTCCTAGATCAAATTTTTGATTCATCATGTCCTTTTTCACAATGTAGTATTTTTTATAAAGATATAGGTCCTACTTTTTTGTAAAGTCGATAATAAAAAATTATTTTTATTTTTGGGAGCACCTGTATATTCCAAACTTAATTCACTAACATAAAACTAGTACATTTGCAGTGGCAGTTTACCCATAAATAGCGATTTTGTGTCTTTTTAGCTTCACATGGATTAGGACTTTTACATTTTTGAGTCACCCTGTATGTCTTAGATCAAATTTTTGAATCGCTATGCTATTTTCTCACGATGAAGAACTTTTTATGAGGGATTACCTTTTTTGTAAAGTCAAAAATAAAAAAAGTTTCGCATTTGTTTAGATGGTTTCTGGACACGCTCTATAACTAATCGAAATTTGAGCAAAACGACCTAGTTCTGGAAGAAAAAAAACGCATACTGCTCAGTTTGCACAAATTAAAAGAAAACTTATTTTCAACAACACTTTTCGTTTATTTTTTAGTTCACCCCTATACAGCGCAAACATTTTGACATTGAACAAAAACCAGTTTATTATGTACAACTACACAAAAAGGGCTTTCAATTCCCAAACAGCCCGACAAAGTCTATTAATCCATTTTCCAGCTACAGCGTTTTAAAAATGATGTTACCAAAATTTGTATGCTTTTTTTGTTTTCTCCTGTATTTTTCGCCAGAGACCATTAATCGAAATTCCGGCGAATATGTCTGGAGATATTGATACCAGCTTACTAACGTGCTATGTCGGAACGACCAAAAAAATTATTGGCAATACGGCACACACCTAAACTTTTAGTAGTTTTACATTACATTATTAATTACCCTGTATAGCATGAAAATGTCACTTCCATTGCAAAATCACATCTTGATGCTTAATTTGGGAAAGACGAGCTATCAATATCCGAAAACCGCTCTCAAAAAAGTTACGTTTTAAAAAAATTATAGCAGTTTGAAAAGTCTGGTAAAAATCGCTTTTGCCGATTTTTTTGTTGACCAGTATATATATATATATACTGACAAAATACCACAAATGAGTTGGCAGGTCCCTGGTCTGTGAACTCTTTGTGTTTTTCTTTTTTTTTTTCTTAACTTCCAAGTTTCCCACCTATTAACTTGGTTATGTGCTACTGACGAGTGCTAATAAGCACGAAACACGTGTCTAGCACTACCTTACAGACAGCTTCCCCAATATTTCCCTCGCTTTCATAACTGGTACTGTCGCTATTTCTTTACCTTTTCTTTTTTCATGGGGTTAGAGGTATCACGCAGGGGCTATTGCAACCTCCGTGGTGATGTTGGCTGTTGCCCAGAAAACTCTGGGTCTCCTGACAAAATACCACAAATGAGTTGGCAGGTCCCTGGTCTGTGAACTCTTTGTGTTTTTCTTTTTTTCTTCTTTTTTTTTCTTAACTTCCAAGTTTCCCACCTATTAACTTGGTTATGTGCTACTGACGAGTGCTAATAAGCACGAAACACGTGTCTAGCACTACCTTACAGACAGCTTCCCCAATATTTCCCTCGCTTTTATATATATATATATATATATATATATATATATATATATATATATATATATATATATATATATATATATATATATATATATATATATATATATATATTGTCACGCTAGGGGTCGTCAGGGTTGATAAAATAGGCTGCGGTTTACCAAAACACTTATATTGATATCAGGTACAAGCACAATAATACACTTACGTAACTAAGTTGGGTAGCGTAGGGGGCAGCTTCTAGCCGAGTACTTTGTCAGCCTAAAGGGCTGGCGCTATTCGTACTATGCGTACTATTCGTGCGGCACCACAGTGACGCCTCCCCCGTCGGGACACGACGCCCTCCTTTGCATCTCGCTGGTACGCTTTTTATATGAATCCCCCAAGAACAGTTTATACTAACGGTTCAAACTGGTCAGGGTTCATAAAATAAAGGCGAGGCCAGCGATATGCAATTGCAGCACGTAGAGTGGTTTCCGAAATGTTAAATAAATAATATGAAAAATGTATAGAAATTTGGAAAAAATGATGAATATCTGGGGAAATATGACATTTCCCCCGCGCCTGTAAAAGCTAGCCCCTAGCTTTAAAAATTTACACAATACATATATACAAAATATCACATATTTACAAAATACAAATACAAAACGGAGATAAACAAAATATACAATAAACAAACATAGAAGCAATATTACAAACACAAACAATTGGAGCTCGCAGGCTCGGTACACTCCGTATTTATTTGGGTGAAATGAGGAATGGTAAAACTAGCTTAAAAATGAAGAATAAAAATGGTTACTGTCCTGGTAGTCTGGTTCACATTTACACACTTTCTTTACAAAGTTCTATTATTAGGGAGTTCCAACACGTTACTGATCGAATAGCCTACACACCGACAAAACCCGACACATCTTAGGCGTTGAGGCTCCTTGTCATCTGCTTCTTGCTCAGACGCAGCGGTCACGGTTCCTGTGTCCTGGGGGTGGGATCGGCTAGTTTTGTTGCCGACTCCCAGTGCAGCAGGGGTCTCCCTCCTCCAAAGAGTTCGGCCACCCGGACTTTGGGTGCCGTTGAGTGCCGTTACTAAGCCGTGATTGACGGGAACTTTGCAGGGCTAATCCTAAGGGTAGTTGTGATCAACCAGTGTCGTCACGGCTCGTTGTGCAGAAGTTCGGCGTTTGTGAGGGAAGACCAGGCTGGCGAGCCATGGTGGACCGTGCGTGGCTGATGCATGACGCTGGCTCTGTGGATGCGAGCGGCGACTGGCCTTTGGGTTTTTGGTGTGTTTTGTGGCTCTCGATCCAGGTCGTGTGGTCTCCCAATGGTACATGGAAAAAAAAAGACTACCGGCAGTTAAAAGGAAAAAAAACAGTTTATAAATAATGAAAAATAATGAAAACCTACATGATACTATGATGTTTAAGTAAAAGTAGACAGGCTAAGAACATTCACCCGGTTTTTACATAGAACTTTTATTGGTGTCTAAGTATTACTCTTTTGGAGACAGAGAGACATCGGTCTCTAATTCATCAGGGAAAAACAAAATTATACACATTTACATAACAATTTAAAACCCAAATATAGCGTAATCACATCATCAAATATTTACCATATTTACCATCCTATTTGTTCATCAATAAAGTCACATAAACTTCAAATACAATTTGCATATAACTCTTAATATTTCACATAAGTCACATAAACTTCAAATGCTACTTGCATATAACTCTTAATATTTCGCATAGGCAGACATTCAACCCTATATGAAGGTCATCTTCCATGTCTCCCTATACTCACATAATGACTCTTAGCCATTTAAATAACGGTATACATACCACCATCGAGTAGGCGAACATTCAGCTCTATGCTCAGGGCCATCTTCCATGTTCCCCTACTCGGAAAACATATTATGACTTTTAGTCATAAATAAAATAAATAATCATATACATAACACATATCACCATCAAATAGGCGGACATTCAACTCCGTGTTCAAAGTCATCCTCCATGTCCCCCTATTTGGAAAACATATGACTTTCAGTCATATAAACAAATAAACACCCGATTACAAAATGCATATGGTAATCATTATTGTACGCTATATTTAAATTTACTTAATAATAATAATATTCGACTTAAAAGTATAAAAGAAGTTGGATTTATAAAAAAATTCTGACCCTGATTTATTTTTCAATGTCTCAGTCATAAAATACACCCTTGTTTTTGTTTAACTAATTTATATTAGACACCGTATATTACAATTTAACTTTAACAACAATAACTGGGTGAATGGCATTATATAACAATTGTTTACTTTTCTGCTGATTAAATAAAATAGTGAACTGTCTACCTTTACCTTCATGGTTTATTTATAATAATGAACTTAATAATATTTCTACCTGCTAATTTGTATGTTTATTAAAAACGCAAAACATTAAATAAAATAGAATAAATGGTATTCTAAATGATTGCACTGACAATCTAAAATTTACTACCGTAATTGATAAATAAGCATATAGTACAAATATGTAAAATATTCTTAAAATTTCCCAAGCATAAAACACTCAAACCAATACATTTTGGGTATACCCTCTTTCATACTAACACAAAACACACATTTAAATACTAACCATTTGTTTGTACCCAACTATAAAAACAAATTTGAAAACTTTATAATTATAATTTTTAAAATTGAATTCATAAAAAAATTGAAAAAATAAAATTCAGTCAAGAATAGCTTGTTCTTTCTTACCATCTTACCATACATCAATTCCCAAAATTCTTTTATCCAGTTGAGCTCCCTTATATAGGATTTTTGAAATTAAATAGATTATTCTTGTTCTTAATTCTCAAGTCCCTTTTTAAAAGAAAAAGTACCTTACATTTAGCCCAGATTGTATGAATAAAGACCATGTATAAAATACTAAGTATCCCTTTCTTTGATTTCCCAAAAGGGTACTAGTTCCATTTTTTCCACAGCTTTTAAAACTTTTTTGAAAAAAAAATCCATTATTTTATTTTTTGGAAGGTCGTCCTATAAAATAAAAAAGAGATTAGTCAGAAAATAAAAAGTAAAAAATGAACATGCTCCTAAAAACAGGTATAAAGTTTTGTATTTGCTGCCCGTGGTCCTGGTTACCGGCAATGGCGGCTGCTCATTAAACATCAGAGGCGAAATATACATATGTACTGTTATTATATTAAGTATCAAACCTAAAAATGATAATAAAATATAAATATCTCTATGGTACCTTATAAAAATGGCGATAAAAAAAGGCAGTACAAATATACCTACAAGATAATAATAAAAAAAATATATTTAAAAAATTGGAAATCTTTATATTTGAATGGCGCTTAGATATGAAAATATGTTTATAAAAATAACGATACTATTTGTATAACATTTTGTTAATAATATTACATGCTTAATTGATAACATAACAAGCCCGTGAACCTTGTGTATTGAATTTCAAAATACACTTTAAGTTCATGAGCGACGACCTCAATGTCAAAACAAAATATTATATTTCATTGTCGCCAAATAAATTTAAAAATTTCCTTTTTAATCTCAGGGCCCTTAATTGTTGCTCGTTTGAAATAAAAATTTTTTCGGGTAGTGTATTTGGTAAACCTAACGATGTGCCGTTATTAACAACCCTTAACTTCTCTTGCCTTTTTCGTTCTCTTTGAATCTTGTTAAGCTTCCTACGGGCCATAAAAATTAAATAAAAGGGATAACAGAAATAAAAAAGGTTACGGGTAGTTTAGTGATTAACCCCAATATATAATAATTCTAGCCTCGCCAGCGTTAACGGGCACGAGGTGGAACTATTTCTATATTTAGCAGTCTATGTAATCTAATCTCGCCAGCGTTAACGGGCACAAGACAGGACTACAGTAGACGCTTTGAGGTGGGATTTATAGTAAACCTAGCCTCGCCAGCGTTAACGGGCACGAGGTGGGTTTTCCTATAGGTTCTGTTTGGATAATTTTAATCTCGCCAGCGTTAACGGGCACAAGACAAAATTATGTCAAACGTTTTTTGGGATGAGAATGGGGTAGGAAAATTATATAGACGTAAAAAGCACTGTAAAAATTCCCCTTAAAACCACTGTAAAATAAATACCCTTTAAAAACCCATGTAAAAAAATACCCTGAAAAAAAACACTGTAAAAATGCCCTTTAAAAAAAAATCACTGTAAAAAATAATTTGACAAAAAAAAAATGCACTATAACGCCCTGCAAAAAAACACTTTAAAAATGCACTGAAAAACACTAAAATGACCTGAAAGAGATAGTAAAAAATTATAAAACACAAAAGGCCCTTGGCAAGTTAGGAAGAACTTACCAACGAGAAAGAACCAGGCGCCTCCACCAAATGTCACGCTAGGGGTCGTCAGGGTTGATAAAATAGGCTGCGGTTTACCAAAACACTTATATTGATATCAGGTACAAGCACAATAATACACTTACGTAACTAAGTTGGGTAGCGTAGGGGGCAGCTTCTAGCCGAGTACTTTGTCAGCCTAAAGGGCTGGCGCTATTCGTACTATGCGTACTATTCGTGCGGCACCACAGTGACGCCTCCCCCGTCGGGACACGACGCCCTCCTTTGCATCTCGCTGGTACGCTTTTTATATGAATCCCCCAAGAACAGTTTATACTAACGGTTCAAACTGGTCAGGGTTCATAAAATAAAGGCGAGGCCAGCGATATGCAATTGCAGCACGTAGAGTGGTTTCCGAAATGTTAAATAAATAATATGAAAAATATATAGAAATTTGGAAAAAATGATGAATATCTGGGGAAATATGACAATATATATATATATATATATATATATATATATATATATATATATATATATATATATATATATATATATATATATATATATATATATATATATATATATATATATATATATATATATATATATATATATATATATATATATATATATATATATATATATATATATATATATATATATATATATATATATATATATATATATATATATATATATATATATATATATATATATATATATATATATAGATAAAAAGGTAAAATTTTATCGGGATTTGCGGTCTGTGGATAATGAAACTACTTTTTTCTTAAATAACCAATATTTCGCCAATGTTTATTGGCTTCTTCAGGGGCAAACTACAAAAATGTAAAAACAACAGACAATAAAATGAATAAGTACATGTTACAAAAATTACTTACAGAACTAGAGTCAATCCTTAAAAAATAAAACTGCCATTGTCACGTCACAAATGATCAAAGTCAAACGGCATTACACACAACTATTTTTACAAACGTACAGAAAACACTGAAAGAAGAGTACAAACAAAGATATATATTTTATTATTTACTACCTGTTTCAATTCCATATTCTCTTTTTTACAGAAGAACACAATAAACATAAAACTGCTGCTATATTAATACACCGAGTGTATTATTTTTAGTTGATAATGTTTAAAATATTGCAGTAAATATTTCTTAACTGACTAGTGTCAGACTTGTAATTATGTGATACATTTCAAGGAATAAACGGCTTTTGTAGTTGTTTTCCTGAGTCAGAACTTTTATATTCCCGTAATCGAAATTATGACCTGTTTTTAAATGGTGATCAACCGTAGCACATCGGTTCTTTCCCAGCCTACAATCACTTTTATGTTGTGAGACCCTCTGTTTCAGACACTGTGACGTTTGTCCTATGTAGCAACCCTGACAATTCAAACATGAGAGTTGATAGACAACGTTACTGTTGTATAATTGAGGTGTTTTGTCCTTTACTTTTGAAAATAGGTTATAGTTTTTTAACTCATTGTATTTTGCTATTTTAATGTGTGTGAAATCATTGAAAAGTGATATCACGGAATTTGTTAATTTGTCTATGTGAGGGAGTTTCTTATATTTTATTATTTGCGGGATTGGATCATCTGTCGGGCCATCAAAAGTATTGGAATTGTAAATAAGTTTTTTTAAAAGGTGTCTGGGATAACCATTGTTGACAAACATATCAAAGAGTATATTTAAATTCTGGTCCAGAAACCTCTCATTGCTAATATGCTTAATTCGATTTTTCATTGCAATTACGGTATTGTATTTTTGATTTTTTGGGTGATTTGAATAATAATTTATGAATCTAACCCATGCTGTATGTTTTTGGTACCAATCCAATATTAATGTATTGTTATTATTGGTTCTTATCACTCTGGTGTCCAAAAACGGGACACTAGATTCACTTTCCACCTCAATAGTGAACTGGATATGCGAATAAAATGAATTAAACAATTCCAAAGTAGTCTGGATTGCGTCGTTGGGTACCGAACAAATCAAATCGTCTACATACTTGTAAATAAAAGGCAAGTGAAAAGGTAAACGAGGAATAACGATGTCCAGTAGATGATCCAAAACAATCGTTGCCAAAATCGGGCTAATGGGGGATTCCATAGGTGTACCAAAAATTTGTCGGTAAAATTTATTATTAAAAGAAAAACAAGTGTTATTAAAAATAAAATTTATTAGTGAAATAAAGTTGTTTTTTGTCAGTGACGTCTAACTTTTAATTAGTTCCCACTTTTGTTGCAAGATGTCAACCACTAGCATTGAGGGTATGTTTGTAAACAAGGATGTTACATCCAGTGAGATCAAAACATTGTTATCCGGCAGACTCAGATTGTTAACTTTGTTAACAAAAGTGAAAGTGTCCGCAATATTGTAGTCTGTCCGATTTTCAAATGCGTTCTTTAAAATATTAGCTAGAAATTTAGATATATTGTATGTAGTTGAACTTATTGAACTGACAATAGGTCTTAAAGGTACATTTGGCTTGTGAATTTTGGGTAAACAATATAACTTGGGAAACGTTGAGTTATAAACCGTTAACGATTTGCACAGTTGATCCTCCATTTCGCCACCGCTCTTAACAGATTTTATAAGATCATTATAGGATTTCTGTATACAGGTGGTGGGGTCATTTTTTAGTTGAACGCACGATACACTTACAACGGTATGCCGACGCGTCGATTGTTTGGCTAGGCTCCTCCCATTGTGACGTCACTTCGAGGGATTTCGAATATTCAAATGATAGTTTAAATCTCTTTTCAATGTTTCAAACAGTTATATTAATAATAGTATACGAGTATACTGGGTGGTTCCATATATTTTGACACTTATTATGATGGTGTTAAAAGAAACTAAAACATCTTTTTCGAAAATTAAATATATATTTGTAAATATAAATTGTTGAAAAACGGAACCAAAACTTAAATAAAACTATAAAAACCTATGCGTTCTTACAATTTGTAAACTTTGTCATTTTTTTTTCTAGCCTTTTTTTGCAGTTTTGAAAACTAATTTTCTGATTAAGATCTCGTAATCTTATGTAAGTTCTGGTGCGACTTAAACAATAAACAACCTCGTAGGGTACGTTTGTACCTTTTTCTAGTTTGGCCATAGTTCGGTCGGCTAGAGATTTAAAAATGTTCTTATCTTTAGCGAGCGAAGTACCGTGCATTAAATTAAACTCAGAGTCCAGTATTTCTGCAGCTTTCATCAAGTCCTTGCTGGGAGCTAAAAGCCCGCCTCTTGATAAAAAATAAATCCAGTCATATGTACCAGTTACTAAGTCAAATTCATTAGGTTTGTTTCCTAAATAATTGTATTTATTTCTAAACCTATACGCTACGTATCCGGCTATATATTTAAGACCCTCCCGATTAATATTTTCTTTACTTTCGAAATTATCTAGTAACTCATTTAAACCTTTATTTATAGCTTCTGTTTCTGGCATTTTGATTTCGTGATATTCTGGTTCAATGAATGAGTATGGAATAGAAATTTCTTCTGCAGTAATATTTGAATCTATTGTTAAATTCTTGGATACCTCTCTGAACAGGTTTCCAGTTATACAATATTCTTCGGTTAACATTCTAGAAATATTTTCTGGTTGCTCATGTTCGATAGATTCCAGAGGGGTCGCTAAACATTGTTCACCGTGTTCTTCTGTATTTCTATTTTCTGTAAAAACTGCTGCGGAATTTTTGCCTAAAATAAACCATCTAAGGCGATATTTGAAATCCAGGGGGTGGGGATGATCGTTAGTGGCTCCCATGCCTCTGATATACGAAAAAAAATTTTCAATAATGTCTTGATTTAATTTTGACGTTAGGATATATTCTAAATTGTATTTGCCATGAAGATAGTCATATAACTCTTCCACTGATCTATTTGTAAGTAGTATTCCTTTCTGAAAAGGAATAAGAGACTTATGTTGTCCAACAGTCATATTACCAATTCTATCTGATACTTGGCGCAGTATTTTTTTCTGATTCTCCAAATCGATACCCAATGCGTTTTTTGATGGGCTATTTCCTACAAACTTTGATCGCGAATTCATTAAGTCAAACCAATTATTTATCAAAAGGGCGAACTCTGAGGCCTCTTTCCAGGGCACTTTGGGAGGCATTAAACCATTTCTGCTACAATATTCTAAGGCTTTTGACACAGAATTAGAAAATAATTGAACAGCAGGTTTAACTTTTTGTCTCGCCGAGCCTCTTAATTCAAAATGAAATTTAGTGATTTTGTAAGCTAATGTTAGATCTGTCGTAGACAGTTCTAGCAATTTTTCAAAACAGATCTTATCAATGTACCCAAAAGCCATTATCTAATAAATGATTGCGTAAAAGCTTGATAAGATGTGGCACATCAGCAAATACAAAAACTTTCAATGCTTCGTCGCTTGGGTGACAGAAAAATGAGTTTTTCTCGTGACTAATATTCATTTTGGACCAAAGTCCTATATTACTGGTGCCCATGTCGCTTACAATGCCAACTACGATGAAACCAACTTCATATAGTCGTGATATTATGGATTTCAATATATTCTCAGTCATTGGTTGGTCAAAATCATAAAAAACTGGTTGCTTCCACTTACCAATAAGGCCTCGAGCCATAACTGCCTGGCAGCTTTTATGTGGGCCTATTCTCTGTTCTTCCTTTTTCTCTACATCTACTTTATTGGATACGTATATCTCATCAAATGACAAAATGCATAATTTTTCAATGTCTTTCAATTGGCGCGATTTATTTCCCATCAAAGTAATTACATCTCCTAAGACACCTGGATTTACAGGAAATGAAGCAGCCCATTTGCGCAGAGTAGATAGTGCAGGTAAGGGATAATCATTTGACCTTAAATAGCGGTAAGCTTTAGGGCTTACACTGCGCAAAGATATTGCTGAAGCTATATCTTCAGGCAACCATCGATTATATTTATCTTTAGGATATAATATTCTTTTAACCTGGCCAGGTGTAAATAATTTGCCCAACATGGTTTTTATATTCAATAACTCGTTTTCGGCCAATTTCAATTTTTTTTTTAATTGTATATTTTCTCCTTTCATTATCAAAAGCTGTGTCTGAAGTTCTTTAATTTGATTTTGATCATTCCTACAAATATTTACATATTTATGTTAATTAGTTAATAAGTTAATATCAATATTTTCAACCTGCAATATATGTTCACTGGCTCATCGACTAACTCTTTCTCTTGGGTAACTACAGATTCATTGTTTGTATCTACAAGACTTAAGTTTATTGTTGTGTCAGGTGCTGTAAACGTTTCACCACTATTTATAAATCGCCTCCTTTTCGCTAATCTAATTGACCTTTCTGAATTTTCATCAATAATTCGTCTTTTCCTGGGCAGACATAGGGTCGGCACAGCTTCAGCTTTCAGGTTTCTCTCATTTTTTGCTGTATAATTTAATAATCGTTGCTTTAAAGAATATTCAAAACAACTCGGTTCAAGATGAGATGAACATACGGTAGCTAAAAAGTGAAATAACTATTATTTGTTATACTAATATAAAGTAATATGTATCTTACCATTCTTTAAATTTATTTTATCTTTGCGGTAACAAGCAATTATCCACTTTTTCGATAGATCTTTTCTTTTAGGGAATTTAAAATATCTAATTTCTTTTCCTTTCGTACTTTGATTGTAATTACCACATCCTCCAACAGCACAGTTAGGCATGGCAAATGAAATATGATACAATAATATTTTAATAAACACACACTACCCGACATTAAACTGACCTGTACTTATGTACAAACAGTGCAAGCGCCTTGTCAATTTAATATTTTTTCTCGAACTGACGTCATTGCGCGGCCCTCTACGTGTTTTGTTTCATAGCGTAGCATACCGTTGTAAGTGTATCGTGGTTGAACGTAAGTTGTCGTATCCAGCAACATAACATCACACTTAGACATGTATTCATTCCTGTCCATAGCAACAGTGCAACCACCCTTATCTGTTTGTAAGATATACATTTCAGGATGTGCATCTAAGAACAACTTTGTTTCTTTATATAGTATATTTAGAGGAGAACGTTTTTCACATTTTGAGTTGTGTACAAAGTTAGTTATAATGTTAGTGGTCCTAGCCCTGAATAAATTCTGAGAATTTTCTGGTATATCAGCGATTATATTCTCTAAGTCCGCTAAAAACCTGTCGAGCCTTAGGTCTCCCATCATACATGGTACTCCAAATTTAGGTCCCAGAGATAAAAAATCAGATATTTCTTGTGGAATGTCGACACTCGATAAGTTCTGAAACCATTTGCCATTATCAACAAATAATCGATTTTCTGTTGATTTATTCTGCTTTAGTTGATTAAATTTAATTATATTTTTTTGTTTTACTCTTTTGAATGTGTTGTTAAAAGTTTGGTTTAATCTAGTTTCAAAATTTTGTTGAATATTTAAAGGTAAAAAGTTTTGAAGTTCTAATTTCAATTTGTTAATGTCATTTTTATTCCTTGAAATATTATCACACGTTATCTTTATTTCTAATGATAAAGTTTTCCTACTTAAATTAAAAATAAAATTATCTGTTTTATTTGTCATACAAATACTGTTAACCGTTAGAAGCAAGTTATGTATGTTTTTCCTACTATCTTGGACGTGCTTAGGGAAGATATTTGATGTTCTGCAGCGTAATAAAAAGATTCTTCTGTTGATATTATTCGCTAGCTTTAAATTCAATCCTGCCCATTGCTTTAACAACCCTGTAGTGTAAATGCCGTATGTTTGTGAAATTTCTTGATAAAAACCCATCATGTAAATAGTAAACTTGATTGTTATCGACCGTACTAGTAGAGATAAAAAGGTAAAATTTTATCAGGATTTGCGGTCTGTGGATAATGAAACTACTTTTTTCTTTTTAACAAATACATGTTACAAAAATTACTTACAGAACTAGAGTCAATCCTTAAAAAATAAAACTGCCATTGTCACGTCACAAATGATCAAAGTCAAACGGCATTACACACAACTATTTTTACAAACGTACAGAAAACACTGAAAGAAGAGTACAAACAAAGATATATATTTTATTATTTACTACCTGTTTCAATTCCATATTCTCTTTTTTACAGAAGAACACAAAAAACATAAAACTGCTGCTATATTAATACACCGAGTGTATTATTTTTAGTTGATAATGTTTAAAATATTGCAGTAAATATTGCTTAACTGACTGGTGTCAGACTTGTAATTAATAGAATTTTTGTTTTTGTTTATGTGATACATTTCAAGGAATAAACGGCTTTTGTAGTTGTTTTCCTGAGTCAGAACTTTTATATTCCTGTAATCGAAATTATGACCTGTTTTTAAATGGCGATCAACCGTAGCACATCGGTTCTTTCCCAGCCTACAATCACTTTTATGTTGTGAGACCCTCTGTTTTAGCCACTGTGACGTATGTCCTATGTAGCAACCCTGACAATTCAAACATGAGAGTTGATAGACAACGTTACTGTTGTATAATTGAGGTGTTTTGTCCTTTACTTTTGAAAATAGGTTGTAGTTTTTTAACTGATTGTATTTTGCTATTTTAATGTGTGTGAAATCATTGAAAAGTGATATCACGGAATTTGTTAATTTGTCTATGTAAGGGAGTTTCTTATATTTTATTATTTGCGGGATTGGATAATCTGTCGGGCCATCAAAAGTATTGGAATTGTAAATAAGTTTTTTTAAAAGGTGTCTGGGATAATCATTGTTGACAAACATATCAAAGAGTATCTATATTTAAATTCTTGTCCAGAAACCTCTCATCGCTAATATGCTTAATTCGATTTTTCATTGCAATTATGGTATTGTATTTTTGATTTTGTGGGTGATTTGAATAATAAGTTATGAATCTACCCGATGCTGTAGTTATTTGGTACCAATCCAATATTAATGTATTGTTATTATTGGTTCTTATCACTCTGGTGTCCAAAAACGGGACACTAGATTCACTTTCCACCTCAATAGTGAACTGGATATGCGAATTAAATGAATTAAACAATTCCAAAGTAGTCTGGATTGCGTTGTTGGGTACCGAACAAATCAAATCGTCTACATACTTGTAAATAAAAGGCAAGTGAAAAGGTAAACGAGGAATAACAATGTCCAGTAGATGATCCAAAACAATCGTTGCCAAAATCGGGCTAATGGGGGATCCCATAGGTGTACCAAAAATTTGTCGGTAAAATTTATTATTAAAAGAAAAATAAGTGTTATTAAAAATAAAATTTATTAGTGAAATTAAGTTGTTTTTTGTCACTGACGTGTAATTTTTAATTAGTTCCCACTTTTGTTGCAAGACGTCAACCACTAGCATTGAGGGTATGTTTGTAAACAAGGATGTTACATCCAGTGAGATCAAAACATAGTTATCCGGCAGACTCAGATTGTTAACTTTGTTAATAAAAGTGAAAGTGTCCGCAATATTGTAGTCTGTCCGATTTTCAAATGCGCTCTTTAAAATATTAGCTAGAAATTTAGATATATTGTATGTAGTTGAACTTATTGAACTGACAATAGGTCTTAAAAGTATATTTTGCTTGTGCATTTTGGGTAAACAATATAACTTGGGAAACGTTGAGTTTCGATTTGCACAGTTAACGATTTGCACAGTTGATCCTCCATTTCGCCACCGCTCTTAACAGATTTTATAAGATCATTATAGGATTTCTGTATACAGGTGGTGGGGTCATTTTTTAGTTGAACGTAAGTTGTCGTATCCTGCAACATAACATCATAATAACATCACACTTAGACATGTATTCATTCCTGTCCATAGCAACAGTGCAACCACCTTTATCTGCTTGTAAAATATACATTTCAGGATGTGCATCTAAGAACAACTTTGTTTTTTTATATAGTATATTTAGAGTAGAAGGTTTTTCACATTTTGAGTTGTGTACAAAGTTAGTTATAATGTTAGTGGTCCTAGCCCTGAATAAATCCTGAGAATTTTCTGGTATATCAGGTATTATATTCTCTAAGTCCGCTAAAAACCTGTCGAGCCTTAGGTCTCCCGCCATACATGGTACTCCAAATTTAGGTCCCAGAGATAAAAAATCAGATATTTCTTGCGGAATGTCGACACTCGATAAGTTCTTAAACCATTTGCCATTGTCAACAAATAATCGATTTTCTGTTGATTTATTCTGCTTTAGTTGATTAAATTTAATTATAATTTTTTGTTTTACTCTTTTGAATGTGTTGTTAAAAGTTTGTTTTAATCTAGTTTCAAAATTTTGTTGAATATTTAAAGGTAAAACGTTTTGAAGTTCTAATTTCAATTTGTTAATGTCATTTTTATTCCTTGAAATATTATCACACGTTATCTTTATTTCTAATCAGTTTAAGCTTCTTATTTGTTCCCCATTAACACATGTGACCTCAGGAGCCTGGCTGCTTTCTCAAAGCATTTACAATAAATTCACCATTTTCATGGACCTAGCCACTGCCGTTTCCAAAACTGCCCTATTATAATTCATTTTGCCCGCTGGGCCTATTTGTTTCTTATGCACACGTGACATTTTTCTGAAAATAATAAAATACACGGTATAATACCCAGTGGCGCACCCTGGATTTTGTCTTGAGGGGGGCTGAATAGTGCAATTCGATGGATTTTTTCAATTAGTAGTGCATTTTTTAAATTTTTGTGTGTCTAGAATGTTGGTCTGGGGGGGGGGGGCTGCAGCCCCAGCCCCCCTCCTGGGTGTGCCACTGATAATACCTCTAAGGCCATCTTGTAGTTCCTGTTCCACTTAAAATATTGTGATCCATTTTACCCCACATAGTTATAATTTGGTACAGAAGTGCCAGAAAATGTTAATACTATTTTTGTTTAATTTACTTACTGATAATTAATATGTTATAGATGAACTATACTATTGCTTTTACATAGTTAAAACCCCCTGTTGTGCTTAAGGTATTTTCTACAAGCTAATGTTTTCAAGTTTTATAAATTGTACGTAAAATACGATATTTTTAAAATGCAGCGCTACATACCTGTTCTTTCGCTTTCATCCCTCAACCGAGGTAAGGAAATACCAAGGGTCTGTCTCCCACCAACCTTTAAAATCGAGACGCAACTGACGCGCTCACGGTCTCTGAGCGGACCAGTTTTACAACGCAGACACGTGGTACAATTTTACCCCAGTGGATCCACTTAACCCCATTTGACGGTACCCAACAACGCAATCCAGACTACTTTGGAATTGTTTAATTCATTTAATTCGCATATCCAGTTCACTATTGAGGTGGAAAGTGAATCTAGTGTCCCGTTTTTGGACACCAGAGTGATAAGAACCAATAATAACAATACATTAATATTGGATTGGTACCAAATACCTACAGCATCGGGTAGATTCATAAATTATTATTCAAATCACCCAAAAAATCAAAAATACAATACCATAATTGCAATGAAAAATCGAATTAAGCATATTAGCGATGAGAGGTTTCTGGACAAGAATTTAAATATAGATAATCTTTGATATGTTTGTCAACAATGATTATCCCAGACACCTTTTAAAAAAACTTATTTACAATTCCAATACTTTTGATGGCCCGACAGATGATCCAATCCCGCAAATAATAAAATATAAGAAACTCCCTTACATAGACAAATTAACAAATTCCGTGATATCACTTTTCAGTGATTTCACACACATTAAAATAGCAAAATACAATCAGTTAAAAAACTATAACCTATTTTCAAAAGTAAAGGACAAAACACCTCAATTATACAACAGTAACGTTGTCTATCAACTCTCATGTTTGAATTGTCAGGGTTGCTACATAGGACATACGTCACAGTGGCTCAAACAGAGGGTCTCACAACATAAAAGTGATTGTAGGCTGGGAAAGAACCGATGTGCTACGGTTGATCACCATTTAAAAACAGGTCATAATTTCGATTACAGGAATATAAAAGTTCTGACTCAGGAAAACAACTACGAAAGCCGTTTATTCCTTGAAATGTATCACATAAACAAAAACAAAAATTCTATTAATTTCAAGTCTGACACCAGTCAGTTAAGCAATATTTACTGCAATATTTTAAACATTATCAACTAAAAATAATACACTCGGTTTATTAATATAGCAGCAGTTTTATGTTTTTTGTGTTCTTCTGTAAAAAAGAGAACATGGAATTGAAACAGGTAGTAAATAATAAAATATATATCTTTGTTTGTACTCTTCTTTCAGTGTTTTCTGTACGTTTGTAAAAATAGTTGTGTGTAATGCCGTTTGACTTTGATCATTTGTGACGTGACAATGGCAGTTTTATTTTTTAAGGATTGACTCTAGTTCTGTAAGTAATTTTTGTAACATGTATTTGTTCATTTTATTGTCTGTTGTTTTTACATTTTTGTAGTTTGCCCCTGAAGAAGCCAATAAACATTGGCGAAATATTGGGTATTTAAGAAAAAAGTAGTTTCATTATCCACAGACCGCAAATCCCGATAAAATTTTACCTTTTTATCTCTATTAGTACGGTCGATAACAATCAAGTTTACTATTTACATGATGGGTTTTTATCAAGAAATTTCACAAACATACGGCATTTACACTACAAGGTTGTTAAAGCAATGGGCAGGATTGAATTTAAAGCTAGCGAATAATATCAACAGAAGAATCTTTTTATTACGCTGCAGAACATCAAATATCTTCCCTAAGCACGTCCAAGATAGTAGGAAAAACATACACAACTTGCTTCTAACGGTTAACAGTATTTGTATGACAAATAAAACAGATAATTTTATTTTTAATTTAAGTAGGAAAACTTTATCATTAGAAATAAAGATAACGTGTGATAATATTTCAAGGAATAAAAATGACATTAACAAATTGAAATTAGAACTTCAAAACTTTTTACCTTTAAATATTCAACAAAATTTTGAAACTAGATTAAAACAAACTTTTAACAACATATTCAAAAGAGTAAAACAAAAAAATATAATTAAATTTAATCAACTAAAGCAGAATAAATCAACAGAAAATCGATTATTTGTTGATAATGGCAAATGGTTTCAGAACTTATCGAGTGTCGACATTCCACAAGAAATATCTGATTTTTTATCTCTGGGACCTAAATTTGGAGTACCATGTATGGCGGGAGACCTAAGGCTCGACAGGGTTTTAGCGGACTTAGAGAATATAATCGCTGATATACCAGAAAATTCTCAGGATTTATTCAGGGCTAGGACCACTAACATTATAACTAACTTTGTACACAACTCAAAATGTGAAAAACTTTCTACTCTAAATATACTATATAAAAAAACAAAGTTGTTCTTAGATGCACATCCTGAAATTTATATCTTACAAGCAGATAAGGGTGGTTGCACTGTTGCTATGGACAGAAATGAATACATGTCTAAGTGTGATGTTATGTTGCAGGATACGACAAGTTACGTTCAACTAAAAAATGACCCCACCACCTGTATACAGAAATCCTATAATGATCTTATAAAATCTGTTAAGAGCGGTGGCGAAATGGAGGATCAACTGTGCAAATCGTTAACGGTTTATAACTCAACGTTTCCCAAGTTATATTGTTTACCCAAAATTCACAAGCCAAATGTACCTTTAAGACCTATTGTCAGTTCAATAAGTTCAACTACATACAATATATCTAAATTTCTAGCTAATATTTTAAAGAACGCATTTGAAAATCGGACAGACTACAATATTGCGGACACTTTCACTTTTGTTAACAAAGTTAACAATCTGAGTCTGCCGAATAACTATGTTTTGATCTCACTGGATGTAACATCCTTGTTTTCAAACATACCTTCAATGTTAGTGGTTGACGTCGTGCAACAAAAGTGGGAACTAATTAAAAATTACACGTCACTGACAAAAAACAACTTTATTTCACTAATAAATTTTATTTTTAATAACACTTATTTTTCTTTTAATAATAAATTTTACCGACAAATTTTTGGTACACCTATGGGATCCCCCATTAGCCCGATTTTGGCAACGATTGTTTTGGATCATCTACTGGACATTGTTATTCCTCGTTTACCTTTTCACTTGCCTTTTATTTACAAGTATGTAGACGATTTGATTTGTTCGGTACCCAACAACGCAATCCAGACTACTTTGGAATTGTTTAATTCATTTAATTCGCATATCCAGTTCACTATTCTGTCGTCATAACGCAGAGGGCAGTAAGTATATATGGGTTTTCATATATACTTACTGCCCTCTTCGTTATGACGGCAGTATTGAGATGGAAAGTGAATCTAGTGTCCCGTTTTTGGACACCAGAGTGATAAGAACCAATAATAACAATACATTAATATTGGATTGGTACCAAAAACCTACAGCATCGGGTAGATTCATAAATTATTATTCAAATCACCCAAAAAATCAAAAATACAATACCGTAATTGCAATGAAAAATCGAATTAAGCATATTAGCAATGAGAGGTTTCTGGACCAGAATTTAAATATACTCTTTGATATGTTTGTCAACAATGGTTATCCCAGACACCTTTTAAAAAACTTATTTACAATTCCAATACTTTTGATGGCCCGACAGATGATCCAATCCCGCAAATAATAAAATATAAGAAACTCCCTTACATAGACAAATTAACAAATTCCGTGATATCACTTTTCAATGATTTCACACACATCAAAATAGCAAAATACAATCAGTTAAAAAACTACAACCTATTTTCAAAAGTAAAGGACAAAACACCTCAATTATACAACAGTAACGTTGTCTATCAACTCTCATGTTTGAATTGTCAGGGTTGCTACATAGGACATACGTCACAGTGGCTAAAACAGAGGGTCTCACAACATAAAAGTGATTGTAGGCTGGGAAAGAACCGATGTGCTACGGTTGATCACCATTTAAAAACAGGTCATAATTTCGATTACAGGAATATAAAAGTTCTGACTCAGGAAAACAACTACGAAAGCCGTTTATTCCTTGAAATGTATCACATAAACAAAAACAAAAATTCGATTAATTTCAAGTCTGACACCAATCAGTTAAGCAATATTTACTGCAATATTTTAAACATTATCAACTAAAAATAATACACTCGGTGTATTAATATAGCAGCAGTTTTATGTTTTTTGTGTTCTTCTTTAAAAAAGAGAATATGGAATTGAAACAGGTAGTAAATAATAAAATATATATCTTTGTTTGTACTCTTCTTTCAGTGTTTTCTGTACGTTTGTAAAAATAGTTGTGTGTAATGCCGTTTGACTTTGATCATTTGTGACGTGACAATGGCAGTTTTATTTTTTAAGGATTGACTCTAGTTCTGTAAGTAATTTTTGTAACATGTATTTGTTCATTTTATTGTCTGTTGTTTTTACATTTTTGTAGTTTGCCCCTGAAGAAGCCAATAAACATTGGCGAAATATTGGGTATTTAAGAAAATAGTTATTTATACTATAAGGGATGTAAGTAACATTCACCAGTCGAGGACGAATTTCGCGCCCGAGCGATAGCGAGGGCTGGCAAAAAAGTCCGAGACTGGTTAATGTACTTACATCCCATATAGTATATAACATTTTTCCCCCTCCCAGAATTGTATGTTTACCAGAAAATGCTGGATATATTTTTGGATTTTTATTATCATTACATTCGATAGCATTCTCATTAAATTATGAAGGCAGCCGTGATCCGTTGCCAGAGCAATATAAGCAGTTTTTATTTTATCAACAACGTCAAGTTGACAATTCATAGCGAAAAGCTTGAAGAAGTCGAATTATTTGATTCTGTGTGGACAAAATGGATGTTTCAGACATAGAAGAATCAGCAAATATTGCTTGTTTATCTCTACTACCGGAAAAGTCGAAAAAAAGGTATGAATTCTTATAATAATTTCAGATTATTATTTCCCTAGGGATGTAAGTTGACTTACATCCTGTCGTTAAGGGCAACCAATATCTTGTTGAGTAACTTTCACTTCCGTCTGTCAAAGCAGTGTCAAAATAGGTTGCTTACAATACAGGGAGGGGGAAAAAGTAGTTTCATTATCCAAAGACCGCAAATCCCAATAAAATTTTACCTTTTTATCTCTATTAGTACGGTCGATAGCAAGTTTACTATATATATATATATATATATATATATATATATATATATATATATATATATATATATATATATATATATATATACAGTGACCGGCAAAAAGTTCGCAACATATGGGAAAAATTTTTATTAGGAGAGTGTTGGAAAAACTTTTCCAGGGGATCGGTTCTGCATGTCCGATAACCTAAAAATCAATTTTGACATACGTCACGTGACCACTGGTATAGCGTCAAATTAAAAAAAAATTGTTAATTTACAAAAAGTGAGGTTAGTTGACGAGATATCAAAAAAAGTTATTTGAAAAAATTGCTTAGAATTAAATTCTAGGTCCTTGTGCAAAGTTGTAAGATTTTGTTTAAAAAAATTGGAAAACTCAATTTTTTTTAAATATTTTTTTATCGATTTACAAATTTCCAGTTTTTTTCATTTAGATAGCTTGGCTAATGTAAAGCCCATGTATCTGGATGAAAATAAACGAATGTAGTAGTTTTTTCTACAATTGACAGGACAAAATTAAAAAAAACAGGGTTTCGCCAGACGCTAGCTGTTGCAATGATTTGTATCTAGCAGCAGTGTCAAAATTTTAGAGACATTTCAATGAGATTACATTGAGAAAACCTTAATCGTCTTAAATATATCTGAAGTTCGACTTTTTGTAAAGTTAAGGGGATTAAAATAGATAATAAACAAAAAAGTACCTGTTTATTTAATCGAAATTTCATAAACGAAAACCAAAGTAAGAAAAACTTAAAAGTAGTCAAATTCTGTACTAACAACATAAAAAATCATTGTTTTTCCTTGGGTGCACAAAATTTAAAACTCAGTATGACCACCATTTCTCTCCATACATACTATTGTTCTCGAGCGCAACTCTCGATTAACATTTCGGAGCATTTTACGATTTATTTGCAATACACAATTTCTAATGACATTCTCTAAATTTTGTATATTCCTAAAGGGTCGATGTTTGTACACAGAGTTCTTTAGGTATCCCCACATAAAGAAATCTAACGGAGTCAGATCTGGTGATCTCGCAGGCCACGGATTTTCAGAAAACCGTCCTATCCACTGGTTTCCAAATTCTTGATCCAGCCATCTCTTCACCTCATTTGTGGAATGAATGCTAGCTCCGTCTTGTTGAAAGTATAAATTTCTTCTTTCGGCTAATGACAAATTGTCTAAAAAGTCAGATATCTCAGTTTGTAGAAATTATAAATATCGTTCTGAATTTAAATTGTCTCTAAAGAAAAAAGGTCCCACTATTCTGAGGTTGAAAATTCCGCACCACACATTAACCTTAAAACTATATTGGTCTTTACTCTGAATTACAAAGTCTGGGTTTTCGGTGGCCCACCATCTACAGTTTTGTGAACTGACGGTTCCGTTAGAGGTAAATGTAGCTTCATCCGAGAAAAGAACGTTCTTTGGGAAATTAAAATCTTCCTCAATCATACCCTGGAACCAGGCACAAAAATCGAAGCGGGCGTCATAATCCCTATCTTTTAATACTTGTACAAATTTAGGTTTGTACGGATGAAATTTGTTTCTTTTTAATATCCTCCGCACAGATCTTTCGTGAATGTTAGTGATCTCCGATATTTGACTTACTGCTAATTGGGGTGTTTCTGTGATCGACAAACACACATCCAGAGAACCTTCGTCACCTGTTACCGGTTTTTCATGGGAAACTTTATACTGATTTTCTACCGATCCCGTTTCTTTAAATTTATTGACTAGACGAGATACTGTGGAATAATGGAGGGATTCATCGGGGTGCCTCTCATTAAAAATTGCTGCTGTTTCTCTATGGCTTTTGTAATTATCTCCAGAAATTAAAATAATTTCTATCTTTTCCTGAAGAAGTAGTGTGGGTGCCATTTTAAGGAATAAAATATTAATAAACTTATGTAAAATATCAAACTTAGTAAGATGCGAGACATAAACCAATGACATAGGTTGAAATCAAACAAATTATAATTTGTTTGACATTTTGTGTTGTTTTTAACCTACTAGATTATTTGGTTGTTTTAATTTCAGAGCCTGCTTTGGTAGTTTTAAGTACAACTAAATAGACCTGGTTGTTAAATTTATGTGCGAAAAATCTTAATAAAATCTTGATACAGTCATTTCATTAGATTCAAACCATTGCAACAGCGAGCGTCCGGCGAACACCTATTTTTTCGATTTTGTCCTGTCAATTGTAGAATTGTAGATCTGACTCCGTTAGATTTTTTTATGTGGGGATACCTAAAGAACCCTGTGTACAAACATCGACCCTTTAGGAATATACAAAATTTAGAGAATGTCATTATAAATTGTGTATTGCAAATAAATCGTAAAATGCTCCGAAATGTTAATCGAGAGTTGCGCTCGAGAACAACAGTATGTGTGGAGAGAAATGGTGGTCATACTGAGTTTTAAATTTTGTGCACCCAAGGAAAAACAATGATTTTTTGTGTTGTTAGTACAGAATTTGACTACTTTTAAGTTTTTCTTACATTGGTTTTCGTTTATAAAATTTCGATTAAATAAACAGGTAATTTTTTGTTTATTATCTATTTTAATCCCCTTAACTTTACAAAAAGTCGAACTTCAGATATATTTAAGACGATTAAGGTTTTCTCAATGTAATCTCATTGAAATGTCTCTAAAATTTTGACACTGCTGCTAGATACAAATCATTGCAACAGCTAGCGTCCGGCGAAACCCTATTTTTTTAATTTTGTCCTGTCAATTGTAGAAAAAACTACTACATTCGTTTATTTTCATCCAGATACATGGGCTTTACATTAGGCAAGCTATCTAAACGGCAAAAACTGGAAATTTGTAAATCGTTAAAAAAATATTTAAAAAAAATTGAGTTTTCCAATTTTTTTAAATAAAATCTTAAAATTTTGCACAAGGACATAGAATTTAATTCTAAGCAATTTTTTCAAATAACTTTTTTTGATATCTCGTCAACTAACCTCACTTTTTGTAAATTAACAATTTTTTTTTTAATTTGACGCTATACCAGTGGTCACGTGACGTATGTCAAAA
This sequence comes from Philopedon plagiatum, assembly GCA_963971165.1. Lineage (NCBI taxonomy): Eukaryota > Metazoa > Arthropoda > Insecta > Coleoptera > Curculionidae > Philopedon > Philopedon plagiatum. The sequence goes on from OZ020189.1 coordinate 92,734,699, forward strand.
TCGATTTTTAGGTTATCGGACATGCAGAACCGATCCCCTGGGAAAGTTTTTCCGATACTCTCCTAATAAAAATTTTTCCCATATGTTGCGAACTTTTTGCCGGTCACTGTGTATATATATATATATATATATATATATATATATATATATATATATATATATATATATATATATATATATATATATATATATATATATATATATATATATATATATTTTTTGGTGTGTGTTTCTTGGGATTAGGTTCATTGTAAAAACATTTTTTATATTAAAAGTCAATTGACGTTTCGACCCTTTTCCGGGTCATTTTCAAAATATATATTTATTTTTTTTATTAATTCAGTTTGATAAAAGACCTAAAAATACATTATTAGTTAAAACAATTTACAACAACAGTACAATATGACAGTAAACATTAAAATCTGGACACATCTATAATTCTACGTTCTTAACAATCCTAACAAATTTAAAATGTCTTTTTTTGTTTTTGAAATGATGTTATTAAATTTGTTTTCAAGGTACGTACCTGTAAAGTTTATATGATCCACATTTAGATTCAAAAAACATGGAAAAGCATCCAGATGCTTACATCGGATTAGGAAAATTCTTCGGTTTTTCTGTGTCGCTAATTTTGCAATCAGTCTTGAGTATTCCTTTAGCATTTCCAGTGTAAATTGCCCATATGTCCATCCTATTTCCTCGAAGGAGGTCATTATGTTAAAAAAATTTCTTCTATAGCGTTTTCCACCCTTGCCACTATGTAGATACTTTGTTATTTTTCTTGAACCATTTATAATATATTTTTTTTTTGGTGTGTGTTTCTTGGGATTAGGTTCATTGTAAAAACATTTTTTATATTAAAAGTCCATTGACGTTTCAAAAACAAAAAAAGACATTTTAAATTTGTCTATTAAAGAAACAACACTTAAAATAAACGATTTAGACAAACTGATTAAACAAAAAGAACGAGACATAATAGATCATTTACCAGATAACATTACTAAAAAGTTTCTTGAATTGGAAAACAATAAATATCAAAATTTACATAATAAAATAAAAATAAGACATCAAAACAAAATAAATAACCTAATAAAGAAGAATTTTCCCAATAATTCTCCACAAATCAATACTTCAAAATGGATTGAAAATATTTCTGACACCCCTTTACCAAATGAAATCGCAGAAGTTTTGTCCTTGGGACCCGGTTTTGCACTAGACGTAACAAATGAAAATGAGTTGCCAGTTACAGAGTATATAACTGCAGTGGAATCTATAATACAAGATAAACCTAATGACGAAAAAGACACAATAAGAGCTGAAATAACAAATGTAATCACAAACCACAAAATTAAAATTAGATATAAAACATTAAAAACCAATAAACTACAAAGTAATATTAGAAAAAAATTACCCTCAACAAAAAAATTTATTAAAGATAACCCTCAAATCACAATACTTAAATCCGATAAAAGCAACAAAACAGTCATAATGAATACCACAGAATACGAATCAAAAATAGAAACGTTATTAAATGATGAAAACACATACAAAAAAATAAATAGCGATCCCACAAATGTATATCAAAAAACAAACAACACATTCATAAAAAAAATACTTAATGCTAAAGAAATAAATGACACAGAAGCCAAAAAATTAACCATACACAATGCGGTACCACCAAAAATATATGGATTACCCAAAACCCACAAACCCAACATACCGCTTAGACCAATAGTTTCGTGCATTCAGTCACCACTATATGGTTTGTCCAAATATTTAGCAAACTGTTTATCCAATATAGCAGGAAAAAATAATCATTTTATCAAAGACTCGTTCTCGTTTAAGAGGTTTATTGATTCAGTAGAAATACCAGAAAATTACAAGCTTCTTTCCCTAGACGTGATATCTTTATACACAAACATACCAAAGGAACTTGTCCAAACAGTCATAAACGCAAAATGGAATTCATTACAACAACATACCACTTTAACAAAAAATAACTTTATAGAAGCAATTAATTTAACCCTTAATACAAATTACTTTCAATACAAAGACAAATTTTACAAACAATTAGATGGTTGCGCCATGGGTTCTCCAATCTCTTCTGTCATAGCACAGATTGTCATGGAGTATTTGGAGGAAAAAGTCATTGAAAGTTTGGATTTTGATATACTTTTTTTTAAGAGATTTGTAGACGACTGTTTAATCGCTCTACCAAGTGACAAAACCAATGAAATACTTTACCAATTTAATAGATTCCATAAGAAACTACAATTCACAAGTGAAATAGAAATAGACAATAGAATAAGCTTCTTGGACGTGACCTTAATTAGAAAAAATAACAAAATAATAACAGAATGGTACACTAAACCAACTTGGTCAGGGAGATATTTGAACGTTCATTCCAACCATTCAAAATCTCAAAAACAAAGTGTCATTATTGGCTTGACAGACAGAGCCATTATGCTTACCTCACCTGAACTAAGACCCAAAATTTTAAACAAAGTTAGGACTGTTTTGTTGCAAAATGGTTTCAAAGAAAAAGAAATTAATAGAGTGATAAAAAAACGTACCCACAAATTCTATAATAGCGTATTCAGTACCAAAAAAAACTCTGATGAAGTAGCAAACAAATATGTATCACTACCCTATATAAACGAACTATCTGAAAAACTAAAAAGTAGTCTTAAAAAACATAACATAGTGGCTTGTCATAAAACAACAAACAAACTTGGTTCTCTTTTCACGAACTTAAAAAGTCCGACACCAACTATGAACCAATCTAATGTGATATACTCTGTACCATGCACAAATTGCCCAAAGAAATATATTGGAATGACATCTCAGTTACTAAAGAACAGACTTAACGGACACAAATATACAAAAAACACATCAACAGCTCTGAGCAAACATGTAAGAGAGACAAAACACGAATTTAGTTATAACCAAACAAGAATTCTGAATAAAGATCATAACTATTATAAATTATCCATCAAAGAAATGATAGAAATAAAAAAGATAAAAATGCTGTGAACGACAGAACAGATATAGGAGGACTTAGCCGCATATATGCTAATTTAATTACAACAAATTAAAAAATTATCTCCTCTTAACCAGCATTTGCCATATCCTCTTAATATCAAATCAAAGGATTACACATTTTTTTAAAAAAATTACTATTTTTTCTCTTTCCACATAAAATACTCTGGTATGTTTTAATATGTCTGATAAGAAATAGCAGATTAATCCTTCAAAGACCTTAAAGTTTTCAAGGTGCGTATAATAAAAATATCTTGCAATTATTGTAGAAAAATGTTCACTGTTAAGAACGTAGAATTATAGATGTGTCCAGATTTTAATGTTTACTGTCATATTGTACTGTTGTTGTAAATTGTTTTAACTAATAATGTATTTTTAGGTCTTTTATCAAACTGAATTAATAAAAAAAATAAATATATATTTTGAAAATGACCCGGAAAAGGGTCGAAACGTCAATGGACTTTTAATATAAAAAATGTTTTTACAATGAACCTAATCCCAAGAAACACACACCAAAAAAAAAAATATTATAAATGGTTGAAGAAAAATAACAAAGTATATATATATATATATATATATATATATATATATATATATATATATATATATATATATATATATATATATATATATATATATATATATATATCTATATATATCTATATATATATCGTCGTCGTAGAAGTGAACGGTCTTATCCCACAAACTAATGGTATGAAGAAATTAAAGATTTAAATTTATTAGTTTATTAAATAGTATGTTTTTTGCTCATTTTATTTTATCCAAAAATTATATTTGGCCACAATTTGGAGATGAAGTTAGTAAAATAACATAAAATACATATGTGCATTTATATTTAAGATTTTTTTTTTAATTTTAGAACTTTGTTGGTTAGGACCTTTCACAATTTCCAGATATCAAAAAATAATCTAATATTTTAGCAGTTCTAACACATAACTGTCTTTGGGTATTATAGGTAAAAATCTTTGTGTTTATTAACGAAATTTAGTTAACTATAAAACCACATTTGCATTATTAATTTTCTTCTTTCTGGTTTGTTTCTTTATTAGTTACTACAGTCTCGGTTTTTCGTCTTTTCGTCTTTTCGTCTCTTCTATTATTCCTTTCGATTTTATTTCTCTTTTTTTAGCTTCCTCTTTAATCACCTCATCCCATGTTTTCCTAGGTCTTCCTCTTACAGTTTTTTCTAGTATTTTCCATACACTCTTCTTGTGAGTCATTCATCAGCCCTGCGGCATATACGTCCGAACTATCTTAGTTAGCCTTCCGCTAATTTGGCGATAATAGACTCGATTCTTAGTGGCTGTCTGAACCTTTCGTTGCGTATTCTGTCACTTCGTGTCTTGCCTTCTCTTCTCAAAAATCTCATTTCCATTGCATTTATCCTTGATCTGTTTTTCTCTGTTATCGTCCATGGTTCGCTAATATTCTTGTCTGACTATTTTCTTTACTACTTCAGTTTTTGTGTTCGTTTCAATTTCTGTTTTTTCTAAGGATGTTGTTTTAATTGTGTTGAATATTTTTCCTGCTTTTTTCATTCTTTCATTTATTTCCTTGTTTAATTTCCCATTGTTCTCAATAATACCTAAATATCCTAAATACTTATAGTCATCGACTTGTTCCATCTTTTGTGCATGAAACTTGATATTTTGTGCTTTATTTTCTTTCGATATTACCATATTCTTGGTCTTATTTATGTTTATTTTCATATGTATTTTGTTTAATTCGTGTTGAAGAAACTATGGAACATTAAAACCACTAAGAAGGGGAAAAGAATATACAATGGTGAATATAAAGGACAAAGATGAAAAGGTCATAACGGAAGAAGACAAAATAATGAAAAGATGGAAACAACACTTTGAAGAATTATATAGAAACAGAAATAAAAAACGAACACAGAAAACACACTAACAGGCAAGACATAAAACAGATTACAGAAGAAGAAATATTAGAAGCCCTAGATAAAATAAAGTTAGGGAAAGCGCCAGGAAGTGATATTACCCCAGAAATGGTAAAATTTCTGGCAAAAGAGGGAATTTTGAAGCTACAAGATATTTTAAATACAGCAATATCGAATAAAGATATACCGAGCTACTGGAAAACAGGAATTGTATTGTCCTTATATAATAGCGGGGATAAAAGAAAATGCAAGAACTATAGAGGAATTACCTTATTAAGTATACAGGAAAGATATTATCAAGAGTTGTGGAGAAAAGAATCAAAACTATAATAGAAAACACAATAGAGGACAATGTGGTTTTAGAGCGCGAAGAAGCACACAAGACCTAATATTTACAATCTGACAGGTTAGTGAAAAAATACTGAGCAAAAACAAAGAAATGCACATGTTTCATAGACCTAGAAAAAGCGTTTGATAGGATAAAAAGGGAAGATATTTGGAAAACTTTGGAAAAAAGAGGGGTAGCCATGGAAACAACTGAGGTAGTAAAAGCAATGTACAAAGAGGATAAGACCTATGTAAGAACAAACAACGAAGTATCTGTGGAATTCAAAACAGAAATAGATGTCAGACAGTGGTGTGTGTTGAGTCCGTTGCCAGTTTAAGCCGTGATTGATGATGCAGTAAAGGAAGCAAAGAAAAAGATGAAAAAACTAAAATTGGGATACTGGAAGATGGAAGAAACTAAAATTACAGAATGATGATCGCCGATGATATGGCTAATCTAACAGAATCAGAAGAACACCTTCAATTTAACTTGAACAAAAGAATATCGGTCAAATTTCAGGATTGTGGGATAGTACTTTTTACAGTTCGTCGTTTCACTGAACAGATCACGTTAAGTAGTTGATAGTGAATGGTTCTATTTGACATAGAACTATTCACTTTATCGAGTTGCGGGATAGAACCAATAGCAAGTTTAGCAAAAACCTGTGTTCTTACTAATGTGCTTGATGGAACCTTTCACAATTGACAAAATAATCTATGGTTGTGTCAAAAATGGCCCTAACCCAATTTTTGAATTTGTGTGGGTTAGGACCCTTCACAACTACGACGACGATATATATATATATATATATATATATATATATATATATATATATATATATATATATATATATATATATATATATATATCTATATATATATATATATATATATATATATATATATATATATATATATATATATATATATATATATATACATCACCCTATCATTTTTGCTTCCGAAAGGGGTCTAATCCCTATCATTTCTGCTACCGCTGCAAACTTGCTGCCGTATATCGGACGCAAGATTAACTTAGGCGTTTTTCTCGAACATGGCTATAAATTTTAAGTCCCACATTGTGGCAATGGCTGGTCCACAGTACCATACCTTACGCAAAGAAATAGTTCTTTGACAGTTTAAAGCATAAACTATTGGCGGGGAATAATAGCGGGACGAAATGGAAGTAAAAATGATCGAAAAATAAATGAAGACGTATAAATTTTAGTTGTAAAAATTTCCGATAGAGGCGCAAAATTATACATGCGTATATTAAAAGTTTTACTGGTCGGTGGATTTTGCTACCAGAAACTTGGCAACGCTAAAGTATGGTAAAATTGTATTTAAATATTAGTTCTATAATTATGAAGTGTGCGTGACGCAGTGAACAGCATTTTCGCTAAGTGGTGTGCTTTTTAACCGTCTTCTCAAGAGGAGGTTATCAATTATTCGGCCCGCATGTGAGATTCTTTATATGTTCACGCATAATTCTTCAACGGACTTCTTCAACTTGGTTTGTCGATGAGTTTTTCCGAATGGTCTCGTTTTAAGATTTTTTTGCTGAAGTTATGTGTTTTGTTTTTCATTAAAAAAATATACAGCATGTCTTCGAAATGGAGAAAAATTTATTATTGATTTTACGAAAAAGTGTCTGTTTATAAAAAGTTCCGCATCGTGAGAAAATAGCATTGCTATCAAAAATTTGATCTAGTACATACAGGGTGGCTCAAAAATAAAAAAGTCCTGATCGACGTGAAGCTAAGAAGACAAAATCGTTATTTAAAGGTAAACTGCCACTGCAAATGTACAATTCAATAATATGTTTTTTTCATTAAAAAAATATACAGTATGTCTTCAAAATGTAAAAAATTTTATTATTGATTTTACGAAAAAAGTGTCTGATTATAAAAAGTTCTGCATCGTAAAAAAACAGCATTACCATTCAAAAATTTGATACGTACAGGGTGGCTCAAAAATGACATAGTCATAATCCACGTGAAGCTAAAAAGACAAAATCGTTATTTAAAGGAAAACTGCCACTACAAATGTACAATTCAATAATGTGTTTTTTTTCATTAAAAAATATACAGCATGTCTTCGAAATGGGAAAAAATTATCAATGATTTTACGAAAAAAGTGTCGGTTTATAAAAGGTTCTGCATCGTGAGAAAATACCATTGCCATTCAAAAATTTGATCTAGTACATACAGGGTGGCTCAAAAATAAAAAAGTCCTGATCCACGTGAAGCTAAGAAGACAAAATCGTTATTTAAAGGTAAACTGCCACTGCAAATGTATAATTCGACAATGTTTTTTTTCATTAGAAAAATATACAGCATGTCGCCGAAATGGAAAAATTCTTATTATTGATTTTACGAAAAAAGTGTCTGTTTATAAAAAGTTCTGCATCGTAAACAAATAGCATTGCCATTCAAAAATTTGATCTAGTACGTACAGGGTGGTTCAAAAATGAAAAAGTCATAATCCAAGTGAAGCTAAAAAGACAAAATCGTTATTTAAAGGAAAACTTCCACTGCAAATGTACAATTCAATAATATTTTTTTTTCGTTAAAAAATATACAGCATGTCTTCAAAATGGAAAAAAAAATATTTATTTTACGAAAGAAGGGTCTGTTTATAAAAAGTTCTGCATCGTAAAAAAACAGCATTGCCATTCAAAAATTTGATCTAGTATGTACAGGGTGGCTCAAAAATGACAGTCATAATCCACGTGAAGCTAAAAAGACAAAATCATTATTTAAAGGAAAACTGCCACTGCACATGTACAATTCAATAATATGTTTTTTCCCTTAAAAAAATATACAGCATGTCTTCGAAATGGAAAAAAAATATTATTGATTTTACGAAAAAAGTGTCTCTTTATCACAAATTCTGCATCGTTAGGAAATAGCATTGCTATTCAAAAATTTGATCTCGTATAAACAGGGTGACCCAAAAATAAAAAGTCCTAATTCATGTGAAGTTAAGAAGACAGAATCGTTATTTAAAGGTAAACTGCCACTGCAAATGTACAATTCAATAATATGTATTTTTCATTCAAAAAATATACAGCATATCTTCGAAAAGGAAAAATTTTTATTAGTGATTTTACGAAAAAAGTGTCTGATTATAAAAAGTTCTGCATCGTAAAAAAATAACATTGCCATTCAAAAATCTGATCTAGTACTTACAGGGTGGCTCAACAATGAAATATTCATAATCCAAGTGAAGCTAAAAAGACAAAATCGTGATTTAAAGGAAAACTGCCACTGCAAATGTACAATTCAATAATATTTATTTTCATTAAAAAATATACAGCATGTCTTCGAAATGGAAAAAATGTATTATTGATTTTAAGAATAAAGTACCTATCTGTTTATAAAAAGTTCTGCATCGTAAAAAACTAGTATTGCCATTCAAAAATTTGATCTAGTAGGTACAGGGTGGCTCAAAAATGAAATAGTCATAATCCAAGTAAAGCTAAAAAGACAAAGTCGTTATTTAAAGGAAAACTGCCACTGCAAATGTACAATTCAATATGTTTTTTTTTCATTAAAAAATATACAGCATGTCTTCTGCATCGTGAGGAAATAGCATTACTATTCAAAAATTTGATCTTGTATAAACAGGGTAGCTCAAAAATAAAAAAGTCCTAATCCACATGAAGCTAAGACAAAATCGTTATTTAAAGGTAAACTGCCACTGCAAATGGGGAGGAGGTGAGAGGGGATAAAACCGGAGCGACTGAGAATTTTTTGAAAATGTCGACTAATATGTCATTTTCGGGGTTATTGAGGTCAGAATTTTTTTTTTCTAGCAGGTGTTAAAAATTACCGTAGGGAGGGGGGGGGAATAAAAAGGGGCGGCTGGGAATTTGTCCAAAAATGTTAACTAATGGGCCATTTTCGGGATTACTGAGGTCAGAAAATCTGACTTTGTGTAACAGATGCTAAATAAAATTTACGGAGAAGGGAGTGGAGAGGGGATAAAAGGGCGGCTGAGAATTTCTCCAAAAATGTTAGCTTATTATTTTCAGAGTTATTGAGGTCAGAAAATCTAATCTTGTTGGAACTGATTTTTAAAAAATTAACGGGAGGGGGAGATATAAAGGAGCGAATGGGAATTTACCTTAAAATGTTAAGTAATATGTAAGGCTGCCCACTTGAATGCCACACCAGTGGCGCCCTTGGAGAAATATGCGTCCGGTGAGCGGGCGTCCTTAAGAAAAATACGCGCCTAGGGAGCGGAAGACCTTAGGAATAACACGCGTCGGGGGAGGGAACGACCTTGAGGGAAATAAGCTTCTTTAAAACGGACGACCTTAGAAAAATACGCGTCTGGGGAGCGGACGACCTTGGGGAAATACGCATCTAGGGAAGCGGACAAGCTTGTAAAAATACGCGTCTGGGGAGCGGGCGATCTTGAGAAACATACGCACCTGGGAAGTGGACGACCTTGATGAAAAGTCGCGTTTGAGGAACGGAGGACCCTGGGGAATAGACGCGTCTGGGGAACAAACGATCTTGGAAAAAAGTACGCGCATGGGGAGCGGACGACCTTGGGAAACGCGTCTGGAGAGCGGACGCCGTTAAGGAAAATACGCATCTAGGGAGCGGATGACCATGGAAAGAATTACGCGTTTGGGAACCGGAGGACCTTAGAGAAATGTGCGCCTGGGAAACTGACGACCTTGGGAAAATACGCGTCTGGGGAGCGGACGCCCTTTAAGAAAATACGCATCTAGGTTCCGGACGACCTTGGAAAAAGTACGCGTCTGGGGAACGGACGACTTTGAGGAAAAGGAGCTGGTGGGAATTTCTTCGAAAATGTTAACTAATATGTTATTTTCGAGGTTATTGAGGTCAGAAAATCTAATTTTGTGTAATGGATGTTAAGAATAACGTCGGGGTGGGGTGATATTAGGGCGCAACTGGGAATTTCTCCAAAAATGTTAACTAATCTGTCATTTACGGGGATATTTAGGTCAGAAATCTAATTTTGTTGAAACCTATATTTAAAAAATTAATGGCGGGGGGGATAAAAAGGAGCGACTGGAAAAAATGTTAACTAATTTGTCATTTTCGGGGTAATTACTGTCAAAAAATGTACTTTGGTCTAACATATTTAAAAAAATATAACGAGGGAGAATAAAAACAGGCAACTGATCATTTTTCAAAAAAAGTTATCTGATATATCATTTTCAAGGTTATTGAGGTCAGCAAATCTAATTTTGTTTAACGAATGTAAACAAAATTAACGGCGGGGCAGAGGGAATAAAAAGGCGCGGGGTTTGGAATTTCTCCAAAAATGTTAACTAATTTTGGGGGTTACTGAGAACAGAAAATCTAATTTTGTTGAAACTTATTTTTAAAAAATTAACGCCGGGGGGGGGGGATAAAAAGGATCAACTGGGAAATTATCTAAAAATGTTAATGTTGTTTTCGGGGTTATTGGGGTCAAAATATTTAATTTTGTCTAACATTTAAAAAAACTAACGGGGGGGGGGGGGAGATAAAAACGAGCGGATGGCAATTTCCCCAAAAATGTTAACTAATAAGTATGTCAATTGAGGTCAGAAAATCTAATTTTGTCTAACGAATGTGAAGAAAATGAACGGCACGGAACGGAATATTTCATAAGTTTTTAACGAAGACTTATTAACTATGACAGGAAAAAAACCTGTCAAAACGTACCTGATCAACTAGAAGATCCTAATTTAAACCATGCAGTACTAAATCTTAAACCTTCTTAGTGTATCTGAGCGTTAATGTTTAAACACGTGTTTTTTTTCAGTTTTTAATAAAACAGCGATGCATGCCTGCATATCTTATTTGAACTGCAATTGCTGCAATACAAAATTACCGTTAAAGTGTCAAAAATCAATGGTGTTGTAAGTGGAGTGTAAAGTAGAAATAGAACAGTTTTACTGTACAGGGTGTAAGTTAGGAACAATGAAATTTTATTTTCTATTAGATACAACAGCCGCGTAAAATTTTCTTTTCTTGTTGGAGCTTTAAAAGTTTTAGTACTTTTAATTTTAAGGCTTTTTTATTACAAAAAAAAACTATACCATTTTATATTTGTTTTTAAAATATAACAAGTAATCGATTTGGGATATAGTTTGTACTAGCCCATTTTAAAGGTATAATATCAAGAAATAATCGCACTTTCTTATGGCAATTACCACTTCATTATAAATGGAGGTTATTAATTTTAATTTGACATTTCTACACATCCTAAACTTATCTTTTCACGGAATATTTTTGCATTTTTAAAAATCATTTCTAATTTTAGTAATTTCAACTTTTTCCTCTCTCGCTAGAAAAAAATCACTTCCCGGGATTTTTTCAGATCTTTACGTGTTGAGGTTCCTATATCAGATGGTCTCCCATTTCCGTCGGTTTGTCTGTCCGTCTGTCTGTCGGATTGTCTGTTGGAGCGAAGGTTTAAAACTGCTTGGCCAAAAAGAAAAGGAAAAATTTTGCATATGGACTACTTTTCAACCTGGCTTGGAACAGGCTGTATTTCCGGTGAAATATATACAGAGCACCTTCAAAATTAGTTTCTATTTTTTGTTGCTCAAACTCGAAAACGATTTATGTTACAGAAACTGTATTTTGTACATATAGTTGACATATAAATTGCAAAATTTTTTGAAGCTTAAGTTTAACAAAATGATTAAGTTTTATAGACGTTTTAGATACGTCTCCTCTGTAACATTTTCACCTATTTCGATTGATGCGGTTTTTCGAAAAAATAAAAACTTAAAAAATTATTTAACTAAAACTACATTTTGGAATTTATTTGTTAAATAAAAAACTAGCTCGCCAGTTACTGTGGTCGACATTTTACATTATCTTTGTAGCATATTAAAAAGGTTTATTTCGGTTAGTAAATTTAACTGTACTTAACTGTTATTTAAATCGCTCTTTTCTTTATAAGTTGGCGAGAAAAATTAAAAATAAACTAACAGTATAAAATTTGGTTGTCTTATCTTAACACTTGCCAATTTAAACCCTTAATTATATAAACCTGAGCACTGAGCAATGAGCAAGACCTTAATTGCCAAATTATACCTGTCTTATCAATAGTGATTCCAGCCAAAAAGCGTTAAGAAGAAACTTGCTTGTGTCTGTCGACATTAAATATAAATATCTGTTTTAGTTTTATTAGGTGGATAATTTTTGTTGGACGCCTTGTCATATTTTGAGCTAATCTGGTGACTTAACCCAAATAAAATAAACGAAAGTTATAATAAAAATAGGTTTTTATTATAATTCGCCATCTTATCTCCAGGTTCCAGCAAAACAACTCAAAATAAACTTAAATCATGGAATGAGGTAAGGAGAGTCCATGGCTCAAAACTCCTTTTTATAGCGATCTCATATGTAAAGAATGCGGAGAACTCTTGGTAAAAAAGCGCCATTCTGTGATAGGAATGTGTACATGTCAGTGCCATGTCAGTAAATTAAAATAAAAATTGTCAGCCTTGATCTATCACCTATATATTAATTATCACTTTTACCAAAAGGAGGGCAAATGTCTGACACCGTTACTGTGATGACTAATTGTTTGTCGACGGCTAAGCATTCCTAATTTCACATAAAAATAAACTAAAAATAATATTATATTATATAAGCATGGAAAATACTTACAATATTGTTATTCATATTACTATTCTTATCAATCTTTTTATTCTTCAATAAATTTTACAAATTAAGAAATAAGCAGTAAAAATGTTTATAATATTAATATTATTTTAACTTATATGTTCAACTTGCATTTTAGGTTAAAAAAATAAATTATAATTTAAAAAACTAAAAAACCCGCTTTTATGAGTAGCGCACTAAAAAGTTCAAAATAATTATTTTCCTTTGATAGTTACCTAACAGTAAACCGGGGTGCGTAGTGAGCATTTCGTGAGAAAAGTAAAGCAACTTACTCAATGCGCCTTCCTTTACTTCGCACACATGTATATCCCGGTTTTCTGTTAACTTGTAGAGCTATAAAACATTTGGTATTAAAATAGAAAATTAAATTTTAAAGCGTGGGGCGCACTTACATAATATAGCTGTAGCCACACATAGGTACCTAAAAGCGTGTTTTTTAGTTTATAAACTATATTTTTAACTTTTTAGTGCGCTACTAATAAAAAAGTGTTTTTAGTTTTTTAAACTATACCTAATTTATTTTTAACTTTTTAGTGCGCTACTCATAAAAACGTGTTTTTAGTATTTTAAACTATAATTTATTTTTAACTTTGTAGTGCGCTACTCATAAAAGCGGGTTCTTTTAGTTTTTTAGTGAATTAGTTTTGGAACATACACGAGGTCTCAAAAATAAAATAAATTTTTTTTATTACCGATTTTACAAAAAAGTACCTATATCTTTATAAAAAGTTCTACATTGTAAAAGAAGCATGGTTATTTAAAAACTTGATGAAGGACAATACAGGGTGGCTCATAAAGCTGAAAGTCCCAATTTTAATTTAAATTTTTAGCCACCCTCTATGCCCTATAAAAATATTTAAACCATGCTCATTTTTCACATGTAGAATTCTTCATGAAGATATACTTTTTTTGTAACGGCGATTTAAAAAAATTAATTTTACTTTTGGGACCCTTATAATATAGAGAGATGCTGGCCATTTGGTCTTAACCAGTGCCATTAACCTACACACACACACACACACACACACACACACACACTTTTGGGACCTCCTGTATGTTCCAAACATATCATAAAAAGAACTCTTGTATGTACATTTGCAGTGGCAGTCTACCTTTAAATAACGATTTTGCCTTTTTAGCTTCACGTGGATTATGACTTTTTCATTTTTGAACCACCCTGTACGTACTGGATCAAATTTCTGAATGGCAATGCTATTTTTTCACGATGCAGAACTTTCTATAAAAATACACTTTTGTCGTAAAATCAATAATACATTTTTTTCCATTTCGGAGACATGCTGTATATTTTTTTAATGAAAAAAACATATTATTAAATTGTACATTTGCAGTGGCAGTGTACCTTTAAATAAAGATTTTGTCTTTTTAGCTTCACATGGATTATTACTTTTTTATTTTTGAGCCACCCTGGACGTACTGGATCAAATTTCTGAATGGCAATGATATTTTTTCACGATGCAGAACTTTTTATAAAAATACACAATTTCGTAAAATCAATAATACATTTTTTTCCATTTCGAAGACATGCTGTATATTTTTTAATGAAAAAACCTATTATTAAATTGTACATTTGCAGTGGCAGTGTAATTTTAAATAAAGATTTTGTCTTTTTAGCTTCACGTGGATTATGACTTTTTCATTTTTGAGCCACCCTGTACGTACCTACTGGATCAAATTTCTGAATGGTAATGCAATTTTTTCACGATGCAGAACTTTTTATAAAAATACACTTTTTTCGTAAAATCAATAACAAAAATTTTTCCATTTCGAATACATACTGTATACTTTTAATGAAATGTCCCATTACAATGTTATAAGTCAAGCTAATAAAAGCATGTTAATAAAAGATCGATGGTTTTGTAATAGACTCATAGCACCTTGGTTATCTCATCCTGCTCTTGGCGTAAAGATTTACATGTCTTCATCATATTATGAGGAAACAATTAATTATACCTTTAAGTTATAAACAGCCCAGTCCCTCAAGCTGTTTCTGGTGACAGATTAGTCATACCTATCATTGGTTCAAAAGTGCCGTGTAATCTTTCCCACCTTCGGACTTTTCAAAATTCTGGCAACACGGCAGTAGTAAAAATGATAGAGAAGTGTCCAAATATTATACGGCTCGGAAGCAAAATGCGCCGACAAATGTACAAAATTATACGCCGGACGCAAATTTGATTATAATATGAAAGGAGTTGAAAATGCTGCATTATAAAATAAAAGGTATATTTTAGTTTTAAGAGATATTTAAAAGAAAAATTAGGAGCAATACAAAAAAAGGAAAAAAATCGATATACACTTGAAATACAAAGCCTAAAGCCTCTATTTCTAGGGGACGCAAAAATGATGGATTATGAAAGGACGCAGAAATGATGAAAGATGTATATATATATATATATATATATATATATATATATATATATATATATATATATATATATATATATATATATATCGACGCTTAAGAAACAATAACTCGTATCTTCAAAACAGCAATTTTACAGGAGACCAAAAAAACTGATTTATACTTCTACACGATTTAAATATAAACTTATGTTATTTTTTATTTTTCGTTTTCAATGCGTGAATGCTATTTTAACAAAATAAAACCTTTTTTTTTGTTTCATTTGTTTTAAAATGGAGATACGTGGTTGTATCTTTTAACATAATATAAAATAGGGAGATACGAGGAATTGCAGTTAAATAAAAACTAATAAAAACAATGATTTTTATTCAAAAATATTAAACACAAAAATATAAAATAAGAACTTTTCATCTAGATCAAATAATTACTACTTGCGAAAGAAACAAACGAAATTTTAACAAATTCAACAACAGAAAAAAACTATTGATGTGGAAGGTTATCATAAAAATGATGACATTCTTTCGGTAATACATCTTTCAGTTGCTGAAGGTGTTGCCATTTGGTGTTTTTTATCTTTATAGGATTTTTATATAATTTTAATGGCATGTAGCTAGGGTTCTTTTTAAAAGTTTTTATTCGTTGTGGTAATTCTTTGTATTCTTCGGAAAAATTACATTTATACATAATTTTACCTTCAGGTAAATACTTAAGACATTTTATTGCATTTACTGTGAGAGAACCAGGTCTAATTGATGAACAAAGTTTGTCACTAGCATAATCTGAGAAAAAATCAAATGACAAGTATTTTACCTCGTAAGGTCGTGGATTTTGTCGTGCTTCTTTCGCAACAGCAACATAATCGGAAGGAAGATGAATAACTCTGTTCTTTAACTTGTTTTCAATAACTGCATGAATAGAATCACACTCCATCTGAGTGTGGCCACGTTCTAAGTACTTTTGTTCTAATACAATATTATTATTAATAGAAAACTTGAGAAGGGCACTTGACATTACGCAATTTCTGTTTTGGTATGTACAACCATCAGTCCAAATCACAATAGATCTTCCAGAATCTTTGTACTTGTTTAGATAATCTATGAGACAGCTAGCAAAAACTGAGGCTACTAACTCACCTTCTGATTCATTCCACCAGTAACAAGCTACATCATGAGTAGCTAAGTCAAATAGCGTGTAATTGTGAACGCACAACTTTGTTTTGTAATATAAGGCACTAGCGTTAAAAAAAGGTGCCAATTTCACAGCTTGTAAATCGGCAGTAATCACAGAACATTTCCCTTCTTTAGCCTTCTTTTTATCCTCATTTTTCTCCTGCCTTGCTAGCTCTTTTCGTTCGATGTGTAGTTTAAACTGTTCATCTGTCAAATTTCCGATTTCGTGTTGCACACAGGTATCACAAGCATCTTTTTTGGGGTGAAAAATTGAGATCTTCATTTCGGAAACAGTTTTATCAAAGACTTGTCTACTTAGATGTAAGATCTGCTTTTCATTACAATATTCCACATAATGATTGAAAAATTGCGTCATGGTTGTGAAAAACGGTTCTAAATATAGTTTGTCAGTTTGTTTTCTGCAATAGTGTGATGGCTGTTTTGGTATGGCTTCTAAGTAAGTTATCAAATCCTTTTTTAGTTCATTTTTCTTTGTTTTCCTTAACGTTTCACTCCTCGCTTCATTTTTGTTTTCTTTGCTCATGTGAATTCCCGCACGATCTTTGTTTTCATTTACCCAGTTTCTCACTGACCATTCACCCAAGCTAAAAGTATTTAAAAAAGTTTTTTTGCAAACTTGTTTTCTAATTCCCCCGCTTATTAGATGGTATATTAAAGTTGAACTTCTCCTTGATTTACTTGTTTCTGTCCTAGTTCTTGTAGCAGTTTGGCAGTTAACTAGAGAAGAGACGAAAACTTTTCTTTGCTCCCAGTCCATATCTTTCCAGAACTTTTCATGCTGAACCACTCTTTCTTCTTCTTTAATTTCGTTGCAAAATCTTTTGCTAGACTTTCTACAAATTTCCGAATTACACAGCTCCTTCAATTTTCTTGCATTTCTTATGGTGTCATGAAACACTTTGCTACTGTTTCCTGGTCTTCTGTACCCTAGGTATTCCTGGCCTTTCATCCTTAATTTTCTGTGCTTGTTAGCTTTCCAATCTTTTGAATCTGCCTTATTTTTCCTTTTTAATTTGGGTTTAACCAATCTAGCCAATGGTAGTAAATATTCGGGATCACTATCAGTTTCATCTTCATTAATTACTGGTGGTTCCAAAATCTTAGTTACTTGTAAATTATTGCTGTTTTCTTCAGATTCGACATCTTTGTTGTCATCCTTTAAATTATTTTTGACTTGTTGCATATCATTAAAGTTAACCTCGTCTAACTCACATACTTGTAGTGAAATATTTTTGTTGTTGGAATCAACAAAATCACACCTTTGTTGATCAACAGTTGTACCTACTTTACCAATACGTGATGATTTTTCGACTCCATTGGAGAATTGTTGATCTTCACCTAGCTCCAATTCAATTTGTTTATCGCAGTCAGATATTGTTATTAAGCCTGACTGCATATCATCCCAAATATCTTCATCGATTTCCAAAATAATTGGGCAGTCCTGGGTCGTTGTTGCATTTCGGTCAGCACATCTTTGGGTACTGCGAGAGTGGCCTAAAAACAAGAAATCACTGGTCTAGTAAATCTGAATAAAAATACTTCTTTAACTAAAAGTATTATAGCAATAGTACATCAAGATAAAGAAAGTCGAATTAAATTAAATTTATAGAAAAAATTTGATAATATTTCTTAGCTGCCTCGATGGCTGCATACATTATAGCCCAAACTAATAAAACTGTTGCTGTAGATTCTTTTTTTTTTTTAAACAAAAGAAGTTATAAAACTCATTACCTTGTAATTTCACTCCATAGTCATTTGTTCTAAAAGCTTCCATGATTTCATTATCACTAAACATTCCATCGTCGTTCTCATCCATTTGGTTTACTTTATGGCAAACTTTTATTTAAGAAAACTCTAAAATTATTAACAAAACTGGAACGCACACGTGTTACTTGCACAGCTGTAAGATTCAAACTGACATTATACCTCGTATGTCCCTTCCACGTGCATCAGTTTCCCGCCAAAATACCACGTATCTCCAAAGCATTTGAATGTTATGGAGATACGAGGAATTCCGTTATTTTTTGATATACGAGGTATTGTTTGATGTTCATTTAAAGAGTTAATATTATTCTTGAACATACGACCTATTGACAACTATTGGATATAAGAGTGAGGATTAATTTTAAAGAATAAGCTCATTTTCAGTAAAAGAGGAGATACGAGGTATTGTTTCTTAAGCGTCGATATATATATATATATATATATGTATATATATATATATATATATATATATATATATATATATATATATATATATATATATATATATATATATATATATATATATATATATATATATATATGTATATATATATACACGGTGTCCCATATAAGAATGCACACTACAGGGATCTCGTAAATCAGAAGAGATACAAAAATGATTAAACTAGAGAAAAGTTGCGCTTTGCTGAACCCTTCAAAGTCACGAATCGAAATCTAAAAAAATCCGATTACTTCCGAAGATATTTGGGAAAAACCGAATTTTCCCGATTTGGTTTTTATTTTTTTCTGACTCTATCTAAAAAGATATAACAAAATAAATTTCACATTCTCATTGCCACTTTTTCTGCTCTACAAGCCTGCGTCCTTAGATTTTCAATACGACGTTTCGTTTCTTCGCAACCATCATCAACTTCATTTTTTTAAATAGTCGAAAAATTTTGTTTTATTCCTAAAAAATTCTAATTTTAATTCTAAGTCCCACGACATATCGCTTCTTACATTTATCCGACGTTTCGGACGAAAAAATCATCATCAATATTATTTGATGATTATTATGAAGGAACGAAACGTCGGATCAAAAATCTAATTACGTTATCATGTAGAGGAGAAAAAACATGGGAATGTGGATTGTATGTTGACCTGCCTTCTTTTGTGAAATCGGAAAAAAATTAATTGCCAAAATTTTTTGTTTCAAATTTCAAGAATTCGTAGATTTTTTTCTGATTCTACTGTAAGAGATAGATTAAAGTAAATTTTACATTTTTATTGTCGTTTTTCTCCTCTACAACATGACGTCTTTCAATTTTTGATTCTACGTTTTGGCTTTTCTCGACCATTATCAAATTTTTTTTAAATAATCCGAAAATTTTATTTTAGCACAGTTAAATTGCCCTTGTTATTCTGAACATATGATTAAATAAGATTGTTTCAATGAACTTTTTGTAGCGTAAAAATAAAATATTTTGTTTTTTGATAATAACATCTTGCTTACTTGCACGTATGTGATACGTCGTTGAATTCAGAATAACAAGGGCAATTTAACTGTGCTAAAATAAAATTTTCGGATTATTTAAAAAAAAGTTGATAATGGTCGAGAAAAGCTAAAAAGTAGAATCAAAAATTGAATGACGTCATGTTGTAGAGGAGAAAAACGACATTAAAAATGTAAAATTTATTTTAATCTATCTCTTACAGTAGAATCAGAAAAAATCTACGAATTCTTGAAATTTTAAACATAAATTTTGGCATTTAATTTTTTTCTGATTTCACAAAAGAAGACAGGTCAAAATAAAATCCACATTCCCATGTAATTTTTTCTCCTCTACATGATAACGTAATTAGATTTTTGATCCGACGTTTCGTTCCTTCATAATAATCATCAAATAATATTGATGATGATTCTTTCGTCCGAAACGTCGGATAAATGTAAGAAGCGATATGTCGTGGGACTTAGAATTAAAATTAGAATTTTTTAGGAATAAAACAAAATTTTTCGACTATTTAAAAAAATGAAGTTGATGATGGTTGCGAAGAAACGAAACGTCGTATTGAAAATCTAAGAACGCCGGCTTGTAGAGCAGAAAAAGTGGCAATGAGAATGTGAAATTTATTTTGTTATATCTTTTTAAATAGAGTCAGAAAAAAATAAAAACGAAATCGGGAAAATTCGGTTTTTCCCAAATATCTTCGGAAGTAATCGGATTTTTTTAGATTTCGAATCGTGACTTTGAAGGGTTCAGCAAAGCGCAACTTTTCTCTAATTTAATCATCTTTGTATCTCTTCTGGTTTACGAGGTCCCTGTAGTGTGCATTCTTATATGGGACACCGTGTATATATATATATATATATATATATATATATATATATATATATATATATATGTATATACATATATATATATATATATATATATATATATATATATATACAGGGTGATTCACGGTCGATGGTAGGTTAGACGTTTATGGAGAACGGAACGCGGGATTTTTTTGAAAATTTGGCAACGTGGGTAATTAGCTATGCTCTGTCCATCTAAAATATTTTCAGCATTGCGACGTTGCCGCTTCTATCAAAAAGTCCTAGCAACTTTATTTTTTTAAATGGAACACCCCATATATTAATAAATTTTTAGAATCGCTCTTTTATTACAATACTTTTTTGTTAATATTACCCTATACCTATCTCTATCGGTTTTCGAGATAAAAATTAGTTTGTGTTAAATATGGTCCAAAACATGGCCCTAATTACACGTAAGTAAATTAGTGCTCTCAATTCATGGAAAGTTGATATTTTGGCGGTAGTTTAGACAGACCCGATGTATTTATTTTTCACCATGAAATCGACTCCATATCATACAGGGCGTGCTAAGATTACTATTATTTCCGTTGTTCATAAAAGGGGTCAAATGTTCGTTTTTTTAAATGAAACCCCCTGTATATTAATCAATAAATTGAAAGACGAAGAAAAACGCTTTAAGATGGTACATCATATTCCTATACCTAAATCATCAAGTTTTCTTAATAAAAGCGCTTTTTTGTGAAAAAAAAAATAAAGACTTTAATTTTAAGTAACCATGGATATCAAACATCAAAATATCAAACTTACGACATTTTGACGACTGTGTTTAAAAAAATCTCCCAAAATGAACGCAGATAATCATTATTCAAACGAAGTTCTTATGAAATTATTTATTTTACACGGACAATGTGATCAAATCATTGCCAGAACTTGCAGAAAATTTAACCAAATGTATCCTGAATTGACACAAATGAACGAAAGGAAGTTTGTAAGATTACAAAATAATTTCATTAACATGTGAAAATAAATTAAATAACAAAATTAGGAAGGTTCAAAAAACAAAACTGTAAACAAAATAAGAAATTTTTACAATAAATGCTGGAAATGTTGTCCATTACATTCTAAACATTTTAGTATGTGCTTTTGTACGCGACTCGTAGTTGCTTTTTCAATTTCATGGGGATCCAGATCTTCAATACACCGAACTATTCGCCGTCGCAGTTCTTCTTTGGTAGGCACTGGAGTACTGTACACTCTTTCTTTTAAAACACCCCATAAATAAAAGTCAAGCGGCGTGAGATCGGGGGATCTCGGTGGCCAATCCCACGGCCCTAAGCGCCTAAACCAACGATCGTCAAATATTTCATAAAGTACCCTGGAAACTTCCTGGGTGCAATGAGCTGGCGCTCCGTCCAGTTGAAACCACGAATTCCTATAATCCTCTAAAGATAAATTTTCGACGAAATCGGTAACAGTCGTCCTTAGTATTTCGAGATATCTCTCAGCATTTAAAGTGGCATCATAAATAAAAAAGCTAATTTTGTGCTTTTTTAAAATACAAAAAACATTTAGGTCAAATTTTTCTTGAAATCCCATTTCTTTTGTCACGTGAGGATTATGATCAGCCCAAAAATGCTTATTTCTTCTATTAAAAATCCCATCCCTTGTAAATTTTGCTTCGTCGCTCCAAATGATTTTTGACAAAAACTCCGGATCCTCTTGTATACGTATTAAAAGGGTTTCGCAAAAATGCACTCTACGTTCAAAGTCTTCTGCTTTGAGGGCTTGCACTTTAGTAAATTTAAACGGATGCATTTCGTGATTTCCCAAAATTCGTTGTATTGAAGCATATGATACACCCAAATCTTTTTCTGCACTACGAATGGAAGCCTCTGGATATGCATAAAAATATGCCAAAACGTTGACAATATTATCTTCATTTGAAGTAACAGGTTTTGGTAATGTTAGAGGCGCTTTTAAATTTGAGCCATAGTTAATGAAATTATTTTGTAATCTTACAAACTTCCTTTCGTTCATTTGTGTCAATTCAGGATACATTTGGTTAAATTTTCTGCAAGTTCTGGCAATGATTTGATCACATTGTCCGTGTAAAATAAATAATTTCATAAGAACTTCGTTTGAATAATGATTATCTGCGTTCATTTTGGGAGATTTTTTTAAACACAGTCGTCAAAATGTCGTAAGTTTGATATTTTGATGTTTGATATCCATGGTTACTTAAAATTAAAGTCTTTATTTTTTTTTTCACAAAAAAGCGCTTTTATTAAGAAAACTTGATGATTTAGGTATAGGAATATGATGTACCATCTTAAAGCGTTTTTCTTCGTCTTTCAATTTATTGATTAATATACAGGGGGTTTCATTTAAAAAAACGAACATTTGACCCCTTTTATGAACAACGGAAATAATAGTAATCTTAGCACGCCCTGTATGATATGGAGTCGATTTCATGGTGAAAAATAAATACATCGGGTCTGTCTAAACTACCGCCAAAATATCAACTTTCCATGAATTGAGAGCACTAATTTACTTACGTGTAATTAGGGCCATGTTTTGGACCATATTTAACACAAACTAATTTTTATCTCGAAAACCGATAGAGATAGGTATAGGGTAATATTAACAAAAAAGTATTGTAATAAAAGAGCGATTCTAAAAATTTATTAATATATGGGGTGTTCCATTTAAAAAAATAAAGTTGCTAGGACTTTTTGATAGAAGCGGCAACGTCGCAATGCTGAAAATATTTTAGATGGACAGAGCATAGCTAATTACCCACGTTGCCAAATTTTCAAAAAAATCCCGCGTTCCGTTCTCCATAAACGTCTAACCTACCATCGACCGTGAATCACCCTGTATATATATATATATATATATATATATATATATATATATATATATATATATATATATATATATATACATATATATATATATATATATATATAAATATTTATATACCTGACGGTAAAAATGGCATCCGCCCAAGAATAATACAAGTTAGCGTCCACCCTATATACACGAATAATAAATACCGTACAACAGACGGCAAGGTTGGCATCCATCTGTATACTCTACATGATTATTCATAATTTGGCATACTTTGGCTTCTGTATATACCGTTTTGTGGTAAAATGGGATCCTTACAGTGTTGTCAGACTCTAAAAAGCAAAGCACAGCATTTATTTTAGATTAATGTTACGTTGTTATATCTGAAGACCGACAGAACTGGTTATTATTAATGAAATTTGGTATACAGGACAGAATTTTTAACTACTAATATTTGCTATTCAAGAAGTAGAAATTGCCCTTGAATTTCCGCAATAAATCACATTTCTAGATATATTTCACAAACAAGAGTTGTAAATATAGGTGAGTCCAGGGGCCATGCGCGCCCGCAGGGGAGGACCAGGGGGACCGTGGCCGCTCCTGAGATTGTGGGATTGTCATACTTCGTACTTTTTGTTGGACGAATTGCCAGATATCTATTATTTTTATAATAAATATCTCTTTTTATGATAAATGTTGTCTAATTTTCTAATGTTTGAACACCTTTATAAAGTCACGTACAAAAAAATCAATTAGAATTAGGAATATTATTTAAACCCAGTCTTAACTCAATGCAGCTGGCAGCCAAATTACTATGAGTTTTCTGCAGGCTGCATGTTTATTTTATGAAGAAGTTTTTAACATGTTTTTTAGTGTTCCGTGCTAAAATTAGCAAAATGGAATCACTTCGGTGTCCGTCTGTCACAGGCGATTTTCTCTGAAACTATTCGCCGTAAAAATTTGAAATTTAGCACAGATATAGAGTGTGGTGGCCCAATCATAGATGTGAAGTATAAAAAGTTGAATTTTGATTCTAGGGGAGATTGGGAAATGAAAAAAAAATTCAAGGGCATCGTGTGGAGTGTCAAATGAAAGCTTATTGAAGCACGAATTCCACAATATATATGATGTCTTTTTTATGCATTTTTTTTTCGGGAGAAACGTTTAAAAATTGCTGTTCCCCACCCTCATGACCAAAAGAATCGCTCAGAAAAATCTGAAAAAAATCATGAACATTAAGAATCAGGTGTAGATTGAGCTAAAATTATCAGGTTTGAAAAATTCCAGCGCGAACAATTGTTATAAAGAATTAAATTGTTTATTTTCTTATAACAGCTGAAACATTGGTTCTAGGGAAAACGTTTTTTGACAAAAAATATTTCTCACGACAACTTTTGTTGATACACGTTGTTTAAAATTTTTAATTTGGCTCACTCGCCACGCTCCCCTACTTAGCTCCGTGCATACGCGATGTGATACGGCGTTGGTGCCGTCGGCAGCGGGTAGCGCGGCAGATGGGCGGAGATCGGCTGCCAAGATTTGCTCAGGTTAAGTGGGGGGCTGATGGCACGGAATACTAATTGTGCAAGTATAGCTTGCACTTGACCGAATTTTGTCTGTTTTTAATTATTAATGTATTTGTGTAAATCACTAAAAATAAAATCCTTAAAAATATATAGGTATTATTTTTTTTTATTTTGCCCCCCCCCCCTGAGAAAAAAGTCTGCGGGCGCCCATGCCAGCCATGCCAGGGGTGTCTCTACACTATTTGTAAATAAAATTTGGATCCGATTTGAAACTAAAATACAAATATTTATTTACCTACATTGTGTAATTTGAAAATGCGAAAGACGAAAAGCCTTCGGTTAAAATAATATAATATACAGGGTGTCTAAGAAGTCTTAGAATGCACAAATATCTTTTCTATTAGTAAATATAGAGGTATCAAATTTTAGGTGTATCTTACTGGTTAATAAACCTACTTTTTAGTGTTTCGTGAAACGGAACACTTATGGAATCACTTCGGTGTCCGTCCGTCTGTCACAGGCGATTTTCTCTAAAACTAAAAATTTTAAATTTAGCACAGAGATAAAGCGTGGTGGCCAACGTGAAGTATAAAAAGTTAAATTTTGATTGTGGGGGTTAATTTCAGGTGGTAAAGTGGGGCATGGGAAAACATTTTTTGTAAGGGCGTCATGTAGGGTATCAAATGAAAGTTTATTAAAGCACGAAATCAACAATATATACGATGAATTTTTTATGCATTTTTTTAAGATTTTTTTGGTAAAAACACTTAAAAATCGCTGTCCCTCACCCATATTACCAGAACGATCACGCTGAAAAATCTGAAAAAAATCATGAACATTAATAATTAGGTGTAGATTGAACGCAAGTCATCCGCATTGAAAAATTGTAGCGCGATCAATTGTTACAAACAATTTAATTGTTTATTTTCTTATAGCTCTGCTAAACCATTGCATTGGTTTTAAAGAAAAAGTTTTTTACGCGATACACGATGTGATACAGCGTTGGTACCGGCAGATAGATGGAGATCTGGCGGCCGAGGTTTGCTTAGGTTAAGTGGGGGGCTGATGGCACGGAAGACCAATTGTGCAAGTGTAGCCTGCACTTGACCGCATTTTTTTGTTTTTAACTTTTTGGACCCCCTTGAGGGGCGTCGCTAGGGAGTTGAGGTCAAAAATGTTAAATGCAACCCTATGCTGTGTGGTACCTCATTTTAAAGGTCTTCAAAAAACAAACATTTTACCGCGAACCCGAGGTCTGTATCTTAATTTGTTCTTAAACGGCAAACCTTTAAAAATTAAAAATCGTGAAAAAAATTTAAAATTTAAATACCTTTATTTCTCTTGTAAATGTTGTTCAAAATGACCACCATAAACTTCTTTGCAGTAATGAAGTCGATTTTGGAACTCATTTTTGAGAATGGCAGGTGTTATTTCTTGGCAGAGTTCTAAAATCGACTTTATTACTGCCAAGAAGTTCATGGTGGTCATTTTGAACAACTTTTAAATTTTTAATCTTTTTTTCACGATTTTTAATTTCTATAGGCTTGCCATTTAAAAAAATTAAGATACGGACCTAGGGTTTGCGCCGCGGTAAAATATTTCTTTTTTGAAGGCCTTTAAAATGAGGTACCATAATATTGCATTTAAAATTTTAGTTTTCTTTGCTGTGTAGTACAGAGGGGAATTTAAAAAAAAAACTCTTGCTGGTCAGTCTCGCGGTCTAAATAAAAAACCGTTAATTTATATTACATCGATTATAGGATAAATTGGATTGATAGTCATTGTCAAGATAATGACAACAATCATTGTTATCGGCTATCTTTCATTTTATAATCATGTTAGAAAAGTTAAACATATTTACCCAGTTGTACAGACAATAATTTCTCCAGACCAACGTCGAAATCGTCTTATCATCGATGACTGTCCGTTTTCTTCACGTGACAAAATGTCCCAATAAATGCCAAATAAACATATTAGTGTCTGTGTAGTGTTTTGATTTATCAAACTGTGACGTGTCGTGTCGAGTACTTGCAAACGTACGATTTGTGATCCTCGGAGGCAATGTGCCAAAAATAAATAGAAAAACTTAATAATCAACATTTTAGAAACATAGAAATTGAATCGTATAGAACTGAAAGTCAATAAATCTTAGAAGTTCTTGTTCTAGGAGATACAGCATTTAAATAAACTTGATAATTATTAATTAATTTTTATTTTACTAACTTTACTTTCAGCGAAAAAGTTTTATTTTTAAACATCTTTCACAATTCACTTTGTAATAAAATTATCGTATTTTTTTGGTCCACCGTATACATTTCAGTTTAGTTATATAGTCAAATCTCCCTTAAGAGTTGTCATCTCTACTTTTTTGTTTTTCTATTTAGATTGCTGCTGCTTAGTTATTTGCTATCAAAAACCAATGACTTTCGCCCATAAACACACAAAAGAGACAAAATTCATCAAAAGAAATTAAAATTTTGTTTTGTACTTTCCCTTTTTGTACCGTGTCCCGCAAAAATTCTATAAGTAGTTAAATTTCTGCGGCGCGCGCAATGGAAAATTACCAAATAAAACTTTAATTTCTTTAATTAATAATTATGTCAGGTCATGTCAAAGTTGAATGTTTATGCTGAAAAGTTTTTTTCCAGAACAGCAAGGCTAAAAGAAACAAAATAATAGGAATGGAAACTCTTAGGCTTAGGCCGGCCGCACAGCAAAGAAACTTGAAACGCGAAACAGGAAACATGAAACTCTCCTGTTTTTTTTTCATTTATGTTTTTGGTGAAATTTTAATCCCACCAAAAACATACATGTAAAAAATAGGCCTGTTTCATGATTCCTATTTCGCGTTTCAAATTTCTTTGATGTGCGACCGGTGCGGGCCTAAAGGTCACTAGAAATTAAAAAATGTTTGCGAAGAAAAATAACGATTTTAAAGTATTTTATTTAGCAAAGAATTTAGTATTTGAAAATATGTTAAAAAATAAAGTTAATCGAGTGCATCAGACAAAATTATTATTTTTTGACCAAAAGTTACTCCCCAAAAATTACCCCCAAAAATTAAAACATTTTTGGAAAAATGTTTATCCTCACCCCCCCCCCCCCCCCCCCGTTAATTTGTTTTACCATCTGTTAATCTGTTAGATAAAATTAGATTTTATGACCCCAATAATCCCAAAAAAGACACGTTTAACATTTTTGAAAAAATTTCCAGCTCCATTTTATCCTGCCCCCCGTTAATTTTTTTAACATGCTTAACATACACTAGGCAAAATTACATTTTATGACCTCAATAATCCCGGAATTGATATTTATCATTTTTGGAGAAATTTTCAGTCGTTCCCTTTTATCCCCCCTCCCCGATAACTTTTTTGACATCTGTTAGACAAAATTGGATTTTTGACATCTATAACACCGAAAATTACACATAAGTTAACGTTTTTGATAAAATTGAAAGTCGCTTCTTATTACCCCCCCCCCCCCCCCACGTTAACTTTCTTAACATCTGTCTTAACAGATTTTCTGACTTTAATAACGCCGAAAATGGCATATTTTTGGAAGAAATTGTCAATCGCTCTCTTTTTAGCCCCGCTTTCCATTATTTTTTTTACCATCTGTTAGACAAAATTAGATTTTCGGACATTAATAACCCCAAAAATGATACATCTAACATTCTTGGCGAAATTCACAGCAGCGCCTTTGTACACCCCCCCCCCCCCGTATATTTTTTAACAACCGTTAGACAAGCTCAATAACCCCGAAAATCACATTATTATCTTGGAAAAATTTCCAGCCGCTTTTTATATTAAGAAACCTCTGTGCAAAATTTCAAGTTTCTACACGCAGCGGTCTGGGCTGTGCGTTGATATGTCATTCAGTCAGTCAGTCAGTCAGTCAGGTTCTTCTTTTATATATAGAGATTAAGTTTATTTGCATCGGGGACAGGCAAAATATTAAAATTCAAGGTTACAAAAAAAAGTACAATAACTTTTATTAACTTACTATTTAAAGTATAAATTAAACAAAAAAACTATTCTTAGAAACAGATCTTATTCCCTGTAAAAAAATATTTGACAAATTATAGGAACAAACGAAATTTTTACTTATAACATGTTTTTCGGCAGACTCTGTGTATAATATGCCTCCAAATAAAAATTATTATCTTAATTAAGCACAGTTTTATTTCATAAAATTATTCTTTGCATTTTATTTTCCCGTAAATAAATAGAAAGCAATTTTTATAAAATTTACCAATCTGTATTTTAAATGAATTTATCCCTTTATTTACATGATTATTTGAAATCGTATACCTAGATACTTTAAAATTTCTATTATAAGTAGAAGGCAAAGTATAGTGCTGAATAAAATGTATATAAAACCTCCTATAACTAACGTTACTCTAATTAGTCAAAGCACCATCATCTTTATAAGATCTCCCGAAAGTGGAAATAACAAGAATAGCACTTTGTCTTCAATTTATCGGCAATGTTGCCACGATTCTTGGAGGCCAGGTTAGCCGCTATCTAGATTGTTCATGTATATTGGTGACCGACGACAGAGCCACCAAACGGTAGACACACCGGACTACGATGTATAGTTTTATACAGATTTGGCCTAAATTGGGCTGCGGCCAATTCCACCATTTTCTTGTTACTTGTAATATTTTATAGGCAATTATTAGTTTTCAGGTTAATTTCAAATTGGCCTCCGTCTACCGGAGGCCAGTCTTACCGCGATTTTTATATGGAAAGCGTCACCTTGCTCGCTAAATCTAAATGTATGGCCTCGGTGACAAAGCAGATTAAAAGTGATGCATAGGCCTTGAAAGTTTTAAACGTTCGCCCCTTTCTGTCCAGAAGTAAAAAGGGACCAGTATAGTATATAGGTACTAGTGTTTAGAAATGGACATGCAGGAGTAATCCGAGAAGCAGGTAGGTTACCCTTCATATATTGTTCAGACTTAGCATTAAATCTAAAACGTCTGATGCAATCATGTACTATCTGACCAAGTTGCAACCTGCAATTGGTCAATATTTTTCTCTAAGAGAAGCTAATAGCCTGTGGACCGGTAGCATATTTACAGATGCTAGCGTGTGTTGGCACCAGGGTGTTGAAATCAGTGAGGGTTTGGAAAAACAGTAAATTTACAAATGCTAACAGATTTGAACACCAGAGGCGATCAGAGTGTTGAAACCAGTGAGCGTTTGTAGTGGGCATAGATTTACAGATGCTAACTGATGTTGACACCGGTGTTAAATTGACACTATAATAATATTTAATTGCGCAATCAGAGATTCAACTTTTAAAACTATTGGGAGGATTTTGTTATTATTAAAAGCAATTCCAAATTAAGATTACTTCATGTCCCGCAGTTTTAATGTTAGTTTGTGAGTGTTTTGATGGAGACACCGTGTTGCCAAATTTACAAGTAGTTTTTCCTACAAATTTATATATATATATATATATATATATATATATATATATATATATATATATATGTATATATATATATATATATATATATATATATATATATATATATATATATATATATATATATATATATATATACAGGGTGTCCGGTAAGTATGGGGCAAACTCTCGGGAGCGTGTAGGGAACGTTAAAATAAGTCTAGTGTTTCATATAATTTTTTTTCCTATAGTGCTCCCTGACCGAGATATCGGGCCCCAAAGGGGTACCCAGCGATTTACTTTTTTCGTATTATTTTTTGAACCACCTCGTATACTTTGATACAATTTTGGCATTTTGTACAGAGGATGGGTACCCAAAAATAGGTGCTACACGGTAACATTTAATTTCTCAGGAAAGCCAGAAACGGACTCGCCCCAATACGCAGAAGCCCACATTTTTGACAGGTGTCATGGAATCGAATTAAGGATATTATTTTTGGATACTAGAAACATTTTACTCCAAAAAAGGTACCCTTCAATTCTTTCGATACAATGAACGGTTTTCGAGATAAATTAGTTTTTTTCTGTGCCTTTTTTGCAACAGTTATTAATTCGACAATAAAAAATAAATCTGTACTATGGCAACAAGCCTTTTTATTATTACCTATATGATTGACTTGACTTGTCAAAATCGCCAAAAATTGTATACCATTTTAAAGTAATAATGCCGGATTATTCCTATGCAGAATATGCTGACATACATTTAGTTTATGGACAGGCCCTCTGCAATTCTTTGGAAGCAAGAAGAATTTATAGTAATAGATTCCCGGCTCGAATTTTGCCAGATAGGAAGACATTTGAACGTGTTGATCGTCGCTTAAGAGAAACAGGTAAAATATTAGGAATAAGTAAAAAAGTTGTTTAAATTAATTCTTTCTGATTTCATATTTATTTAGGATCCTTTTTACCGCGACGTGGTGGCGAGGGTCCTCCACTAAAGGCGAGAGTCCCTGAGGTAGAAGAAAATATCTTGGACCAGATTGCTAATAATCCGTCCATCAGTGTAAGAAAGCTCTCGACACAGATTGGTTCAACAAAATGGGTTGTTCATGAAACCATTAAAGAACAACTCCTCCATCCTTATCATGTACAAAAGGTTCATGATATGTCTCCTGAAGATTACCCAGCAAGACTGCTTTACGCTAACTGGTTTTTACAGCAACATAGAGAAAATCACATTTTTACAAGGATTATTTTATTTACCGACGAAGCTGGTTTTACAAAAGACGGGATAATAAATTCCCATAATTTACATGTATGAGCTGAGGAAAATCCACATGCCATTGTTCAGACAAAGCACCAACAAAGATTTATGATCAACGTGTCGGCTGGCATCATTGGAAATGATCTAGTAGGTCCATTCGTCTTAGAAGACAGGTTAAATGGTGCACTCTATATCTACAGTTCTTGCAACAGCATTTAGATAATTTGTTAGAAAACGTACCCCTGCAAACAAGAGCTCAGATGTGGTTGATGCATGATGGTGCGCCGCCCCATTTCTCCCATTTAGTTCGACAACATTTGACAAATACTTTTGGTGATCGATGGATCGGTCGTGGCGGACCTGTTTTGTGACCGCCTAGGTCGCCTGATCTTAATCCATTGGATTTTTTTTGTGGGGTTATCTAAAAGAGCTTGTGTATTCAACGCCAGTTAATACCATGCATGATTTAATTCAAAGAATAAGGGGGTGTTGTGATCAAATTCGGAACAATCCTGGAATATTATTTAATGTACAGCAGGAAAATATTCGTAGGATAAGAAAGTGTATTGAAGTACAGGGTGGTCATATTGAGCAACTGTTAAAGTGATGTTTAATAAAACAGACAAATAAAAAACTGTTAATCTGACGAGTTCTTTTAAATTATTTTGAATGTTCTGGAGGTGTTTAGTAGTCGACTGTAGTAAATAGTTGACCGAAAATGACATCACAAAGATTTTATAATTATTGTAAAAACCATTTTACCATTTCTGGTTTAAGTTTTGTTACTCATGTTGATAATAATTAAGCCCGCAACATAAGCAAGTGATAATAAAAAGAGGCTTGTTGCCATAGTACAGATTTATTTTTTATTGTCGAATTAATAACTGTTGCAAAAAAGGCACAGAAAAAAACTAATTTATCTCGAAAACCGTTCATTGTATCGACAGAATTGAAGGGTACCTTTTTTGGAGTAAAATGTTTGTAGTATCCAAAAATAATATCCTTAATTCGATTCCATGACACCTGTCAAAAATGTTGGCTTCTGTGTATTGGGGCGAGTCCGTTTCTGGCTTTCCTGAGAAATTAAATGTTACCGTGTAGCACCTATTTTTGGGTACCTATCCTCTGTACAAAATGCCAAAATTCTATCAAAGTATACGAGGTGGTTCAAAAAATAATACGAAAAAAGTAAATCGCTGGGTACCCCTTTGGGGCCCGATATCTCGGTCAGGGAGCACTATAGGAAAAAAAATTATATGAAACACTAGACTTATTTTAACGTTCCCTACACGCTCCCGAGAGTTTGCCCCACACTTACCGGACACCCTGTATATATATATATATATATATATATATATATATATATATATATATATATATATATATATATATATATATCAGCTTTAAAAGGTGTATTGGCAACGGGTTAGGGCTCTGTTACTATTTAATTATTTTTTGTGAAATTTTGGCATTAAAGCTATTCTTAGAAATAATATAATTTCTTCTTGTGGCCATAGAGTTGTAAAATACGTCCTCGGACAGGTTTCTTCAGTGTTAGGTTTCATCAGTATATTTTTTAATTTTTTATCTTTGCCGAGTTTTTTTAACTGCGACTGCGCGATTCGTACTGGTATAAAATTTTGGCAGCACCGCATACACCTGACATTTTGTTAAACAAGATACTGATTAAACCTAAAACTGAGCAAACCTCTCCGAGAGCGTATTTCACAACTGACTTTATTATGCAATTTTAATTTCTGCACCTTGTAGGGCCGATCTGGGTTAGCATTTATTTCTTATTCATCTTAACATCTCACAAAACCAGCGTAATTCTAAAGGGCGTGGATCTGCTCATTAACCTAATATTTTATTTTTATTTTGTTCGTTTGCTTTAATAAATATTTTTTTCAATATTCCAGAAACGTTTTATTGTTATTTTCCGTACAGGTACAATCATGGAAAAAGGTTATCTACTGCTCAGGTTATCTAACGCTCACTGGTTTCAACACTCTGATCGCCTCTGGTGTCCAAATCTGTTAGCATTTGTAAATGTACTGTTTTTCCAAACCCTCACTGATTTCAACACCATGGTGTCAACACACGCTAGCATCTGTAAATATGCGGACCGGTATGTAGCAACTTAATATGTTCATGGCGAGCAATGGCAAATAGTTAAAGAATATCTTGTAGGTAATTTTTTTTTTATTAAAATTATATTAAGAGTTGCGAATAAGTCCACCTGCACCTGCCATAAAGGGTCCAAAAAACGACTCAATTTAACGACTCAAGTAAATTCAACAAGATTACTTGTTGAATTTGCTTGAAAACACTCGTATTCTTCATGAAAAGTTTCGTTGTGCAATTTGAATCAAGAGAATTTTCAAAATCGCTGAAAGATAGAGGTCCAAAATGTCGTGTTTATCTTCATGTTTAATTTTACAATTATCCTTAAATCGTTGACTATGTGCAAAAATTTCTATGAATTTAGTAAGAGATGAATATAGGTTAAATAGCTCAGAGGTGTCATTGTTTGCACGATTGTTAGTATTCAGCAAGGTGTGTGTTAGTAGAGTATACCCCACTTGAGCGGAGAAAAATTCTCCCCTCACTTGGGCATAGTTCACCTTAACGAGAGAAAAACAAGAAATACTCGACAGCATGCTATGTTATCACGACTAAGACTAGGTGAAAGGGCCAAGGACCCAGATACTTATATTCTGTAGATAGGGATGAGTGATCTCAGGAGCTAACCTCGTTCAAGGGATATATCGGATCAACCAGGAATATGACACAGCAACATTTTTTTTCGAATCCCGACGAGGCTACTTTACAATGCGCTTTTGTTTTTAAATATTATTCCAATTAAGTATTTTATTAAAATGACGTCACAAACTTTTTTATTTTTATTTGAACCTGGTGAGGATCGATCCCTCGCGTTGACCCAAATATTATAATACCAGCGCTTTAGCCGATCTCGCCATTGAGTTGTATTAAACTTTGAGTCGAAGATATGTGGGCTTGTTGCAATAAAAGCCTGCGACTAGTTTTTTCAGTATAGTCATCCAGACAAAATATTACTGGCTTATTGTATTGGAGGGTTCGCCGTCGACAACAGAACCTTGTGCTGGTTGAAAGAGATCTGCGAGATCGACGATATTCAACAGAATGTCAAGAATTAGAAAAAGTCATAACAGGAAACCGTCTTATTTGTGGAGAAAAAAGTAAAAACATGTGTATGCCAAGAAACTGTATTTTTTAAACAAAAATAACAAAAAAAACTTACTTTCAGGTTTTTAGTAAAATAAGGTAGAAATTATTTACGTTATAATAACAGCATTAACATTTAAAAAAAAAGTCCCCAACAGACATATTCAGGGGTCCCGCTTACATTATTGTATTTCCCCGACAGCGTAAACAAAACCAACTTAATGCCAAAAGAAAGAATAGATGTATAATAACAATAACAGTAATCATTTACAAAGTATTAGAAGGTTATCAAAGCTGGTTTCTGCAAAAAAAAACTGCATTCCGGTGTGACGCAACGCGTGGAAATAAAACACAGGATCCGATAATATAATCAGATTAATATGCGATATTATTCCTACACACGGGTGATTATAATTATAAATTATGAATTACAGCAATCTTTTTAGAAAATTTATGACTTAAAAAGGGTTTTAAGAAAATATGGAGGATATCTCGGCGCACACATACACACACATATTATTTATGAAGGTAACGTTCACAAAAAAATAGTTAACAGTTCTTTATAATTAGCCCTTTCAAATCGATACCCCGAGCCACGACCACGTATAAAAATCGGCTACAGAACTTACCTCTCTAAAATTTTCCTTTTTTAATATTTTTCGAGTTCAAATTATTGTAAAAAATTGCTGGATAATATGATAATATTACCATGACAAATCTTGCCATCGTGTTGTATTAAATTTTTCTCAGGTAAGTCCCCACAAGACATGCTATATTACGGCTTGTTTCAATATGGGCCCGTGAGATTTCAATATAGTCACTCAGATAAATATGAAATTCTGCTCAGCGACAGACGTCTGCATCACACCAAAAAAATATTAGCTACGCATAGCTATAATTTTCTTTGGTCACACATACTGTTCGCTTTTTCATGGTACCGACCAACGACGACCGTCAGAACGTTGTGCTGGTTAGAAGAGATCTTATATACGACGATATTCACCGGAATGTCTAGAATTACCCAATAATAACGAAAAAATATTTTAAGTACCAATCTATTTTTCGCTGTCAAGTTATTTTACCTCTAAATTCGTTCAGAGACGTGCAGAAAGGAAAACAATATTTTTTTAAAGCAAAATATATATGTATATATATATATATATATATATATATATATATATATACATATATAATGGAAAAATTGAAGATTTCTTGCCCTATAGGTAACATATTAAATGTAAATGCAAAGATTTACGTCTTCGCTAGTGCAGCAAGATGGCCGTAAATGAAAAATAAAAATAATGAGGACTACCTTAGCAGGAGCAGGAGGTCACCCAGACCAGAATCAAAGATAGTCCTCATTATTTTTATTTTTCATTTACGGCCTTCTTGCTGCACTAGCGAAGAAGTAAATCTTTGCATTTACATTTAATATATATATATATATATATATTATATATATATATATATATATATATATATATATATATATATATATATATATATATATATATATATATATATATATATGTATATATTATATATATATATATATATATATATATATATATATATATATATATATATACATATATATATATATATATATATATATATATATATATATATATATATATATATATATGTATATATTAAATGTAAATGCAAAGATTTACTTCGGTCGGTACCATGAAAAAACGAACAATTAAGCCAGTTATGTGTGACCAAAGAAAATTATAGCCATGCGTAGCTATTATTTTTTTGGTGTGACGCAGACGTCTGTCGCTGAGCAGAATTTCATATTTATCTGAGTGACTATATTGAAATCTCACGGGCCCATATTGAAACAAGCCGTAATATAGCATGTCTTGTGAGGACTTACCTGAGAAAAATTTAATACAACACGATGGCAAGATTTGTCATAGTAATATTATCATTTTATACAGCAATTTTTTACAATAATTTGAACTCGAAAAATATTAAAAAAGGAAAATTTTAGAGGGGTAAGTTCTGTAGCCGATTTTTATACGTGGTCGTGGCTCGGGGTATCGATTTGAAAGGGCTAATTATAAAGAACTGTTAACTATTTTTTTGTGAACCTTACCTTCATAAATAATATGTGTGTGTATGTGTGCGCCGAGATATCCCCCATATTTTTTTAAAACCCTTTTTAAGTCATAAATTTTCTAAAAAGATTGCTGTAATTCATAGTTTATAATTATAATCAGCCGTGTGTAGGAATAATATCGCATATTAATCTGATTATATTATCGGATCCTGTGTTTTATTTCCACGCGTTGCGTCACACCGGAATGCAGTTTTTCTTGCAGAAACCAGCTTTGATAACCTTCTAATACTTTGTAAATGATTACTGTTATTGTTATTATATATCTATTCTTTCTTTTGGCATTAAGTTGGTTTTGTTTACGCTGTCGGGGAAATACAATGATGTAAGCGGGACCCCTGAATATGTCTGTTGGGGACTTTTTTCTTAAATGTTGATGCTGTTATTATAACGTAAATAATTTCTACCTTATTTTACTAAAAATCTGAAAGTAAGTTTTTTTTGGTATTTTTGTTTAAATAATACAGTTTCTTGGCATACACATGTTTTTACTTTTTTCTCCACAAATAAGACGGTTTCCTGTTATGACTTTTTCTAATTCTTGACATTCTGTTGAATATCGTCGATCTCGCAGATCTCTTTCAACCAGCACAAGGTTCTGTTGTCGACGGCGAACCCTCCAATACAATAAGCCAGTATTATTTTGTCTGGATGACTATACTGAAAAAACTAGTCGCAGGCTTTTATTGCAACAAGCCCATATATCTTCGACTCAAAGTTTAATACAACTCAATGGCGAGATTGGCTAAAGCGCTGGTATTATAACATTTAGGTCGACGCGAGGGATCGATCCTCACCAGGTTCAAATAAAAATAAAAAAGTTTGTGACGTCATTTTAATAAAATACTTAATTGCAATAATATTTAAAAACAAAAGCGCATTGTAAAGTAGCCTCGTCGGGATTCGAAAAAAAATGTTGCTGTGTCATATTCCTGGTTGATCCGATATATCCCTTGAACGAGGTTAGCTCCTGAGATCACTCATCCCTATCTACAGAATATAAGTATCTGGGTCCTTGGCCCTTTCACCTAGTCTTAGTCGTGATAACATAGCATGCTGTCGAGTATTTCTTGTTTTTTTCTCGTTAAGGTAAACTATGCCCAAGTGAGGGGAGAATTTTTCTCCGCTCAAGTGGGGTATACTCTACTAACACACACCTTGCTGAATACGAACAATCGTGCAAACAATGACACCTCTGAGCTATTTAACCTATATTCATCTCTTACTAAATTCATAGAAATTTTTGCACTTAGTCAAATATTTAAGGATAATTGTAAAATTAAACATGCAGATAAACACGACATTTTGGACCTCTATCTTTCAGCGATTTAGAAAATTCTCTTGATTCAAATTGCACAACGAAACTTTTCATGAAGAATACGAGAGTTTTCAAGCAAATTCAACAAGTAAACTTGTTGAATTTATTTGAGTCGTTAAATTGAGTCGTTTTTTGGACCCTTTATGGCAGGTGCAGGTGGACTTATTCGCAACTCTTAATATAATTTTAATAAAAAAAAAATTACCTACAAGATATTCTTTAACTATTTGCTATTGCTCGCCATGAACATATTAAGTTGCTACATACCGGTCCACAGGCTATTAGCTTCTGTTAGGGAAAAATATTGACCAATTGCAGGTTGCAACTTGGTCAGATAATACATGATTGCATCAGACGTTTTAGATTTAATGCTAAGTCTGAACAATATATGAAGGGTAACCTACCTGCTTCTCGGATTACTCCTGCATGTCCATTTCTAAACACTAGTACCTATATACTATACTGGTCCCTTTTTACTTCTGGACAGAAAGGGGCGAACGTTTAAAACTTTCACGGCCTATGCATCACTTTTAATCTGCTTTGCCACCGAGGCCATACATTTAGAAGTGGTAAGTGATTCAACAACATAGTGATTTTTAGCGGCCTTAAAAATATTTATAGCTCGACGAGGAAAATGTTCTCAGATATATTCTGATAACGGTACCACTTTTGTGTCGGCGCAAACACCGAATTAAAGCCATTTTTAACGAATTATGGTTTAGATATTGAAACAAATTTGGCAAATGATGGTACAAGGTGAAGCTTTATACATCCAATAGCACCATACTTCGGTGGCCTTTGGGAGGCCGGTGTGAAGGCAGTAAAAAACCATTTAAAACGTGTAGTCGGAAACGCATCACTGACATTTGAGGAATTTTGCACGGTATTATATCAAATAGAGGCTTGTTAAAACTCGTGACCCCATTGCCCATTTTCTGCTGAGGCTAATGATTCTACACCCCTGGTTACTGCACATTTCATAATTGGCGAGTCCTTAACAACCACTCCAGAAGCTAATTGTCCAGATGCAAACGAAAATAAGCTATCCCGTTTTCAACGACTGCAGCGTTTCTGGGACAGATGGTCAAAGGAATACATATCTAATTTTCCAATCCGTAACCAATAGAAAAAAAAGTCATAAACAAGAGCATCAAGTTGGTGTTTTAGTGTTAATTTAGGACAGTGGACTACCCCCTCTAAAGTAGGTCCTAGCACGTATTACTGAATTGTATCCTGGGCCTGACGGCGTAGTGCGTACGGTTTTGTTGAAAACCAGTTCTGGAATTTTTAAAAGACTACTAATTAAAGTACCTATATGTGTTTTACCTAATCAAGGTTCTTAAGTTATTAGTTAAGGTTTGTTAAAAGCTTTAAGGCTTTCAAGGTTGGCGATATGTTTAGTCCGAAATCTTAATAACTTTCCATATTACGAGAAGCCATGGATTCTCATCGTCACGTTGACAGTGGCAGTTTTTTTTATGAAAGATGATATCGCACCCTTGCTTCAAAAGTGACACAACTCAAAAATTGCAGATTTAGTGTTAATATGGTCAGCGGATTAGGGAAAAAACGCTTTATGAATCAGCAAAAGTGTATTAAATTAACTGCATTGGTTGAATACTAGATGGCTACAGTGTCGCTTTTTAAGATCAGAACAAATCAAAACCACTTCTACAAAACTGACATAATGTTAGTTATATATAAACAGATAGTTTAGAAAATAAATCATATTTGAAAATCATAGTTAAAATTAATATTTAAATAAAAATCAGTTTTTTGCATTTTCTGAAAAATGTGCTATTTTGAGTTGTGTCACTTTTGAAGCAAGAGTGCGATATGTAATTTATATATATTAAGATAATAAAAAGTAATTATTAATAAAATACGTGAGATTCTATCATCAATTAACACAGACCACAACAAGTACCGCTTCCCAAAAAAAAAATATTATTTTTCTGTTGCGTTTATAATATACTCTCTATATACACTAATTTGATTATTTTTCTGATAAGAAAAATATTTTATTATTTTTCGGGCATTAAACCTTTAAATTTAATACCTACCTAAAATACGAATATGTATGTATTTATGCATTTCTATAAAATAAATATCTTTAAAAATGATAAATTGGAAACAAATATATATATATATATATATATATATATATATATATATATATATATATATATATATATATATATATATAGGTAGGTGGGCTGGTAGCTGGCAAGTGGCAGGGCCTGTGAGGGGTACACTGAAAAGACATTGTGGGACATTTCACTACAATTGTGTACCTTTTTCCAACAGTTTGTTCTCAAAAACGTCCAAGACCAATTTGTAGCAAAATTTGCTACAAGTGTATGAAAATGTATAAAAACTGTTGTTACTAATAATCCAATTAGAGTAAATTGTTCTACAAAGCCTTTGCAACCATTTTGTGTGAAAAAAAGTCCAATCGATTTTTTCAGAGAGCTTAGGTACTCGTCAGGGCGTAACCTATTCAATACAATGTCTTGTAACGTTTTAGACTTTAGACACGATATAAATGTGTACATTTTCATCATAGACGTAGGTCAGTACCCTTCGGACTAAAAAACCTACGTTGCGTGCAACATGGCCCGAAAACATATTCGTCTCTTCTGCCGCCCTAAACATTTACGTAGAGTTATCATTAGCCTCCCTGGTAAAACACTCTGATTCTGGGCCTTTGAACTTTCTCAACGTCGAACTACTGTTATTTACCGAAACTCCGTGACCCGAAAATTATTACAAAATTGTGTAAATACAGTGTATAATAGTGGTTTACCACTGGCCTCTTACATACACGTACCCATTTGTTATATATTATAAGACAAAATAAATGTAATAACAGATATTTTATGTCAATGCATTTGTAAATGTAAGTATGTGAATTTGTATACTTCAGGGGAATCGTGACGTACAAGAATGGCGTGTGAAACACTTTTATTGGTAATATGCAATATAATATAAAGGGAATACATAATCCTACCGAAAACATTAATGTAAAAAAGATCAAACTCTCCAACACAAGAAAGTCAGTTGGCCGCACACGTAACATGCATTATGTTGTACTAGTAGTACTCTGTACTAGTAACAATAATAATTGTAACCAGTATTTAGAATTTTGTTTCGAGGGGGCCATAATAGTCCATAACGACATCATTGCTTTGATCAGCCGGGAAGGAAACAGGGTATCACGAGCTAAAAGCGAAAGTATCAACCAAAAAAGAAGGTCATTTCCCTGATCGCCACTCTCAAAGCGGGACATTCTAGTGTCCTGGAGAACAACGCTCACTCAAAAAGGCTTTGAACGTGGAGGGGTCATCTTGGTCTACTCTTATTTATTAAAAAATGGAGGCTTTTCATACCCCCTGCAATCGCAAAAAAATACAAAATTCAGCACGTATACCTACGTCCGTAAAGGAATTTATCTTCGGTAAATTTTTTTAAAAATCCAGCTACGCTTTTTAAAGCTACTTTAGTCCAAAGGTGCTAGAGATAGCTACAATTTCGTTACAATATTACAAAGTAATTTCACATAATATGTATTTTTGCCCGAAGAAGGGCAGACATTTTTCAATAAGAAAAAGTCTCTTCCAAATCCGTCAAAAATTGAGCTAATGTTGTTACTGGTCACGTTGTATTGCATCAATCAATTTTTGTTTATTTGTTTCAGATTAAATGCCCTGCGACCCAATTTCACAAGCAGTGGTGATCTACGAATCGGATTGCGTTTCTGTTTCCAAATAATTTCAACGAGAAATGTCAATGGCATGGACATGCCTTATAAATGACTAGATACCTATACTATATAGCAATGACGAGAACATACTTACATTCATTTACTAGTACCGAATTAATTTCCAATGGGTCATGTAAATAAGAAATTAATGATTAATGATCAAATTAATTCATAATATTGGTAGATATAGTTGTATATTAATAATGCCTAAAATAATTTAAAAAAAATAGTTTTTAAATTACCTAAAGCTAAAAAAAAATAAAAATTAGTAGTGGTCAACTTGGCCCCATGTTGGGGTGAAGTTGACTGAGTATTGATTTTACTTAAACATGTTTTTATCACAGCACAGGGCGAAGTTGATGACAACGACAGTTATAGAAAATGTTTTTAAATATTTATTATTAATCTTTTTTAAATAAAACCTGTACAAGTGTACAAACCTTGGATGAATTAGAAAGGATTCGGTGTTCCGTATACTGTGAGCGTATCGAACATGTAGCCTGTTTATTTGTTGTTTGTTATGAAAACATCTTACCCTCAGTGGCGGTTGGTGAAATTTCAAAGTTGTGTATCTCTGTTCATACTTACAGGACCCGTACCAAATTTAGGGGTTTTAATAGTGGGAATGTTTTGGTAAAGAAAAAAAACATTTTGTAATTTGCGAAAAAAAGTTAAATTTTTGGTGCGCCCCTCCCAAGAAAAAAATGAACACGTCTAGGTATTTGCTTTCTTTTTTTTATACACAAATTCTACAACATTTTGTCGACAGGTTTTAAATTTTGAGAGAAAACAATGTGTTAGGAGAAAGTTATAGTCATTTGAATTTTTTGTAAAATTATATTTTAGGCTTAAAAAAATTCAAATGATTATAACTTTCTACTAACACATTGTTTTCTCTCACAATTTAAAAACTGTCGACAAAATGATGTAAAATTTGTTTAGAAAAAAAGAAATCACATACCTAGACGTGTTCATTTTTTTCTTGGGAGGGGCGCACAAAAAATTTAACTTTTTTTCGCAAATTACAAAATGTTTTTTCTCTTTACCAAAACATTCCCAGTGGGCTCACTATTAAAACCCCTAAATTTGGTACGGGTCCTGTAAGTATGAACAGAGATACACAACTTTGAAATTTCACCAACCGCCACTGCTTACCCTAGAGGTCCAGTTTACGAACTTTAGGAAATACGTAATTCAATCAAGAATGGTAGTAGAAAGAGATAAAATAGCATTGGAGTGTTGGAGCTCAGAAGTGTTCCTGTCTTTGCTGATTGCTTAGGAAATACGTCTGAACACTCGGTTACACGTACGTCTTTGTCTACTGAACTAGAAAGGAAAAAGTGCGACTTAAGTATAGATTTATAAATGACTCGGAGTGACTTTAAATAAGCCTTTAGAAATAATGTATTTAAGAGCTTTCTAACCTAAATTTATTATTAGTTAGCAGAAAATAAAATATTTTAGGAATTTTATTACTTTTAGTAAATCTCGTAATGCTTCTAACGTATTTTTTGTACAAAAATATAAGGTAAAATAAGATGTGGCCAATGTTTACAAATTAATTGTGTTTACAGTGTCGCTTAGAATGGTTTGTTTTGGCTTCAAAGAATGTTAAATCATCCCGTATCCATTCTTAATTCGTCCAAGGTACAAACACCTGTAATATGCAAATTTTAAAAATTGTAAGGGTAGTCTAAAATAAATTTACATCGGAGTGAACATAAATAATTAGTAAAAATAACAAAACCATTAGTAAACAAATCTACGGAATTCTCAAACGTGAAAGGCCAGTATCAAAATATAGTATATTCGTTTGTCCTATCTTAGGAGGGTTTTGCAACGACCCATTCGTAACACATGCTACCCAGCAACTAAAACGGTGAAAAATCCTTAGGTCAACCATATCAAGGCAAGTAACAGAGACAAAATAAACGTCCATACGAGGGACGGAGAATGTTAGTAAACAATATTTGTTGTGTTGTACCGTATTGTTTACTTAGTCCTCCATGCACGAAACCATAAACCCAAAGCCGGTAATCAAGTGAACTCCAAGACTAACGGATACCGGTTATCCTTTTTTATTTTCAACTCCTAGAGAAACATAACAAGTTATCAGCTGATGTCTGAAGTAATCCTTGGGTTATAATAGAATAGTTTCGCCTAACAAACCTTTTTTTCTGTGGTTTCGCTAGACACATGTCATTCATGTCATTTGTTGTTGTTATCTACTTGTGTTTGTTGTCTTGGCGGTGGTTTTCGCCGTTTTTTTTTGCAGTTTTTAAGTGTTTTAAGTACCTATTTTAAAACCTTCACATATCGTGTTTAATATGTGATTCTGTTATATAATCATTATTAAATGTATAGTTTTGATTGTCCCAAATGCGACACCAAAGGTCGAGTACTATCATTTCAAGGTAAGTAAACAATAATGTTTCATTGGCGTTTCCTGCACAAGGGCAGCTGGCTAAATACCAAACATAGTTTTCACCATGAGGAAGGGGCCAAAAATATCTCAAGAACCGCCCTTATCATAAGCTACTTCTAATTAAATTTTCATAATAAACTTCTACTAGGTATATGGTGAATGCGCTGGCCCACGGCGCTTTGGTTGGCAACTGCGAAAGTCGTGACTTGAGACTATTTGCGTTGTTTACCAGAGTCACCGTACCTGAGTGGAGATCTCTTCGCTTTTCGTCTCAGTTAACCTCTATGTCTCCGCTGGTTTTCCAGATCTTAATGATAGAGAAATGTTAGGAATAACATAAATGATATAAAAAAACTGGGTTAGTTTTTATCAAAAAAAAGTTCACATACCCAAATGAGATTTGAACAGCGATGAAAAACAACTTCAAAAAAATTAACACTAAACCGCTCATTTAGTTAGGTTAATATATATATACAGTGTGTCCGCTTA
Source organism: Philopedon plagiatum (assembly GCA_963971165.1). NCBI lineage: Eukaryota > Metazoa > Arthropoda > Insecta > Coleoptera > Curculionidae > Philopedon > Philopedon plagiatum. The sequence goes on from OZ020189.1 coordinate 92,779,632, forward strand.
AGTTCTGTACATATGGGAAACTTTTTTATTATTAATTTTACGATAAAAAGTTACTCCTTATTAAAAGTTCTGCTTCCTGAGAAAATAATATTAAACTATTCAAACTTGAGATAGTATGTACAGGATAGTCAAAAATTTTAAAAATCAAAATTGGCCTAAGAGAGAAGTACGTTAATCTAAATTTCTCTATACGGACACGTGATCAGTACTCTTTTAAAACAAATGTGTGGTGCGGAATTTACAAAAATACAATAATAGGACCTTTTTTTTCGACAAAATTTAAATGGTGAACGTTACCTGTTTTTTTTTTAATAATTTAATTTAATTTAATAATTTGTTTGATTTTATTCATGAACTTCACATACCCGATAGGCTATGGATATGGTACCAATAAGATGGTGCACCAATGCACCATGCCACAGTACGAGGGATGTAAGACAATACTTAAATACCTTTTTTAATGGAAAAGTTATCGATAGATATTCTGACCTTTTTTGGCCCGCTAGGTCTCCGCACTTGAGCCCCCTAGATTATTTCTTGTGGGGCTTAAAACAGAATGTATACCTACAAAGGCCATTTTAAAATGTTGACCATTTGGAGAGGGTAATTAGAGAGACAATTGCAAATCTAGTAATGGTATACTAAGAGTATAAACAGATATAATTTTTAATGCCAAGCAACATTTTCTTATTCCATTTTGCTCTAAAATTAAAATTAAGTTTACTTCTCTCTTGGGCCAATTTTGATTTTTTTAATTTTTGACTATCCTGTACATACTATCTCAAGTTTGACTAGTTTAATATTATTTTCTTAGGAAGCAGAACTTTTTATAAAGAGTAACTTTTTTTCGTAAAATTAATAATAAAAAATTTTCCCATATGTACAGAACTTCAGCGGACACACTGTATATATATATATATATATATATATATATATATATATATATATATATATCTATATCTTATTGTTTCTTTCTTGGGATTAGGTTCATTATAAAAACATTTTTTTTTTATTATTTTTTATTAAAAGTCCATTGACGTTTCGACCCCTTTTCGGGTCATTTTCAAAATGTTTTTTTTATTTGGTTTGTTAAAAGACCTAAAAATACATTATTGGTTAAAATTTTTTTTACAAAAACACAACAATACGACGGTAAAGGATTAAAATTTGGACATATTATTTTAAAATTCTACGTTCTTAACAGTAAACATTTTTCTACAATTGGAAGATATTTTTATTATACGCACCTTGAAAACTATAAGGTCTTAGAAGGACTAATCTGTTATTTGTTATCAGACACATTAAAACATACCAGAGTATTTTACGTGGAAAGAGAAAAAGCCGTCGTTTTTTTTTTTATAAAAAATGTAATCTATTGATTTGATATTAAGAGGATATGACTGATGTTGGTTAAGAGGAGATACTTTTTTTAATTTGCTGTAATTAAATTAGCATATATGCGGCTAAGTCCTCCTATATCTGTTCTGTCATTCAGAGCATTTTTATCTTTTTTTATTTCTATCATTTCTTTGATGGATAATTTATAATAGTTCTGATCTTTATTTAGAATTCTTGTTTGGTTGTAACTAAAGTCATGTTTTGTCTCTCTTACGTGTTTACTCAGAGCTGTTGATGTGTTTTTTGTATATTTGTGTCCGTTAAGTCTGTTCTTTAGTAACTGAGATGTCATCCCAATATATTTTTTTGGACAATTTGTGCAAGGTACAGAGTATATCACATTAGATTGGTTCATAGTTGGTGTCGGACTCTTTAAGTTCGTGAAAAGAGAACCAAGTTTGTTTGTTGTTTTATGACAAGCCACTATGTTATGTTTTTTAAGAATACTATTTAGTTTTTCAGATAGTTCGTTTATATAGGGTAGTGATACATATTTGTTTGCTATTTCATCAGAGTTTTTTTTGGTACTAAAAGCGCTATTGTAGAATTTGTGTGTACGTTTACTAATCACTCTATTAATTTCGTTTTCTTTGAAACCATTTTGCAACAAAACAGTCTTAACTTTCTTTAAAATTTTGGGTCTTAGCTCGGGTGAGGTAAGCATAATAGCTCTGTCTGTCAAGCCAATAATGACACTTTGTTTTTGAGATTTTGAATGGTTGGAATTAACGTTCAAATATCTCCCTGACCAAGTTGGTTTAGTGTACCATTCTGTTATTATTTTATTATTTTTTCTAATTAGTGTCACGTCCAAGAAGCTTATTCTATTGTCTGTTTCTATTTCACTTGTGAATTGTAATTTCTTATGGAATCTGTTAAACTGGTAGAGTATTTCATTGGTTTTGTCACTTGGTAGAGCGATTAAACAATCGTCTACAAATCTCTTGAAAAAAAGTATATTGAAGTTCAAACTTTGAATGACTTTTTCTTCCAAATACTCCATGACAATCTGTGCAATGACAGAAGAGATTGGGGAACCCATGGCGCAACCATCTAATTGTTTGTAAAATTTGTCTTTGTATTGAAAGTAATTTGTATTTAGGGTTAAATTAATTGCTTCTATAAAGTTATTTTTTGTTAAAGTGGTATGTTGTTGTAATGAATTCCATTTTTCGTTTATAACTGTTTGGACAAGTTCCTTTGGTATGTTTGTGTATAAAGATATCACGTCTAGGGAAAGAAGCTTGTAGTTTTCTGGCATTTCTACTGAGTCAATAAACTTCTTAAACGCGAACGAGTCTTTAATAAAATGATTATTTTTTCCTGCTATGTTTGATAAGCAGTTTGCTAAATATTTGGACAAACCATATAGTGGTGATTGAACGCACGAAACTATTGGTCTAAGGGGTATGTTAGGTTTGTGGGTTTTGGGTAATCCATATATTTTTGGTGGTACCGCATTATGTATGGTTAATTTTTTAGCGTCTGTGTCATTTATTTCTTTGGCATTGAGAATTTTTTTTATAAATGTGTTATTAGTTTTTTGATATACATTTGTGGGATCGCTATTTATTTTTTTGTAAGTGTTTTCATCATTTAATAACGTTTCTATTTTTGATTCGTATTCTGTGGTATTCATTATGACTGTTTTGTTGCTTATGTCGGATTTAAGTATTGTGATTTGAGGGTTATCTTTAATAAATTTTTTTGTTGAGTTTAAATTTTTTTTAATATTACTCTGTAGTTTATTAGTTTTTAATGTTTTATGTCTAATTTTAATTTTGTGGTTTGTGATTACGTTTGTTATTTCGGCTCTTATTGTGTCTTTTTCGTCATTAGGTTTATCTTGTATTATAGATTCCACTGCAGTTATATACTCTGTAACAGGCAACTCATTTTCATTTGTTACGTCTAGTGCAAAACCGGGTCCCAATGACAAAACTTCTGCGATTTCATTTGGTAAAGGGGTGTCAGAAATATTTTCAATCCATTTTGTGGTATTGTTTTGTGGAGAATTATTGGGAAAATTCTTCTTTATTAGGTTATTTATTTTGTTTTGATGTCTTACTTTTATTTTATTATGTAAATTTTGATATTTATTATTTTCCAATTCAAGAAACCTTCCAGCAATGTTATCCGGTAAATGTTCCACTATGTCTCGTTCTTTTTGTTTAATCAGTTTGTCAAGATCGTTTATTTTAAGTGTTGTTTCTTTAATTGACAAATTTAAAATGTCTTTTTTTGTTTTTGAAATGATGTTATTAAATTTGTTTTCAAGGTACGTACCTGTAAAGCTTATATGATTCACGTTCAGATTCAAAAAACCTGGAAAAGCTTCCAAATGCTTACAACGGATAAGGAAAATTCTTCGATTTTTCTGTGTCGCTAATTTTGCAATTAGTCTTGAGTATTCCTTTAGAATTTCCAGTGTGAATTGCCCATATGTCCATCCTATTTCCTCGAAGAAGGTCATTATGCTTAAAACTTTTTTAGCGTTTTCCACCCTTGCCACTATATAGATACTTTGTTACTTTTCTTGAACCATTTATAATATATCTTTTTTATTGTTTCTTTCTTGGGATTAGGTTCATTATAAAAACATTTTTTTTTTTATTATTTTTTATTAAAAGTCCATTGACGTTTCGACCCCTTTTCGGGTCATTTTCAAAATGTTTTTTTTATTTGGTTTGTTAAAAGACCTAAAAATACATTATTGGTTAAAATTTTTTTTACAAAAACACAACAATACGACGGTAAAGGATTATAAGGCAATTCACACTGGAAATTCTAAAGGAATACTCAAGACTAATTGCAAAATTAGCGACACAGAAAAATCGAAGAATTTTCCTTATCCGTTGTAAGCATTTGGAAGCTTTTCCAGGTTTTTTGAATCTGAACGTGAATCATATAAGCTTTACAGGTACGTACCTTGAAAACAAATTTAATAACATCATTTCAAAAACAAAAAAAGACATTTTAAATTTGTCAATTAAAGAAACAACACTTAAAATAAACGATCTTGACAAACTGATTAAACAAAAAGAACGAGACATAGTGGAACATTTACCGGATAACATTGCTGGAAGGTTTCTTGAATTGGAAAATAATAAATATCAAAATTTACATAATAAAATAAAAGTAAGACATCAAAACAAAATAAATAACCTAATAAAGAAGAATTTTCCCAATAATTCTCCACAAAACAATACCACAAAATGGATTGAAAATATTTCTGACACCCCTTTACCAAATGAAATCGCAGAAGTTTTGTCATTGGGACCCGGTTTTGCACTAGACGTAACAAATGAAAATGAGTTGCCTGTTACAGAGTATATAACTGCAGTGGAATCTATAATACAAGATAAACCTAATGACGAAAAAGACACAATAAGAGCCGAAATAACAAACGTAATGACAAACCACAAAATTAAAATTAGACATAAAACATTAAAAACTAATAAACTACAGAGTAATATTAAAAAAAATTTAAACTCAACAAAAAAATTTATTAAAGATAACCCTCAAATCACAATACTTAAATCCGACATAAGCAACAAAACAGTCATAATGAATACCACAGAATACGAATCAAAAATAGAAACGTTATTAAATGATGAAAACACTTACAAAAAAATAAATAGCGATCCCACAAATGTATATCAAAAAACTAATAACACATTTATAAAAAAAATTCTCAATGCCAAAGAAATAAATGACACAGACGCTAAAAAATTAACCATACATAATGCGGTACCACCAAAAATATATGGATTACCCAAAACCCACAAACCTAACATACCCCTTAGACCAATAGTTTCGTGCGTTCAATCACCACTATATGGTTTGTCCAAATATTTAGCAAACTGCTTATCAAACATAGCAGGAAAAAATAATCATTTTATTAAAGACTCGTTCGCGTTTAAGAAGTTTATTGACTCAGTAGAAATGCCAGAAAACTACAAGCTTCTTTCCCTAGACGTGATATCTTTATACACAAACATACCAAAGGAACTTGTCCAAACAGTTATAAACGAAAAATGGAATTCATTACAACAACATACCACTTTAACAAAAAATAACTTTATAGAAGCAATTAATTTAACCCTAAATACAAATTACTTTCAATACAAAGACAAATTTTACAAACAATTAGATGGTTGCGCCATGGGTTCCCCAATCTCTTCTGTCATTGCACAGATTGTCATGGAGTATTTGGAAGAAAAAGTCATTCAAAGTTTGAACTTCAATATACTTTTTTTCAAGAGATTTGTAGACGATTGTTTAATCGCTCTACCAAGTGACAAAACCAATGAAATACTCTACCAGTTTAACAGATTCCATAAGAAATTACAATTCACAAGTGAAATAGAAACAGACAATAGAATAAGCTTCTTGGACGTGACACTAATTAGAAAAAATAATAAAATAATAACAGAATGGTACACTAAACCAACTTGGTTAGGGAGATATTTGAACGTTAATTCCAACCATTCAAAATCTCAAAAACAAAGTGTCATTATTGGCTTGACAGACAGAGCTATTATGCTTACCTCACCCGAGCTAAGACCCAAAATTTTAAAGAAAGTTAAGACTGTTTTGTTGCAAAATGGTTTCAAAGAAAACGAAATTAATAGAGTGATTAGTAAACGTACACACAAATTCTACAATAGCGCTTTTAGTACCAAAAAAAACTCTGATGAAATAGCAAACAAATATGTATCACTACCCTATATAAACGAACTATCTGAAAAACTAAATAGTATTCTTAAAAAACATAACATAGTGGCTTGTCATAAAACAACAAACAAACTTGGTTCTCTTTTCACGAACTTAAAGAGTCCGACACCAACTATGAACCAATCTAATGTGATATACTCTGTACCTTGCACAAATTGTCCAAAAAAATATATTGGGATGACATCTCAGTTACTAAAGAACAGACTTAACGGACACAAATATACAAAAAACACATCAACAGCTCTGAGTAAACACGTAAGAGAGACAAAACATGACTTTAGTTACAACCAAACAAGAATTCTAAATAAAGATCAGAACTATTATAAATTATCCATCAAAGAAATGATAGAAATAAAAAAAGATAAAAATGCTCTGAATGACAGAACAGATATAGGAGGACTTAGCCGCATATATGCTAATTTAATTACAGCAAATTAAAAAAAGTATCTCCTCTTAACCAACATCAGTCATATCCTCTTAATATCAAATCAATAGATTACATTTTTTATAAAAAAAAAAACGACGGCTTTTTCTCTTTCCACGTAAAATACTCTGGTATGTTTTAATGTGTCTGATAACAAATAACAGATTAGTCCTTCTAAGACCTTATAGTTTTCAAGGTGCGTATAATAAAAATATCTTCCAATTGTAGAAAAATGTTTACTGTTAAGAACGTAGAATTTTAAAATAATATGTCCAAATTTTAATCCTTTACCGTCGTATTGTTGTGTTTTTGTAAAAAAAATTTTAACCAATAATGTATTTTTAGGTCTTTTAACAAACCAAATAAAAAAAACATTTTGAAAATGACCCGAAAAGGGGTCGAAACGTCAATGGACTTTTAATAAAAAATAATAAAAAAAAAAATGTTTTTATAATGAACCTAATCCCAAGAAAGAAACAATAAAAAAGATATATTATAAATGGTTCAAGAAAAGTAACAAAGTATATATATATATATATATATATATATATATATATATATATATATATATATATATATATATATATATATATATATATATACATATATATATATATATTATTTAATAATATTTTGGTATGCACACCTACATTTGCTTTGACTAGAAAGGCATTTCAATTAAAAAATAAATAACATCGAGATCAATTTTTTAGTTTTTACTAACTTAATACTTAAAATATTACAATAACTAAAATAAACTCTTAATAGAATAAGCTGAAATTTTTACAAGTGGCAAGGGGGCACCACTAAAAATATATCTTAAGGTTTAGTTATCAGTTGACATTACCGAACACTGAAAAACAATGCTCGGTTGTTGACATCAGGTGGCATACCTAAAGTTAAAACGTTAAAAGTTATTTGTTAAAAAAAGTGAATATTAATTTTAAATTTTTCTAGGTAGATAAAGTAGTTAACTTAACGAGAAAAGAACTTTTAGAAATGGCTAACTTGTTATAAAAATGCTTGTTGCAAACTCTTTAATTCTTTAACATGGACTCTGTAAGACTGTCCCTTTTGAGAGCAGCTAGCCAGCGTTCCCTACGCCTTTTGGAGAAATCATTTAAATTAGTTAAAAACATATGCTTTAGGATAGCAGGCACAGAATAAAAACTAATCTGTTCTCTGTTGGAGCGACTACAAAACAAGTCACCGGCATTATTGTTTGGTAAATACACTCACTAAATTACTATAAAAATGTATTTTACAGCAAAAAGACCTTTTCAGCGCGCACGAGAACAGTAAACAAACCTAAATGAACAAACTACAACAACCTAATGATTCCTTGATAAATATAAACAATTTTATCCGGATACGCACATGCAAATATAAACAAACGTATTCCTTGCAATGTTTGTCCACAACCGCCATATTGAATTAATTTTGACATCATTGGATTGCCTAATTGAATTCAAATTCAAAAAACCGCGTTCCAAATCCAAAGTAATATCTTTGCTTTAGTATTGATTCTGCATTTTCGAGCTCTGAAATCTCCTAGTCTGTTAGAAACACTATAGATTCCACTCCGTTGTTGTGGGCCAGTATTAGGTTTACCAGATGACTCACTTTAAAGAAGAGTATAGGTACTTTTACACTTCTAAGTTAATCGTAAAGATAAATGATTTTCTTGTTTTGAATACACTCTATTTGTTTTTTGTTATTCAAAATTTTCAAGCTGCTACCGGCGCATATTTATTAACGGATAGTTGTCAGTTTATAAACAACTTTGACTTCTTGCTTCTTGCCCACCTCTCCGGATTTTTGTTTATAGTATGGGACAAATAATTCCAATGCTTTGGGCATTTGCGTTACGTATCTTTATTATAATTTGATCTGAGGAAAAACCAATCGCATATTAACGAAATTCCTCAGGTTTGTACTCGTCAGTCAACTTCACCCGGTCAGTCAGAATCATGAAAATTTTGCACATTTTTTATAACTTCGAGATATTTTAAGTAAGTTTTAACTATTTGAAATTTTGACCATAGATATGCTATTTACACAAGTTAAGTCATAAATAAACGTACAAAGAATACCCCAAAACTGCGTAGGAACTGCTTGGCAGATAAAAGTTTGACCTGTTTGACCACCTATTTTTCCAGTATTTTTCAAGGTTAGGAAACGACACTTTTTTTTAGCTAAATTAAATTCAGGAAACAAAATATTGTTAGTGTATTTTATAAGTTTATATATGTACAAAATAAACACTGAAACTTAAGAAAAACACAGAACATTTATTGTAAATAGATTTACATAATTCAACATATTTTTTTAAATTTTTGGCCAAGTTATTATTTTATACTTTCAGTGCTTTTCCTTTTGTAAAGTTGGTTCCTTAAAAAATATTTAGGATACCTATACCTACCTAGGAGTATTTAGACAGCTGTTGTCAACAATAATTATATTTTTCTCTGATGGCTGGCTTTCTTATTTTGTATAAGTATGTATACATTTTAAGCATCGCCTGCAATCATAGTTTCTCTATATAGTCTTCCCTTTTACCACAGGCACCAAGTTTACAAAAAATTTAGGGGGGATGCTCGCGTGTCCGCCGTCACGTGTTCGCCGAATCGAAATGGTGAAATTTATTGAAGAGGTATTTTATTATAAAAAAAATACGTTTGTATTACTCACCTAGTATCTTATTAATATTGAAAGGACAAAGTACCCCTCTTAGGCACTTGTTTAGGCATACGACCCCATTACCTAAAGAATATGCTGCTCAACCGTATCACATAAGTAGCCACAGTTTACCATTCTTTTCTAGTCGCCTAGTGTTGCGGTGCATTGCCCACTTGCACTGAAGCTTACAAACGGCTTATTGTGCCCCTTAAGAATCAATCTCCTATCAGTCGAGTGTCCTCCATATAGCTCAAAACACTGTTGATAGGGGCGTTTGCTATTTCTTCAGGTTCAGGATATGATTCATGCCTAAGACTTACCGTGCCTAGAACAGGTCATATTAGGTGGTAAGGCGTTTTTTCCTGCTCTCCACATGCTTCACAAGTCGTCCTCTAATCCGACGTCATTAAGATGCCTTTTCAGGCGACAGTGAATTTTATAAAATTAAGAAACCTATGCGGGATCCCGCGTATAAACATTTGCGGCCAGATTCTCCAACGCTAGCCCGGTCTAATTTGACAACAAAAAGTTTTAAACCGACAGGTGTAAGAATAAGACAACTAAGTTTTATACTATGATTTTGTTTCTTAGGTTTTTCGTAAATTTATTAAGAAAAGGGCAATTTTACGGCAATTAGTACGAGTACGTACTTTCGATAATAATAGAACTAAAATTATTCTAGCAACCCGTTCCAAGATAAAAATCATTTGGAAACCAAGCAAATTTCTGAAATATCAGAATAATTCATAAGTCATTAATGACGAATTATATTAACAATGACACGACAAAAACCTATCAAAACATAACTGATCAACTAGAAGATCTTAATATAAACCATTACTAAATCTTAAACCTTCTTAGTGAATCTGAACGTTGAAGTTCATTTGCCTAAAGTTACTTGTTACTTTAATTGATAAGAAATTTGACTGATTTATAGTCATAGTAGTATAGTCAAGAGAGGCTAGATTTTAAATTACATAATTTTTTTGACTAATATACTGTTAATTTTTAATATTTATAATAAAAAATTAAAGTTGGTTTAATAATAATTAATTAATTAAACGTTAATTTATCGAATTTTAAAAAATTAAAAATCCTATGCGGGATTCCGGGTATAAACATTTGAAGTTCATTTGCCCAAAGTTACTTGTTACTTCAATTAAGACGAAATTTGATTGATTTATAGTGATAGTAGTATATATAGTTAAGAGATGCTAGATTTTAAATTATATACTTTTTTAAACTGAAATACGGTTATTTGCTGATTTTTATAGTAAAAAATTAAAGTTGGTTCAATAATTAATTAAATAAACATTAATTTATCGAATTTTATTAAATTAAAAAACCTATGCGGGATTAGAACCAATCCCGCAAATGCCCTGCGGGATTTAAAACACTGCGGGATTGCAATCACTACTCCCTGGTTGCTGACTCGTACACTCCAGCCCCAGTACCTACAACGGTTTTTCATCCATCTGTGTACCAGACAGATCCTAGACGATTTTTATTTTCCAGTTCTTTTTCTTTCCCCTTCTTTTTCTAGAATCAGAATTCTGAAGGGTCTGTCAAAGTTGTAAAATGTTCTCTTTCTATCGAAATGCATACTTAAAATGTTTTTCTTGTCCCTCTTTAGAAATATTACGGTATGTCCCTTAGGTCTCCCTATGCTTCTTAAAGAATTATTCATTTTAAGTCTGCAAGATGCCGACAAAGCCTTCGACTCTACTACCAGTGGCGGGAGTCCCAGGACCATCTCCATAGCTGCAGTGAGCTTCGTTCCCATTGCGTCTGTTATGCACAGACACGCTGCCCTCTGTATTTTACTCAGCTTACTGATGGCTGTCAAGCTTCTAGTTCTATGCCACCATATCCTAGTGGCGGAGGTGCTTTATGTATAACCACCCGGGCTTAAAACTACAAATAATGCTCTTAGAGCCTTATTTGTAGTCTTTTCCAAGTGTTGTCCATACTAAACCATCCCAGTAAACCAACGGCAGTCGGGAAACAGTCGGCCGCCTGTCGGCACTGGTAGGAAGTCGGCGGCTCTTTTCGCCATTTTCTGACTACATACGGTACGCGCGTGATTTTCCATGCGATGAATTGCCAGCCTTCAACCTAAAGCGTCATGGACTCGGCGCACCAGAAACGATACTTCAGTTTCGAATCGAACGCAGTTACGATTCTGGCAGCCCAGCTGCGAAAATCAGCTTTCGCACGCTGACCCTTCTTGTTGGAGAATACAATGAACATGCGTGATAGTAATTTCCGAGTTTACAGCACGGTGCGACTCGATAACAACGAATCGCCATTTTTTGAAAGGGTATAGACGTATTTGGAGCTTGTTTTGTGTATTGTTCAGTTGTTCGACTAAGTATATATTTTTTTTGGAATGTATATTGTAGCATTTTCAGTGATTTTCTCGTTTTTTATTGTTCCTTGGTTTGTATGCAAATATGGTTTTACATAAATTTGTCCACTAGTTTATAGTAAAATAATTATTAAGTAGATATAGTTTAATATTTTTTTCCTTATATTCAGCCATTTTACTGCTTTACTAACTAGAAAAGTTATAAGCTAGTTTAAAGTGATGAGATAAATTTACTATTTATACCTATCTCTTCCAGCAAATTGAATGTTGATCTGCAAATAAATACTGGGAGCAGAGATGTTGAGCACGTTTTTATAAAGAACAAAATTATCTATATATTCAAATGTATATATTTTAAGAGGGTTAACATTGGTTATTCTAGAATCATTTTTACAGAAAAAAAAGTTTAAATAAAAGTTTAAAAATAGCTTAAAATTCCCAAAAATAATTGTATTTTAGCCCGGCGTAGGTACCACAAGTTTGGGACAACCATTTTAAATTCATATTTAAAATGTCTTATCTAGAATAATTGATATAAATCGGCAAATGCAAATTATTTTTGTTAATTTTCAGTGGCTATTTTGCTGTAAAAATCTTTATAAATTGCCCAATGCAGATAATCTTAAATTCGTATTAAAACCACGCATTACTGCACCTAGCCCGCCTAGCCGGGGGCGGTTCGCATTTTTCTAAAAGCCACACGTGATCGCGAATCGGGTTATGCCGAGCGTCGGGTTCTCAACGCCACTTGCGATCGCAAAACACCCGCGCTAAACAGCACACGTTGTCGCAAATAACCTCCAGCCTAGTTATAAAATAAAAATAAAAAAATTCCGGGATTTGCTCAGAATTCTTTTCTGTCTTTTTTGTTATATCATTAAAAACAAAAACTGATCAGCTAATACTGGGCCAACCCGAGGGTTCTTATTTTATAACTGGGCTGGAGGTTATTAGCGACAGAATACCGTTTTTGTCTCGAACTTTTTATAAAGAGTAACTTTTTTTCGTAAAATTAATAATAAAAAATTTTCTCATATGTACAGAACTTCAGCGGACACACTGTATATATATATATATATATATATATATATATATATATATATATATATATATATATATATATATATATATATATATATATATATATATATATATATTATTTAATAATATTTTGGTATGCACACCTACATTTGCTTTGACTAGAAAGACATTTCAATTAAAAAATAAATAACATCGAGATCAATACTAACTTAATACTGTAACGAAACACTACCCTCCGTAGTACCTGGCCGCTCCGTAATACCCCTCTCGGCGGCGCCACCCTCACGCACCACGAAGCCGGCTAGCCGTCCCGCGCGCCCTTCCACCTGTGACGTCACCAGCCGGCCGCCGAAGTCAACAAAACCCGGCCTGCTGGACATCGAAAGGCAGTTCTCTTCGAGCTCGCTCTCTCGCCTCTACCTCAGCATCCTGGTTGGATCTTTGGCTTTGCAGGGACTACAGCTCCGGAGACCAACGCGACGCTGCTACTCGGGCGCTCTAGGTGTGAGCCCTGATAGTACCCAACGTGACGCTACTACTCGGGCACTCTAGGTGTGAGCCCTGATAGTACCGCTCCTACGATATATCTATTACTATTGTTACTATCCTTATAAATACCTGTGTACATATTAAGTGTTAATAAACTATTAAAAACCTGTTACTCGTGTCTCAATACACCGCAAGGTGTTAAAGTGGCGCTCCAACGTAGGGGCACGAGAACAAATAAGTGATAGTGTTTCATCTTGCATTAATCTACAGTCAAAACTAAGTTAAAATTCCGGTTACACGACGTCAAACAGCTATGGCAATCACAGCCGAAGACTTGCAGCAACTGGTACAACGATTAAAACCGCCGCCGCCACCGCCTGCAAAACATTTTACCCATTGCACAGCTAGGTTCAAGGGAACACGTACGCGAGAAGCAGTTGAAGACTTCCTTGACAGCATCGAATTTTACAAACAAAGCGAAGGAATCTCGGACGAAAATGCGCTTCGAGGCCTAGCGCTTCTGCTAGAAGGGTTCGCACATACCTGGTGGACAGGGATCAGGACCTCAACAACAACCTGGGAATCCGCTAAGTCACTGCTCCGCAACGAATTTGCTCCACAGCCACCTGCCTATAAAATTTATCAGGACATCTTCGCAACCCAGCAGGACGAAGATACCCCAACCGGCCAGTTTATCGCCGAGAAACGAGCTCTGCTAGCTCAACTAGAAATACCGCTTGCAGAGACTGTGCAGCTCGACATGCTCTACGGCTTACTCTCCTTCACGGTCCGCGACCGAGTCCCACGTGAAGCAGTTCACAGTTTCGCCGATTTGTTAAGTCACGCCAGGTTAATCAGTATAACCAGCAACCACACAGGAACACACGAGACCGCTCCGACTAAGCCACGACGAACGAAGATCCGCTGTCTCTTTTGCAGGAACATAGGTCATGACGTCTCCGTGTGCAGAAAGAGAGCAGCCAGCCTGCGCAACCCAGCGAATAAGGAAAACGCACCTCCCGCCAGCTCAGCCCTCAAGGATGACACGCTCAAATGCTATGGCTGTCGACGCCCCGGCTTTATTAGGAGAAACTGTCCCACCTGCAATCCCACGCCAGGCAATCAACCAGCTTTGGCCTTTTCATTTGTATCTCTCGCTAACCAGACGCGTCCAGCAGTTAGGATCCTTATCAATGGTAGCACAGGATCGGCGTTCCTAGACACAGGGGCCCGCACCTCGCTCGCAGGATCTTCTCTATACCATCTGCTACAACAACAAGGCTACAAGTTCAAGACCCGAACCACGAACGTCACCTTAGCCGATGGCAATACTCGCTCAAAACCAGTGCAAATGGCTACCGTACCCGTCACACTACAAGGCCGCATGGTGCCAACCACCTTTTGTGCGTTTCCCGATGCCACGTTCGCACAAACTCTACTAGGGATCGACTTCATCGCCAAGGCCGGACTTGTTCTCAACTTCAGCAGGCAACAATGGCATTTTGACGACGACGTCTGTAATCAGCACCCATTTTCCCCAAAGGAAGGGGACGGTTCGACACTAACGCTCTTAAGCCAGGAAGCTGAGGAAGACCTCTCGATGGATCATATCGCCAGCGACTTCTACCTTCCACCCATGCTGTCTCCCTTGCAGGCCACGCCGACTCACCCTGACGCGCCAACTCCAGACACCGCCGGACCACCACGCCTGATCCACCTACCCGAACCAGAAGGGATGTTCATCAGCGATTACCACTCTGGTCTAGCCGACAATTATGGACCATGTGTAGAGACCCCAGCCGCTGAACCTCCACCCACTACGGCCGTCGAGGCGCTCCAGCGAAACCCCTTTTCACGCTATGGGTACATGCTACAGGATGCCATGGACACAATTGACGCCATGTGGACAGACTCCAGAGAAGAGAGTGAATCAACACTAACCTTCGCCATCTTGGATCTCCGCGATGATGAAGCCAGTGAGTTTACCCCCCAGCAGCGCCAGACGCTGAATCATCTTCTCACCGAGAACGACTCTGTGTTCGCTCACCATGGACCAGCCACCCCGTTTGCCGAACACCGAATCGACACCGGAGACCATGCTCCCATCAGTGTTCCCCCTTACCAAGGACACCTAGGAAACGTGAACTCTTACGACAAGCAGTTCAAGAATTAATGACCAACCAAATTGTTAAAGAATGCGAAAGCGCTTGGGCTGCCCCAACCGTCTTAGTACCCAAGCCTGGAGGAGAGATACGACTTTGCATAGATTTCCGCCGTTTAAACGCTGCCACGAATCCCGACCAGTATCCATTGCCTCGCCTGGACGACCTGCTCCAGTCAACTGGTCAAGTAGGCTGCCTCTCCACAATGGATCTTCGCGCTGGATATCACCAAATCCGAATAAGAGAAAAGGACAAGGACAAGACGTGCTTTGTGACCCCGTTTGGCACCTATCGGTTCAACCGCATGCCGTTTGGCCTTCGGAACGCCCCCGCCACGTTCCAACGACTGATGGACCAATTTCGGCGTCGCCTTCCCGACCTACGCCTCTTGGCTTACCTGGACGACTTGATTCTTCTCTCCAGTAACGTCGACGAACATATACACGCCCTACGCCTGATATTTAACATGCTTAAAGAATTTCAGCTCCGCCTCCACCGTCCAAAGTGCCGCTTTGGATGCCCCGAGACTCGTTATTTAGGCCATGTTATCAGCACCCAAGGAATCCACACGGATCCTGCCAAGATCAGCGCCATCATGGACTTCCCAATACCCCGCAATGCCAAGCACGTGGTGACTTTTCTGCAAACTTGCAGTTGGTATCGGAAATTTATTAAACAGTTTGCCAAAATAGCCCAGCCACTCAGTAAATTAACTCGCCAGAAGACACCATGGACATGGGGCCCCGATCAGGACCAGGCATTCAGCCAGCTAAAGGACGCTCTGACCTCCGCCCCTGTTCTAAGACCGGCCGACCACGGACAACCATTCACCCTCCGTACAGATGCCAGCGCTTACGCAATAGGAGCCGCTTTACTCCAGGGGGAGGAAACGGATGAACGACCTGTTGAATACGCCAGCCGCCTTTTGACAGCCCCCGAACGGAATTATTCCACGACGGAACGAGAAGCCTTAGCCATTGTATGGGCCGTTAGTCGCTTCGGAGGGTACTTAGAGGAAACCTCGGTCATAATCATTACCGACCACCAGCCACTGAAATGGCTGATGTCCCTCCGCTCACCTAGTGGACGACTTGCTCGATGGGCCTTGCAGCTTCAGCCCTACCACCTACAGATACAATACGTACCGGGAAAAGCTAACGTCGTAGCCGACACTTTGTCCAGACCACCTTGGTCAAAGGACCTGGACCCCTCGCCCGAACTTTGTCTTATCAGCCTAGATCTACCCACCATGAATGCTGCTTCCTGGAGAGAGAGCCAGCAAGCCGACCCAGAATTAAAGAAGATATTAGATGCATTCGATGAAGGAACACAGGAGTCCACCGCTCCCTGGACCTCCCGAGGCTACCTCTGCTCACAAGGAGTCTTGTACCGTTACTCCCCTGATGACGACACCGAGGAAGCTCAGCTCTTAGTTCCCAGAGACCAAAGGACCCAGATCCTTCAAGAACATCACGATGCCGCCACAGCCGGCCATTATGGTGTTGAACGAACCCTTCAGAAGCTATTGCATAAATATTACTGGCCCGGAATTAGGCATACTGTCGCTAAGTATGTAAAGTCTTGTCCCGAGTGCCAGAAAGATAAACCGACCAACCTAGTGCCAGCCAGACTCCTGCACACCCCCGTGATGCACCAACGATTCGAGGTCATCGCCATGGACTTGTTTGGACCACTACCGGAAAGCGTCGAGAAAAAAAGATGGATACTGACCATAGAAGACACCGCCACCCGCTGGATAGAACTATTCGCTTTATCGAAAGCCACCGCTGAAGAATGTGCCTGGACCATGGTCAATGAGATTTGCCTGCGATATGGGGTACCCCGCCGTGTAATTAGTGATAATGGACCACAGTTCATCAGCTCTGTCATGCAATGCCTCACCTACTGTTTAGGGATTGACCAGTGCCTAACCCCTGTCTATCACCCGGCCGCCAACCCTGTAGAGCGAAGACACCGAGACCTCAAAACACAATTAGCCATTCAAGTAGGGACGAATCAAACCACATGGTCTGAAAAGCTACCAGCCATCCGGTTCGCCATGAATACTTCTCGCTGCCAATCAACCGGGTATTCACCAGCCTACCTGACGTTCGGCCGAGAACTACGAACCCCTACCGGTGTAACCCATGATCTACGTGCCATCACGACACAAGAAACTTTTGTCCAAGAGGTCACCCCTCGCCTGCTACGCATGGCCGACGCCCTGGATCAAGCACGAGAAACCCACGAACGAGAACAGGATCGACGGAAAAACCAAGCTGATGCGCATCGACGACCCTCACCCGATCTAAGCCCCGGAGATTACGTGTACGTCGCGGCCCACACGCTAAGCAATGCAGCCAAGCAACGATCGTCAAAACTGGTTCCACGACGAGATGGACCCTACCTCATCCTTCGACAAAAAGGACCCACTAGCTACCAGATCGCTCATCCCGACCGACCGACAGTACCTCTCGGAGTATACCATGCATCAGCCCTTACTCCCTACCGACCTCCCGAAGATGCTATGGACACGCCGCTGCCGATCCCCGTCCCGACGATACCCCTCAGAAGACGAGGACGCCCCCGGAAGATGACCGCACCCACAACCACAGAGTCTAGGTCGAGGACGATTCCTAGACTCTGAGGGGGAGAATTGTAACAAACACTACCCTCCGTAGTACCTGGCCGCTCCGTAATACCCCTCTCGGCGGCGCCACCCTCACGCACCCCGAAGCCGGCTAGCCGTCCCGCGCGCCCTTCCACCTGTGACGTCACCAGCCGGCCGCCGACGTCAACAAAACCCGGCCCGTGTCGTATTAGTACGTTTTTCTTGTAAAATATTGTATATAATTACGAAAAAACATGCCCCATGTATATAAATGCCCTGTATATTTATGCCCCTAAGCATTTAAAGCTTAAATTCAAGGTTTAAAAGCATTTAGAGTAGTTCAAAACCCAAACGATTTGACTACTTTATAAAATATGCGTTTACGCCGTTTTCAGGAATACCGCCGATAAAAGCTTAACCCCCCTTGCTCATAAGGCACTTCCCTAATGAAAACAACCATCAGGTTTAAAATCCTTTGAAGCATTACGCAAATTCTAACAGGATTGGTGTTTCATAAAAAACCCTGGTAATTTTAGTTTTATTGATATTGGTTTATTAAAAACATAAGTATCATAAGCCCCTTGGCCTAAAAGGCCCATATTAAAATAAAACATGGTTTAAAATCCAAGGAAACAGCTAAAATAATCGTAAAACGATTAGCTATTCTAAAAACCTTATTACGTCCATAAAAAGTTTATTTGAACTTTAATCAAAAAAGTTTATATAACAAAAAGAACTTAAATGTCTTTTGTTATTAAGATATGTATAAATAATAACGAATTTCCCCAATTTGCATTTGTACGGGAGATGTTTCCTCGACGAAATCTTCGAGCGAAATGAGCGTTCGGGTGTCGTATATGCGTCGGCCTTTGATCTGCGAGATTTTCGTTAAGCGGCGTGCTCTGAAACAAAAATTGCTCGTTAATCGGGGTATTAACATCCTGTTTTAGTGGGGGTTCTAAGTCCACTAACAATCCTACAGGTACATTTTGATTAAAAATAACACTGCGAGAATTTTCTGGAATAACAAAAGTTTGTTCCAGATGATTAACAGGAGTTGAGAGATAAGTTAAAAATGGATTTGTGTTTTCCATGTTGGGCGCAACAGCAGGGGTTGTTGAGAGGGTCCCACCTTCCACCCGGTTGCTCTGGAAGCCGTCAACCGCCTCAAGAAAAGAGGGAGATGATGCAGGGTTGTGGCTTTCAGAAGTTGTTGTTGTTGTGGTCTGACTGTGTAGACTCTGATGGGACATTTTTTTGTTGTTTATTTTTCTCCTAAGAGAATGTTAAAAAAGATGTTTTAATTAGGGGAGTTTCACGGTTGAGATTTCTTAAAAATAATGCTAGCAGGGCGCAATTATTCTAAAGATAATTATTACTAAAGTGGCTCTTTTAAAAGTAATAATCACTTATTACTAACTTAAAGAATCTCTAGTCTTTACAACTAAAACGTAAATTTTCTAAGTCGCTTAGATTAAAAATTTTCTAAGTCGCTTAACTGTAAAATTTTCTAAGTCGCTTAAATCAAAAATTTTCTAAGTCGCTTAGTGTGAAAATTTTCTAAGTCG
Source organism: Philopedon plagiatum (assembly GCA_963971165.1). Lineage (NCBI taxonomy): Eukaryota > Metazoa > Arthropoda > Insecta > Coleoptera > Curculionidae > Philopedon > Philopedon plagiatum. The sequence goes on from OZ020189.1 coordinate 92,799,109, forward strand.
CTTAATTCGGGAATTTTTTCTAAGTCGCTTAGAACGAAAATTTTCTAAGTCGCTTAAATGTAAAAAATAAAATAAAAGTTTTAATTCTAACTTTAGAAATTATTTTTGGTCTGAATAAAATTAAAAGTGAGTTTAATTTATTCTTTAAGTTAGCTTTTCTTATTAGTTAAAAAGCAACGGCTTTTTTACAAGAGAAAGCTTAAGTTTAAAAATTTTAACAATTAAAATTTTTTGTTTCCGCTTGGGAATTATTTTCCAAGTTTATGAAAAATTATTTAACAAGTTTTTCGAAGCAAAATCTTTATAAAAAAAGTCTTTTGACGAAATGGGCAATGTCTTTTTTAAAATACGCTAAAATGTTTTTAGGTATTGGTGAATTTCTTTTAAAGTCTTTTAAGTTCACAAAATGTTTTGCGTAGAAAAAGTCTAAGTTGGGAGAGAGTATTTTATACCAATCTGTTCCCCAAAAGTACCAACAATTATGGACACTTTCAAGTTTTGTATGGTGTACGAGTTTTTATTCCAGAACTAGCCAAGATATACCTGTCTTGGGTATTTAAGTTTTTTAAGAACGCGAGGCGCAACTTTAAATTTTCCGGATTTCTTCAACTTCTCATGAAGCGACCACGACAGCCTTTTTATCGGTTGCCGCAGAAGTTCAGGACCAAGTACTGGAGGTGAATAGGAACCTTTCGTTCACAAAGTGCAAGTGTGAAGTACTGAGTTAGAATCCCCTACGATTCGTAAGTTAGTTGTATAACTTATAACACGTTCGCGAACAGGAAGTTCTCGAGTTTCTTAGAAGTTCAGCGTTGCTCCTGTTCTTTAGAAGATCTAGCTGATGTCTGACAATATGAAGTCCGACGGCTGAAACTGCAAGTTTTTCTTGTTGGATGTGATGTGAAGTTTGGGAAGCCTTAACAAAGACTTATTTGGGAAAAATCTTAAAAAAGACTTTGGCGAATTTCTTTCCAGGCTAGGAAACGAATTTCTTTGAGCTGGGTCGAATTTCTTTAGACAATCGTAGATACTTTTTGATTTACCGAATGAATACTTCAGGAAAAATATATCTTTATAATAAAAGATAAACGTATGCTGACAACTGATCGTGATGAAAAATCTGACCATACTTTCGTACTGAAATATGGGACCATACTGCTTTTTTGCTATACTGAAACGTAATTTATAAGCGAAAATAGATAACGCCTATTTTACAATTTTGTAACCATTCTCGAGCGGCGTTTGGGTCTCGGCGTTCAGGCACCCTCGAAAAACCTCCGTCCGCTGAGATATACTCTCCGCTGGTGTTGTGAAACTGGCTTTTTCACAATGCCTTTCCAATGGAAAATTGGAAAAACCGACAAGAAATTAAACATCTACGAATTTCTTTAAAATAAATATAATTCAACAGTCTTGCGATAGCTGCCTATTCCTGGAGCTCCAGCGGGGCATCGACGTGTCCCCCCGCTAGCAAGACGACGACTAAAGAAATTTCGTCCGCGCTGGCGATTATATTTGACTGGTTTCACGCTGCAGAATGCAGCAAATTGCCGGGAAGCGCGGTGTCGGTTAAATAATTAATAAAATAGTTTGAAAACTAAAAAATTCATGAAAATACTTAATTGTGCTATCACAAAAGTATTGCACCTAATGAGGTGCATCAATCGCTCCGGGATATTTATGAGAGAAATGACTCCCAAAACAAGCCACGCCCCTTTCGCATAGATTCGACATCTGAAAAGCGATTGGAAATGTTGGAAACAGGGAAAGTCTATAAATACCCGTCAGAGCAAGGCAAAGCAGCAGCATGTAAGGCGCCCACAACCCTGCTGACTTCAAGAGAACCACAACGGTCGAACGGTCGACCGTGGAAAAATACCAGCGGAATTCACAAAGATGGATGACGATCCAATCGGCGGAATTCACAAAAGAGGACATCACCCTTAATATGCCAGCAGGACATAGCGGGGTCTTGAGATCTTCTAGTGAGCTTCAAGAGTCCCGTGCGTACCCGGGATAGCGCGATCTTCTCCAGGCGAGTTAATCCTTCTGCTCTTCATTGGTATCATCCATATACCAATTTGAACAGTTGGGTTGATTTGGTCTGGTATCGGCTTGGTCCAATAAAAAATTCCCGGGGTTCCTCCTGATAAGTCGATGTCCCGGGGTACTGGTCAAGTCGGTTACGTGCCCTAACTTGTAAGTGTTAGGTGAAGTCATCCGCGGACAAGAAGCAAACAGATGACAGCAAGAAGATAAAAAATTATCGGTCGCGTGTCAGGCTAGGCTACGCACCTTAAGCGCTCGAAAAGTCGGCGACCCGGGTCGTGGAAGACTAAGGTAAGGGTGCTAGCCGGAATAGCCACAGTACGCCCAATGCCAAAGCAACACTGTCCTCGAACTGGAGGCAGTGTGTCGGCTGCGGCGGGATTAAAATAATTCTTATTCTTAAAAAACTTCGTCGTAAATTTATTTTACGCCGAAAAAACTTAGTCAAATTCGTCGATAAGAAAAAATTCTTTTCACGATGTCTGACATCACGCTTGCTCCCAGTGACCTTTCGGGACCTGGGACGCCAAAAAACAAAAAATCTACAACTTCGTTAAAGGGCCAAAATGGAACTTTAATAACATCTTCACGTGCAATGGGAATGGATTAAATTTTTTCAATAACTCTGCGATTGACCAAGCGGTAGGTCTTTGCTACGCACATATAGGGAGCGGGCGATCATCGCCCTCCCGCCTAGCAACGACATTACGTCCAGCGGTGCCGCGGGTATTGTTAGCAGGAACATTGTAAAGCTGAAATGGAAAAGTTGGTGAACGGAATTCACAAAAGGGGTTATGGAAGTTTTTGAGACTTGGGAAAATCGAAACAGTTTTCGGAACTGGGAAAACCGTGGTAGTAGTGGAAGTTTTCGGAACTTGGGGAAAACCGTACAAGTGTCGGACTTGGGAAAAAATCCGAATAAGTTGGTAGCATTCCAAGATGGTTACTACAAAATGGATAAGATTTATATTTGGGAGGTCGATCATTTGGGTGCAGGAAAATTATTTCAACGAAACTGACAAAATATTAGGAGATGGACACGTCATAGTAACCATTAAAGGTGAAGTTCATGCACTTGCAGGATCCCCGTAACGGTTGAAAGACCGGTTTCCCCGGATAATTAGGGAGACAGAAATAATACACCGGTTCTGTTGCAGTGATAATCTTGGTAGTTGGCAAGTTGGAAAATTCTTAAACGCTCTTGAAACCGGAGCGGTATTCACAAAAACGGTTTAACCTGGAATCTTTGACAGATACGAAGGTACAGTCTTAGGGAAAATTCCAGGATACAGATTAGGACAAATCTCAGCTGAGAAAGCTGATCTCGATAAAGGACATAATACGCGCGTCGTAAAGGTATGCCCATACGTGCGCGCCTGGGGAGCGGTCGACGAACAGCAAAATTTTGAGATAGTCGAACGTCTTCAGAAGAAAATGTAAATAGGTGAATGCGATTGCGTGATAGGTACGTACCTAAGGTAAAATAGGAGTTGCTATTAGGATTAACACTGACTACATCCAGTAGGATAGGCGTTGTAAATAGGTTAACTATGACTACGTACAGTCACTAGCAAATAGGAGTTGCGTATGCCGCAATTTAGTGTAGTGAAGTGTTGAAATACTTAGTATAGGGAAATAGTTTGGGATGGCCGTTCCAGCGACTTGTGCGCTCGCTGGGATAGTCAGCTCAGGCTTAAGGACGCTCTTAGAGTGCTTAGGATTAGTTTGAAATACTTAATATAGGAAAGTACCAGATGGTAGCGACTCTTGTTACGGTCATAGTACTAAGCGTATAGCCCTTAACAATGCACTGTACATATAGTTTTAAGGGGGCTCGGATACTTGACAAACAATACTGGACTTTCCTTGAAAAAAGTAAATTCAAACGACATACAATGACAAAAAAGCGAAAATTTGCCCACCGTGCAAAATTTCATGTTTGGGGAATCACGACTACCCAAACCAAAAAATGGCTGGACACGCCCTTGCCAGCTTTCTTAATTCTTAGAAGGTCTCTTGGACATTCCGGGCTTTGTCCCATCCAAGAGATACCTTCTGGAAAAACTTCTTTTTGAATTTTTGACCTTATCATCATTGCGATCCTTGGTGGACTGTTAGCAACTTCCAGCTAGCGGGGAACAAAGGTGGTGGGTCCACACAGCGACTTTGACAGACGCGCCGTCTGTCATCGTCCAATCGGTACCATGTGTACCTGGCATCCCTGATCTAACAACTAGGCGACAAGGCGCCACGGATGGCTCCGTTTAAGGCAACCTTCATTAAGAAGCTGAACTTAATGAACGTCGTCTAGTAGTTCAAATAACAAGGTTGTTTGCGCCTTGGAGAGAAAATTGCAAACACAAAAAATTCGGTATGAATCTTCGGAGCATACCGAAACGGAAACCTGGGAGGGGATCCGAACTCATGGAGGAATCCAATCGCAGGGATAAAATTCGATTGTTTTCTAATAAACGATTCAGGGAGATCGGTGTTGGCAGGACGGCTTTCCCGGATATTCTTTGCAAACATGAAATAGTAATTCATAATAGAAGCCGGGAGGGACCGTTTTCCTCCCCAACCGCGCCCAAGAATTTCTTGCAGAAGTTTTCTGGGCGTGAGAATTGCAGTTGGTAATGATTCGAGATTGTAGTCTGTCTACGAATATCATTATTTAACGATCTTTCGCAAATTCCGGGAGGAATTGTGCGACACTGGAATGCTCATTTGGACTGCTGCCGTCGAAGGGACAACATCTCCGGTATCATGCAAAATTTTGGAAATTTTGATGCTTTGGCATTTTTGTGGAATAGTATAAACTGGTTGGGTCTTTTTAGCTTAATAAAAGTTTTTGATTAGGGATCAAATTAACTTATTATAAGCGTATTTGGTTTTTTGATCACAGCAAATCTTTATTTGATTATTTAGCCGTTTTCAAGGCGTTTAAACCTTTTTATGGGAAAAGTAGACCTGCAGGGTCGGGGTTTACTATGGTATATATGTTTTGTTTAACATTATCCAATAGTATTTCAGTTTTCACGGTGTTTTATGAAAAGATTGATCCTAGTGGATTTTCAAATCTATTTCAAAGGCGTTTAAACCTGATGGGGTATTATGACGGGGGGAGTGCCTCGCAGGCATGGGATTAGTGTTTTGTGAGCGGTATTCACTAAAACGTACTAAACCAGCGTTTTATAGAATAGAAAAGTTTTGTTCTATTTTAAAGGCGTCTAAACCTTGTTTTTGGGGAAAGTAAGCTTCATAAGCTTGGGGCTATATATAATACAGGGTATTTATTTACACGGGGCATGTTTTTTCCTAATTATTTACATATTTTTAATAGTAAAAACGTACTATTACAACACCCTCCCACCTAGACGGAGACGGACGCGTGAAATATTGGTTTTGGGGATTATGTTTAAGCTGAGATTTCACGATCCGGTGTCGTAACAATAGTCTTATGTTTGTATGGGGGTAGTAAGATGGCGGTTATAGAAAACTACCGATCTTATAGTTGTGTTGGAGGCGTGATCAAATTGATCTAGTAAATTTTGTTGTTCGGCGGTAAGTTCTTGGTCGTCACTCAGGTGAATCACCGGTACGTCGTTCTCAGTGGTAGCGACAAGTGATTCAACTTCGGGGCGATCCATGACTTCTTGCGATGCCATGTCGTATTCTGACTCGGAATCTTCAGAACTGGTTAGGGTTCGTCTTAAGTTTACCGGGTCTTCATATTCTGATTCGCTGGATTCTGACAGGGCGTCATCGTCGCTGTCTAAATTTACTTGATTACCGGCTGGAGCTTTTCGTAAATCGTTCAAGTGGACGTTCCATTGTTTACCATCAATCACAACGTCATAAGTCGTATCCCCATTAACGGCTACGACCTCATGGGGTCCTGTCCATGGTTGTGAGAAGCTAGTGGTCGGGGCATGTTGTACCCTTACATTGACCAAATCTCCTACTTTGAACGATATTACGGGCTCGGATTCATCGTGATAATTGTGTAACTGGTAGTCGCGTTGGTGTTTGTAAATGTCACGATTTTTTTGTTTGCGCTGTTCGGGTGTTAGCGTTTCCCGGCTTTGTGGCCAGTTAATCTTCCACTCGCCTGGACACGGGATTTCATAACCGAGGATTATGGAAGCAGGAGTCACACCTGTGGCGCGGCACGCTCTGCTTCTGAGAACTTGTAATGCTTTTGGAATATTTTCTTCCCAAATGTTGGCTTTTTTATTGTAGTTTAAAAGTTTAAGAATTTTTTTAAACTCTTGTACTATCCTTTCAACAGGATTGGCCTGCTGATGATATACGGATGAATATACATGGTCAATTTCGTTTTCCTGGCAGAGCTTTTCTAGGACTCGGCCTGTAAATTGGGCGCCTTGGTCGGAAACCAAGGTTTCAGGCGTGCCATACCTAGCAAAGATCTCTGTCTGAAGGAATTTAGTGATTTCTGGGGCTTTAGGGTCGCTTACGGCTTTTGCCTCTACCCATTTTGAAAATATATCTTCACAAATGATAATGTATTTGTGTCCGGTTTTGGGGGATACTGGATCCAAGGGTCCTAAAATATCAATGGACACCATTTGAAAGGGGAACTTGGGGGTTCTGGCCCTTAATGGTGCTTTTCGTTGTTTCTGCTGTGTTTTACAGACAGAACATACAATGCATTTTTTAATGTATTCAGATATACTTTCTTTTTGATGACCCCAGTAGTAAAGATTTGCTATCTTCCGGTGCGTCTCCTCGATGCCTGGATGCGCGGAGTCAGTTGTGTCATGATAGAAATAAATGACCTGATCAGCCATGTGTTTAGGGACTACGATTCTGTCACCTGACTGTCCACGTCTCCATAACAAATCGTTTTTGACTAGGAAGTTATGTTGAAGTTTTCGCTGCGCCGGAGTAGCAGGGAGTCGGTTTTCTAAAAGTTGTAATGAATGAATGGCCTGTCGTATATAACGTGTGTTAGTTTGGTATTTGACGATTTTTTCATACAAGTCGCCGCAGTTTTTAATGATACTTATTTTTGAGGTAAAAGTAGCCTCTTCTGGAGGTAGTAGTCTTGTGTCGTCAGGAACGTCAGAATATTTAACGTTATCTGCAGGGTTACGGCTAAGGTAGTCGCAAAGCTGATTCTGTTTCCCTGAGACGTGTTCAATGGTAAAATTATACTCTTGGAGCAACATTGACCAACGAGTCAATTTAGCTTTAGAATCTTTGAACTGGTTTAGCCAGGTCAGGGCTTTACTGTCCGTTCGGAGAATGAAAGGTTTATCCTCTAGATAACCTCGGAACATTTTTACTGCCCATACCACAGCTAAACATTCCTGTTCATTTATGTGATATTTTTGTGTAGTTGATGAAAATTTGGCGCTTGCGTGCGCGATGATGCGTTTTTGGCCATTTTCCTCTTGATACAGTACGCCAGACATGCCTAGGCTGCTAGCGTCTGTTTGCAATATAAATTTTTGGTTAAAGTCCGGTCTGTGTAATGGTTTGCAAGTATTGATTGCGTCTTTGGTTTTGTCGAAAGACTCCTGCTCTTTAGACGTCCATTTGAATTTTCGGTCCTTTTTAAGTAAGTCCGTGAGCGGAGCTGACAACTCTGCCAAATTTGGCACGTATTCACGTAACCAATTGCACAATCCAATAAATGATTGGACTTGTTTTTTGCTTTTTGGGGTAGTGAAGTCTTGTACTTGTATCTTGTGTTTACTTAAGGGTTCCACTACATCGTTATTTATGTAATGCCCTAAGTATTCTAGTTCGGTGGTAAATAACTGGCATTTATCTCCGGATATTTTTAAATTGTGAAGCTGAAGGCGTTCTAGGACCTGCCGCAAGTGCTGTAGATGGTCTTCTGCCGTGTCGGAATAAACAATTATGTCGTCCAAATAAACGATTACGAATTTTTGCAGAATTCCAACCAGTACTTCGGTGGTCATGAGTTTCTGAAAAGTGGAGGGCGCATTACGTAGCCCAAATGGCATAACATTGAAATGATATGCAGCGCCATCAGGGGTAGTAAAAGCCGTATATTGTTTCGAATTTTGATCCATGGGGATCTGCCAATATCCTTTCTTTAAATCAAGGACTGTAAAATATTTTGCAGTAGATAAGTCTTTTAAGGCGTCGGTGATTCTTGGTAGACTCACTGATTCTTCTTCGGTGATGTTATTAATATCCCTAAAATCTACGCAAAATCTTGGTTCTTTGCCTTGTCTTTCGACTAGGACAGGTGGTGACGAAAATGCTGAAGTTGTGGGCTCGATAACACCTTTTTCAAGCATCTCGTTGACTTGATTGTAAAGGAGTTTCTTTTTCTTAGGGCTTATAGGGTAGCACCTTTTGTTAATAATTTTGTCGGATTTTATCTTAATTTGGTGTTTTGTTGTCCTGGTAGTGGGCTGTGTTAGACCCGTTTGAAACAGATGTTTAAATTCGACAATTAAATTTTTTAAGTCGTTTGAGTGGTTCGGTTTAAATTCGGGTAAAATTATTTTCGAACTTTTATCGTTTCGTGGGCGCACCCAATAAAGAGTTTGGCGCTCTTTTTTACCCACATAAACGCATTTACGTGGATAGTCCAAGACTACGTCTTCTGCTAACATGAATGGGGTTCCAAGAATTAAGTCAGCGTCTAAATCCTTAATTACCCAGAATGTTTGAGTAAAGTATTTTTCTCCCAATCTGAAATACTTAATGCAAGATCCCAAAACTTGCGCATTAGCATTTTGACAGACTAATTGCACTGTTTTGACGGTTAGCGGTGTCAATTTCCTTGGGGCAAGTCGCTCAGATATCAAGTTTAGATCGGCACCCGAGTCGAATAAGACTTTGTACTCCGAATCATCACAGAACGCGGGTAGTACCGGCTGTGTCTCATCCTGAGTAACAACAATTAATTTTCGGGGAGTGTTGTTATCTGTTTGTGAATTACGACGAGTCGTTTGTCGTTTATTGGTATTATTTATTTGGTTGTTAATTGAGGGGTCGGTATTCGCGTTTTGGTTTTTTCGAGAATTTTGGGGGGAAGACCGACCCGAATCTAGTTTTTTGAATTATTACTAGATTTTTCGTTATTGTTATGTTCTTGGTTTACGTTATTGAACGTGCGGGACTGGAAGTTTGTCCTTTTTGGACAGTCACGATCAAGGTGTTTACCTTGGCAATACAGGCAGGGCCTTAAGTTCCAAGAACCTGTGTTTTTATTTGAGTTAAAAGTAAACCGATTATTTGGATTATTATTATTATTGTTCGGATTATTTGGTTTATTAGGGTTATTTGCATAAGCCGAATTATTAGGTCGGTTATTTTGGAAATTAGCTGAATTATTCGGTCTATTATTGTTATTATTACCCGGGTTATTTTGTCTAAGTGGGGGGTGTTCATTTGGTTTGGCTGCTGTGGGAACCGTTGTAGGTTTAAGCGGGGCAATTAATTTAGCCTCCTCAGCCAAATCTTTTTCAACGCATCTAGTTAGAGTTATTAGCCTGTCGATAGATCGAATGTCAATTCCTCTAAGTCTAGACCGAATGTTGGGCATTAGCTGCGCCAATAGTATGTTAATGAATTCGTCTAATGAACTGTTTGGACGTAATCGTGAGAATAAAGCGTGCTTCATCAGAATGAATTGCTCCGCATTTTCACTCTTCTTTTGATGGTCACCGTATAGCCTGGCCTGAAGATCTGCCAAGTCTTCTACGCATGAGAATCTTTCAGTAAATTTATTTCTAAATTCAGTATAGTTCTTAACGAAGGGCCTGTATGGGTCAAACCACAATTTGGCTCCTCCAGTCAATTGTGAGCGAGCGAAATATATTTTCTCGCTGTCTATTGTATCGTTTTCCAGAAACCATGTTTCTAAGTCATTTAGAAATTCTTGGGAGTCTTCATGGGAGAGCCCTCCAAAAGTAGCCCTTAACGGGGTTTTCTTTATTTGTGGGGTTGGATTAAGGTTTTGCAGTAATATCTGGTTTTGACTTTTCACATTTTCAGACATCAGCTTGAACAGGTTCAGGACTTCTGTCTGAGGAGCAAAGTTGTCTTTTAAATTTGGTATTTCCCTATGAATTGGTTTAGTATTTTGGCCGGCGTCTAATACGCTCTCAAAAGGGTTTGTACTATGAGCCAGTACTTGCGAATTTTGTATAATGGGGTTGTCATTATTTTTTATGAAAGTTTCATGTATTTTAAAATCATGAACTTGATTTAATGAATTTTCAGGTATGTTATGTCGTGTTACACGATCATGCACATCCTGAGTGGGGTAATTTTGAATGTTTGATTTTAATAAATTGTCAGGGAAATTGCTATCCGCAAGATCCCCACCAGGGATGCCATGTCGTATATGCGTCGGCCTTTGATCTGCGAGATTTTCGTTAAGCGGCGTGCTCTGAAACAAAAATTGCTCGTTAATCGGGGTATTAACATCCTGTTTTAGTGGGGGTTCTAAGTCCACTAACAATCCTACAGGTACATTTTGATTAAAAATAACACTGCGAGAATTTTCTGGAATAACAAAAGTTTGTTCCAGATGATTAACAGGAGTTGAGAGATAAGTTAAAAATGGATTTGTGTTTTCCATGTTGGGCGCAACAGCAGGGGTTGTTGAGAGGGTCCCACCTTCCACCCGGTTGCTCTGGAAGCCGTCAACCGCCTCAAGAAAAGAGGGAGATGATGCAGGGTTGTGGCTTTCAGAAGTTGTTGTTGTTGTGGTCTGACTGTGTAGACTCTGATGGGACATTTTTTTGTTGTTTATTTTTCTCCTAAGAGAATGTTAAAAAAGATGTTTTAATTAGGGGAGTTTCACGGTTGAGATTTCTTAAAAATAATGCTAGCAGGGCGCAATTATTCTAAAGATAATTATTACTAAAGTGGCTCTTTTAAAAGTAATAATCACTTATTACTAACTTAAAGAATCTCTAGTCTTTACAACTAAAACGTAAATTTTCTAAGTCGCTTAGATTAAAAATTTTCTAAGTCGCTTAACTGTAAAATTTTCTAAGTCACTTAAATCAAAAATTTTCTGTCGCTTAGTGTGAAAATTTTCTAAGTCGCTTAATTCGGGAATTTTTTCTAAGTCGCTTAGAACGAAAATTTTCTAAGTCGCTTAAATGTAAAAAATAAAATAAAAGTTTTAATTCTAACTTTAGAAATTATTTTTGGTCTGAATAAAATTAAAAGTGAGTTTAATTTATTCTTTAAGTTAGCTTTTCTTATTAGTTAAAAAGCAACGGCTTTTTTACAAGAGAAAGCTTAAGTTTAAAAATTTTAACAATTAAAATTTTTTGTTTCCGCTTGGGAATTATTTTCCAAGTTTATGAAAAATTATTTAACAAGTTTTTCGAAGCAAAATCTTTATAAAAAAGTCTTTTGACGAAATGGGCAATGTCTTTTTTAAAATACGCTAAAATGTTTTTAGGTATTGGTGAATTTCTTTTAAAGTCTTTTAAGTTCACAAAATGTTTTGCGTAGAAAAAGTCTAAGTTGGGAGAGAGTATTTTATACCAATCTGTTCCCCAAAAGTACCAACAATTATGGACACTTTCAAGTTTTGTATGGTGTACGAGTTTTTATTCCAGAACTAGCCAAGATATACCTGTCTTGGGTATTTAAGTTTTTTAAGAACGCGAGGCGCAACTTTAAATTTTCCGGATTTCTTCAACTTCTCATGAAGCGACCACGACAGCCTTTTTATCGGTTGCCGCAGAAGTTCAGGACCAAGTACTGGAGGTGAATAGGAACCTTTCGTTCACAAAGTGCAAGTGTGAAGTACTGAGTTAGAATCCCCTACGATTCGTAAGTTAGTTGTATAACTTATAACACGTTCGCGAACAGGAAGTTCTCGAGTTTCTTAGAAGTTCAGCGTTGCTCCTGTTCTTTAGAAGATCTAGCTGATGTCTGACAATATGAAGTCCGACGGCTGAAACTGCAAGTTTTTCTTGTTGGATGTGATGTGAAGTTTGGGAAGCCTTAACAAAGACTTATTTGGGAAAAATCTTAAAAAAGACTTTGGCGAATTTCTTTCCAGGCTAGGAAACGAATTTCTTTCAGCTGGGTCGAATTTCTTTAGACAATCGTAGATACTTTTTGATTTACCGAATGAATACTTCAGGAAAAATATATCTTTATAATAAAAGATAAACGTATGCTGACAACTGATCGTGATGAAAAATCTGACCATACTTTCGTACTGAAATATGGGACCATACTGCTTTTTTGCTATACTGAAACGTAATTTATAAGCGAAAATAGATAACGCCTATTTTACAATTTTGTAACCATTCTCGAGCGGCGTTTGGGTCTCGGCGTTCAGGCACCCTCGAAAAACCTCCGTCCGCTGAGATATACTCTCCGCTGGAATGCTCATTTGGACTGCTGCCGTCGAAGGGACAACATCTCCGGTATCATGCAAAATTTTGGAAATTTTGATGCTTTGGCATTTTTGTGGAATAGTATAAACTGGTTGGGTCTTTTTACCTTAATAAAAGTTTTTGATTAGGGATCAAATTAACTTATTATAAGCGTATTTGGTTTTTTGATCACAGCAAATCTTTATTTGATTATTTAGCCGTTTTCAAGGCGTTTAAACCTTTTTATGGGAAAAGTAGACCTGCAGGGTCGGGGTTTACTATGGTATATATGTTTTGTTTAACATTATCCAATAGTATTTCAGTTTTCACGGTGTTTTATGAAAAGATTGATCCTAGTGGATTTTCAAATCTATTTCAAAGGCGTTTAAACCTGATGGGGTATTATGACGGGGGGAGTGCCTCGCAGGCATGGGATTAGTGTTTTGTGAGCGGTATTCACTAAAACGTACTAAACCAGCGTTTTATAAAATAGAAAAGTTTTGTTCTATTTTAAAGGCGTCTAAACCTTGTTTTTGGGGAAAGTAAGCTTCATAAGCTTGGGGCTATATATAATACAGGGTATTTATTTACACGGGGCATGTTTTTTCCTAATTATTTACATATTTTTAATAGTAAAAACGTACTATTACAACACGGGCCGAGAGTATATCTCAGCGGACGAATGTATTTCTAGGGTGCCTGAACGCTCAAACCAAAACATTGCAAGAGATTGGGTGAAATTTTGTCAAGTAGGAAGTGTTATTATTTTATTATAAATTACGTTGCCGAAACGGTATTCAGTAGTAGTAGTCTGCAAATGGTACTAAGTTATCTGTCGCCAAAGCAGTCTAAGTTAATAATTCGCACTAAGTTATCTGTCGCGTAATTAATCTGCTGTTTATCACTAAATTATCTGTGAATACTCAGTCTACTCAAGTTAGTTGACTTTCTTCTTTGCTACGTTAAAGTTTAGTCTACGTAAATCTTTCTTTTAAAGATAAAGCTTTTTCTGAGTGTTCAACCAGTATTATAAAAGTATTCGTACATCTGCTACTGTTCAAAGAAATTCGTCCTGCTCATAGAAATTCGTTCCCGTTTGGTAGTAGCGGAATTCCGTAAAAAGTCTTTTTTAAGATTTTTTAATTTTTCATAGTCTTTTTTAAGATTTATTCAGTACCTCTTCGAAAAAGTATCCTGCACCACAAGACGTCCGATTCTACATATATCAGACATCAGCTAGCCATCCTCAATCGACAGGAGCATCGCTGACCATCTTTGTGCGTGTACGTGATAAAAGTTACACAACTAACTTTCGAATCGTAGGGAATCTTGTCCTAGTACCTTACAATTGCACTTAGTAAGCGAAAAGGCACCATTTACCTTCCGTGCTTTGTCCTGGACTTCTGCGGCAACCGGAAAAGGGCTGTCGTGGAAGCTTCATGAGAAGTTGAAGAAACCGGGTGATAAAAAAATTAGCGCCTCGTGTTCTCTTAAATTAAATATCCAAGATCAGGTATATCTTGGCAGATTTGCAATAACTTTACGCAGACCATACAAACTTACGCCGATCATAATTGTTGACGGTGTTAAGGAACAGATTGGTATAAGATTTTTTGACACAGAAAATTTTTTTACTTCAACAAACTTTAACAAAATATTTTTATCGACTTAGAAAAAATTTCAAACTTAGAAAAAATTTCGTAACATTTTTTAACTTCAATTTTAAACTTTGATTTTAAAATTCTCTTTTTTACTTAAACCATAAAATATTAATATTTTCTTTTTTTTTTGCTAAAAAGAATTTTAGCGACCCTTTTAAAATTATTAAAAGTTTAAATTAAACTTAAAAGTTTAAAAACCCGATTTTGACTACCCCGATTATGACGACCAAACTTAGACAAATTTGTTAAGACTTAAAAATATAACAGTCTTTGAAATTAAATTTACTCGTAAAAATAAAAACTTGTAAATTATTATTAGCTTTGAGCAAATAAATTTTTCTAAAACAAAGTTAAGAAAACTTTAACTTTTGTTATTTATTAAAATAAGTTTTAAATAAGGTATTCACTTTATTAATAAGCTAAGTTCAGAAAAAACTTTGACTTTTTACAATCACCGGACGTGATATAAAAATAATTTTCAGTAAAGTAAAATAACTTTACCCACTTTTTAAGTTTTAACTTTTTAAATTACATTTAAATTTTGTTAGTTGCTAAACATGCAACAAAGAATTTGCATAAAGGTAATAACCTTTTTTCTTAGACACATTGTTGTCAAGTTTATTGTAAATATTTTAAACTTTAAGAAAGATTACAAATAATCTTTTAAACATTGTTTTCAAAACAATACCGCTTTGTAAATAAATTTAAGCAAGTTTTAGAAACTAAAATGGTGACAAAGACTTTTATCAAGCCCTTAAAGCTTTGTTTTAATCTTAAGAATACTTTGTAAAACGATTTTGTGAAAAGCAATGAAGCTTTTAATTTAAGTTTTTAAATTTGTTAAAAAATTAGACCTTGTTTAAAAGAGCCAAAATTAATAAGCAAGGCTAATTACAAGTAGGATAAGGTGCGTTAAAGGTACCATCCTAGAATCCCTCCCTAACCGTGACATTCCCTACAGTTAAATACTTCAGTGGTTTTTAAATACCAAAATTTCTTTTCACATTTAAAAATAAAATAGCCCAGTCTGAGTCCATTCATTCGGACCAAACTCAAAATTTAATAACTTAGAACCTTGTTTCATCACCCTCTTTCGTTGAGGCGGTTGGAAACATTCCAGTTCAACCGGGTGGAAGGCGGGTTCCTCAACAAAACCCCATCCCTGGCGTTAAAAATAAAATTTAATCAAAATAAAACAATTTGCGCACCTAAAACTAGCGGACTTAGAACCCCCGTTAGCGCGTAAGTTGCAAGATCGAACGAGATTATTACTCGGGGTAATAACTCTTAACAAAGATCGTAGGCAGGCACACGTGCGACACCCGCTGGACATCGAAAGGCAGTTCTCTTCGAGCTCGCTCTCTCGCCTCTACCTCAGCATCCTGGTTGGATCTTTGGCTTTGCAGGGACTACAGCTCCGGAGACCAACGCGACGCTGCTACTCGGGCGCTCTAGGTGTGAGCCCTGATAGTACCCAACGTGACGCTACTACTCGGGCGCTCTAGGTGTGAGCCCTGATAGTACCGCTCCTACGATATATCTATTACTATTGTTACTATCCTTATAAATACCTGTGTACATATTAAGTGTTAATAAACTATTAAAAACCTGTTACTCGTGTCTCAATACACCGCAAGGTGTTATAGTATATTATTTAACGAGCGGTAATGTAGGTCATAACTCACGCAGATGAAGTTTTCAGCACGAGCCGCAGGCGAGTGCTGTAATTCATCAAGTGAGTTATGACCATTACCGCAAGTTGAATACTATACTTTATCTACGACTACAGCAATAAATACTAAGATACAAGTACAGAGAAGGAACTTAATTAACTTAATTAGGTATTAACTTAATTTGAAAACGTCAAAATTATTCGAGTGACATTACTTCCCTCAATGACAATAATGGACTGTTTCCTTTCGGCCAATCGGCTTGTACAGAGCCACCTAGATATTCGGTTCGTAAATCTTTTCCGATTTATTATAGTGAGTTATAGCAGTGAGTTATAATAACTCATGTTGTTTGTTTATAGATACTATTAATTGTTCAAAAGTAGTTGAATAATTAATATATAATTTAATAGGAGTAGATAAAAATACTTAAAATATTACAATAACTAAAATAAACTCTTAATAGAATAAGCTGAAATTTTTACAAGTGGCAAGGAGGCACCACTAAAAAAATATCTTAAGGTTTAGTTATCAGTTGACATTACCGAACACTGAAAAACAATGCTCGGTTGTTGACATCAGGTGGCATACCTAAAGTTAAAACGTTACAAGTTATTTGCTAAAAAAGTGAATATTAATTTTAAATTTTTCTAGGTAGATAAAGTAGTTAACTTAACGAGAAAAGAACTTTTAGAAATGACTAACTTGTTATAAAAATGCTTGTTGCAAACTCTTTAATTCTTTAACATGGACTCCGTAAGACTGTCCCTTTTGAGAGCAGCTAGCCAGCGTTCCCTACGCCTTTTGGGCAAATCATTTAAATTAGTTCAAAACCTATGCTTTAGGATGGCAGGCACAGAATAAAAACTAATCTGTTCTCTGTTGGAGCGACTACAAAACAAGTCACCGGCATTATTGTTTGGTAAATACACTCACTAAATTACTATAAAAACGTATTTTACAGAAAAAAGACCTTTCCAGCGCGCACTAGAACAGTAAACAAACCTAAATGAACAAACTACAACAACCTAATAATTCCTTGATAAATATAAACAATTTTATCGGGATACGCACATTCAAATATAAACAAACGTATTCCTTGCAATGTTTGTCAACAACCGCCATATTGAATTAATTTTGACATCATTGGATTGCCTAATTGAATTCAAATTCAAAAAACCGCGTTCCAAATCCAAAGTAATATCTTTGCTTTAGTATTGATTCTGCATTTTCGAGCTCTGAAATCTCCTAGTCTGCTAGAAACACTATAAATTCCACTCCGTTGTTGTGGGCCAGTATTAGGTTTACCAGATGACTCACTTTAAAGAAGAGTATAGGTACTTTTACACTTCTAAGTTAATCGTAAAGATAAATGATTTTCTTGTTTTCAGTGATTTTCTCGTTTTTTATTGTTCCTTGGTTTGTATGCAAATATGTTTTTACATAAATTTGTCCACTAGTTTATAGTAAAATAATTATTAAGTAGATATAGTTTAATATTTTTTTCCTTATATTCAGCCATTTTACTGCTTTACTAACTAGAAAAGTTATAAGCTAGTTTAAAGTGATGAGATAAATTTACTATTTATACCTATCTCTTCCAGCAAATTGAATGTTGATCTGCAAATAACTACTGGGAGCAGAGATGTTGGGCACGTTTTTATAAAGAACAAAATTATCTATATATTCAAATGTATATATTTTAAGAGGGTTAACATTGGTTATTCTAGAATCATTTTTACAGAAAAAAAAGTTTAAATAAAAGTTTAAAAATAGCTTAAAATTCCCAAAAATAATTGTATTTTAGCCCGGCGTAGGTACCACAAGTTTAGGGACAACCATTTTAAATTCATATTTAAAATGTCTTATCTAGAATTGATATAAATCAGCAAATGCAAATTATTTTTGTTAATTTTCAGTGACTATTTTGCTGTAAAAATCTTTATTAATTGCCCAAAAAAATTCCGGGGTTTGACAGAATACCGTTTTTGTCTCGTTACTCTCGCATGCGCTCGGCGATATGTACTTGGTTTATGATATTTGCCCATGCTTGAGATTTTGAGTAGTACATGAGATTTCCAATAATTAAAAAAAAAATTTGCACCGGAACAAGTGCTAAACTCATTGCCGATACACCTTCTAGAGCCGATCTAATTTTTTAGACAAAAATTTAAAAAAAAGTTCGCCCGAGCATGCTCCCGAACTCACGACCTCTCGGTTCATAAGCGGATACTCCACCACTGGACTACGTTACTTATGCAAAAAAACCGAGAGCAACGAGAACACAAAGGCATCCTATTTGCGATAACGTGTGCTGTTTAGTCAGGGTGTTTTGCGATCACAAGTGGCGTTCAGAACCCGACCCTCGGCATGACCCGATTCGCGATCACGTGTGGCGTTAAAAAAATGCGGGTGTGGCGTTTAGAAAAATGCGGGCGGGTCATCCACTATACTTGGCTAATTAAATCCACCAGTGGAGGGACAGCGGATCTCTAACGGTATTGAGCCCTGTACTGTAATGCCGCTCATGGCCCATGAGCGGCATTACATTACATGAGCCGCCGCGGCAAAGAGGACATACCCGGTGTACAATACGCTGGGTTTGCCGTGTTTCGGGCCGGCAGCGGCTTTCGGCAATGCGGTTTCTGTCCGCTTCTGGAGCAGCCACCCTGTGTTTACTGGGATACTAAATAAAAAAAATTTGAAAAAAAGGAACCAACTTCACAAGAGGAAAAGCACTGAAAAGAATGGAATAATATTTTTACTTATTTATGACCATAGAGCGGAAATTTGGATGCGCTAACAGAATCGGACTGCCGGCGTACCTTATACTACTAGACATTTTCAGACGCGTAAAACACAATATTTGAACGTATTTTAGTTTTATTGGCTTTTCATTCAATACAGCATTTTAAATTACATCAGTTATTATGTGAATAATAACCTAGGGTATACAAAAAATTTGATTTTGGTTACTTTAAATAATGTAATTTTGTGCCACGTCCGAAGCGACTAGACTATAGCTCGCACTGTTATAGGTCATGAACGTTAGGTATTTACACCAGAGTATTTAGTTGAAATTTGAAACTAAGTTGAAATTATGGCATTATACCAGTATATTCTTAAATTATGGATTCCTAATAATTATATTTATATATCAGTCGATTAAAACTATTAAAGTATCATTAAATAACATCACCTGCCATTGTGGTGAAATTATAATAAATATGAGATCCGATGGTGTAAACGCTTAAGGCGCCTTGCTATACTATAGTCAACCAACCATGAGTGTAGAGTTGTAGATAAGGGAACATAAACTTAAAATTTCAATTAAAACATTTTTTATATTAAAAAGCTCAACAAGGTTATATTAAAAACAAGTTCTTAAATATTGTGTGCAAAATAAATTATTACAATTGTTTCTCAATTTCGTAGCAATAGTTTATTTTTTTTCGTTTTAACAATCCACTTATTGAACGAGCTTTCTATTTCTACAGAAGTTATAGATTTTCCAGGTTAAAAAGTGTTCCTTTGATTGAAACAGATGTTTTTCTTGCACAAGACTCACATCATGAGTGGTTCACAATGTTTCATGAATTCTGTCCGAAAACATACCTTAAAATTATATAAAGAACACTTTTTGTCTTTTATTCTGAAGTCAGGATCAGTTGCGCCATGGACTCTTTTTTGTGCGCCCTAAAGTTTCTTTCTGCAGTAAATTTTTTCCCACATACACAATTAAACTTATAATTGTTAGGATTTGTATATACTCTAGCTTTAGAGTTGTCCATTTTTAGCCTCCTGAACACATATAGAGCTCAAAATAGATAGAATATGCGATCTCTTTGGTTTGAAAGGAAAACCTAGCTTAGGGATTTTCTTCTATTTGAATGTCAAAGGCCAACAATAAATCAAAATGTTGTGTGCCTGCATACCTTTTCATGCAAAATAAACCCAAACATTTGTTTTTCTAAACTTGTATGCCGTTGTATGCGCGTATTGAGGCGAGTTTATTTTTTACAAAAGTTGTACCCACGGCTAAATGCCCTAGTGCTAAGGTATCCGCTTATGGATCGGATCAGTTGGTAGTGGATTCAGTGCCGGGCCCGAGTGGTCTTTTTTTTTTGAATTCTTGTCAAATTCATACTAAATGAGAATCCACGCTGGCGCTTCGAAGTTCCCGAGTTCCTGTGCCAGGGATATTTTTCAATGACTTATACGAGCCGAGCGTAGCAAGGTCTGTATCACTACGTCAAATGTGCATGTGCGGACGTAAATTAAATTTTAACTTAAATAGTCCCGCCGGACCTAGAAGCCGAGAAGCGCAACATCCTTATCGCAAAATGTGTATGCAGGCAGCAGCAGCCAAAGTACAGTTGGTATGGCTAGCCGCTTGTTATAGTGAGCTGTCGCGCGGGGCCGGGCGTTGGACCGTCGCGGTTTTTTAATAATGTGCCTAGTTTCGCCAAGGAATTAATTACCTACAAATAAACATCGCACAAAACATAAAATAGATACTATAGTATATTACACATTTCTATTCTAGATGTTTATGACTTTTAGTTTTAGTATTGCTTTTCTATGTGATTTAGAAGTCTAAGATTGTTAGCCGCTTCCCGTTTTGATACGTCTCCTCAATAGGTGTCGTGCCTTGTACTAAAAGTATGATTATTCGTAATGTGTTAGAATAAATAGGCAATACAAGGAATCAAGGAATGTACTGTACCATGAACCAGTTTCGTTAAATATGTATTTTTAGTGATTTACAATACATCTAAGTTTTTCTACAGAGTATCCGTTTCATTATTTAATCCGACTATGCTAGAGGGTACTACAATTGCACTTTTGCTGTAACTTGACCGAAATATCAAATAATACCCAAACACATATTGATATTATACAAGGAACGCTAGCCGAAACACCGTTTTCTTTAATAAATACAATACAGATACAATGCGCATAGTAGTTAATTAGTTTTTCTTTGTCAAACCCAAATGTTTTTAAATAGTATATTTCACGGCGGTTCGAGTGTATTGCAGCAAACCCAGCAAACCCAAGCAAACCCAACCGGGACCGGCATGTTGATATCTTTCGACGATGGCTTGGCTTGATTCTTTCTTGAGGAACGTGCATTAAGTATTTTACAAAAAAGTGTGGTTTTAAAAACTACATTATTGAGTTGGTCATTGAAAATAAATTTAGGTGGGTCATCGACAAATGACCTTATGGACGAGCCGCGCCTGTTAGAATATAAAGTCCAGAACATATATATATATATATATATATATATATATATATATATATATATATATATATATATATATATATATACATATATATATATATATATATATACATATATATATATATATATATATATATATATATATATATATATATATATATATATATATATATATATATATATATGTATATATATATATATATATATATATGTATATATATATATATATATATATATATATATATATATATATATATATATATATATATATATATATATATATATATATATATATATATATATATATATATATATATGTTCTGGACTTTATATATATATATATATACATATATATATATATATATATATACATATATATATATATATATATATATATATATATATATATATATATATATATATATGTTTAGTATTTGGAAAAAATTAATAACTTAATAAAACTTCCAAAAATACCTTAATAAACTGTTCTTAGAGAGTAATATTTTAAGTTAGTTATTATTACTGAGCCTAATGGTAAGCCTAATTCTCTTCGACTTTAAGTAATTTTTACACAAAAGTTCTAAACTTTAAAGTAAGCGCAACTCCTTATTAATTGTTTATGAATTATCATTACGGATCCATATATTGTGAAATTGCGCCGACTTCAAAGTTTAGAATTTCTTTATACAAGTTAGCTAAATTTGAACAAAATTTACCATTAACCTTAGTTATAAATCCGTAAAAATAGTATTAAATACTTTTCAGTGTTTTTCCTTTGTGAAGTCAGTTCAGTTTTTTGAAAACATTTAACAATTTTAAAGAAATATCCACCCGCTCCATTTTAACCCCCCTCCCACATTAATTTTTGTACCATTCGTTACACAAAATTAACTTTTCTGACCTTGTAACCCCGAAAATGACACATTAGTTAACGTTTTTGGAAAAATTATCAGTCGCTCCTTTTTAATATATAAAATTAGATTTGTTGACCTCAATAACCCCGAAAATGAAATATTAGTTATCATTTTGGGAGCAATTTCCAATCGTTCCTTTTGATCCCCCTCCCCGTTAAGTTTTCTTAACATCTGCTACACAAAATTAGATTTTCTGACCTCAACAACCTCGAAAATTAGCACATATTTGACATTTTCGGAGAAATTCCCACCCGCTTTTTTTTACTACCTTTCCGCCCTCCCCCGCAGTGGCGTAGCTTGGGCGGATACAAAAATTTTAAAGTTGTATATCTCTGTATCGCTTACGGGACCCATGCCAAGTTCAGGGGTTTTAATAGTAAGCCTACTGGGCCAGACTGGGAATGTTTTGGTAAAAAAAAGAAACAATTAGATTTTCTAATCTCAATGACCCCGTAAATGACATATTAGTCAACATTTTCGGAAAACACTCAGCTGCTCCTGTTTTATCCCCTCTCACCCCCCTTCACTATTTTTTAAAAATTTAAACACAGCGGAGAAAAATTATTGAAATCGGTTCCCCCATTCCGAAGTATACACACAAAATTTGTTGATCCTCATTAGTTTGATTAGTTTTTCAAAATTTTTTTAGGTTTCTTCATACTTTAGTAAAAACAACCTTAAAATGGGACTATGGAGGAGAACTCATCTACAAAACAAAAAAAAATCATCGAAATCGGCAAATCCGTTCACGTGAACAGTACACTAAAAAAAATCGCACATACGGGTGGCATTGATAAGTTGATAACCTCCTTTTGTGAAGTCGGCTAAAAAGAATATATAGGTAGGTATCAATTTTTTAACTGAGAATTAGTAAGCAGTTAATAAGGAGACCGACAGAACTGTTTTTGAAACACAGGTAAAACATCGAATAGTAAAGGGACGCGTAACTTTTTTAGCTGCCAATATTCACATTAAGGGGGTAGTATATCTCAAGGACTAGACGATACACCGGAATGAATTAAAAAGAAAAATGTTTCTTTATATTAGTGTTTGTTTATCACCTGAGAGGCGTATCACATAATGCAGAGGAGGGAGAAGGGGTGAAAACTTTTTTAACCCCCGGCTACATTGTTCAAAAATTAAACTTTTCATTAGTGGTTCACAAACTACATGAAAAACTAGGAATCTGGATTTTTAAATTTTCTTTGACATGACGTCACACAGACAATGGATGTTTTCTCTTATCTGATTTATTTGTTAATAGAATCTCGCGTTGATGTCAAATAACATTATTTTTAAAAAGTACGCAGTTCATTGTCATCACTCCCCCCCTCCCCCATTTTTCCTGCTTCACTTCTTGCTTTCACTCGATTATGCATAGTGCATAATAGTCCGAGAGCCACTGAACCCGTTAGTAACGGAATTTGCACAAAGCTGGAAATTTGTATATTGACGATTGAAGGCCAACCATAAGTAAAATCAATCCCTATATTTTTAGAAATGTAAAAAAAATTAAAAGGTAAATCACAAACTTCAAATTTTAAATGTTTGAATTTAGACATAACAAAATACAAGAAAATAATTGCCAGGCCATTCTGAAGGTCGCACGCAACTGCCAGGCGATTCTAAATGTGCTCTGTAGGTACAGGGCTGAAATAAACATTGTCCTACAAGGTTCCAATTTCAACAGGCTCTTTATTAAACGATTTAACGTAAACATGTTCAAAGCCAGACGATTTCGACGGCCACAAGGCGTGCTAGAGCAAAAAGATTGGAGATGCTAGGTAGGTATAAGATGCTTGTGTGGAAAACAATTTTAAATTAAGTAAAAAAATATTTTTATCACAAAAAAAGTACTTTTTTAACCTAAAAATTATTGTAAATAAAATTAAATATTATTATTGTTAAATTAATAATTATTATTTATTAAAGATACAGCTTCCAAATATTATCTAGTATCTTATTGGTTACTCTTAATCTACTTTTTTTTATGTAACTTAACTTTTTAAACCCCAGTGAGGGACGACACACAGTAATATATTCCGAAAATAAAATGAACTAAATCAGATATCTCTTGATCGGAAAAAGATTTCGGAATGAATCAAACGGCGTTTTGTAGTTTAGGTGATTATCTCTTTGGAAAAAACAGACACAAAGTGCCTCTCATCTTGGAAATGTCCTAAAGAACACTAAGATTCGACATCTTTTGCTTTTTTTCGTTATTTTGGTTGCTGCTTTTTACTGTTGGAATTTGATGAACATGAATTTTTTTAAAACCTAGGCTAAAAAAGCTTTCATTTGATTTTTTATGAATTTTTTTTAATCCATTTTTCTGCGGAGTCACAAGTTTTTGAAAGTAACAAGGTTTTTATTTATTATTTTTTAGCATATTTTCACAGTAATTCGACCTCTATTTAAGAACGGGATATATATATATACAGGGTGGTGCAACCAAGATGGGGTGGACGATTGTGAGTAAACGGTGAGGAATTGCGAAAATTTGTTTTTTGGATATTATCGATAGTCAAACCCGCTATGTTTTAAAATTATAGCCATAATACAGGATGGTCCCAAAAACTCGTGGCGAACCAAACTTGTGTTTTTTTAAATGGGACACCCAGTATATAATTGGTCCAATTGATTCTCCTGTCCGTTACGATCATTTTGATATAGGGTTTATTGGGTCTAAAACTTATAGTAAGGGAATGGGACGCGGTTAAAGTTGAAAAAATGCTCACAGTTCGGCCATTTTTAAAAAATTTTTTTAAAAAGGTATGGAAAAACCTAATATTCCATAAAACGTTACATATCCTTGAATACATTAATCGCTTGCAATTTGTTTAAAATTATTCACTGTTATACAGGGTGGTCAAGTTTTGCAAATACGTCCTGGGCTCATTTTTTTTAAAGGGAACACCCTGTATATTTTATTTTCATCTTAAAGATAACATTGCTAGCTTTCAAAAAATACCATACATGATGCCTTTCTGACCAACAGTTTTTTAGTAAACTAGCCGTGAAACCAAGGTTTCTTCATTCTAATACGATTATCCTGAATTTACGTTGTTTATTATTAAACATCTAATATTAGGAGGCCATGACACTATCATAAATGAATTAAGATTGACGAACTTGTCAAAGCTACTGCCGCACAATCCATTATTTACAAGTTAAGTGTAGGTGGCCCAATAATTATGAGGTAAGAAGACTGAGACACGAAACTATATTATATATTAGAGATATTTCAAAAAACAGAAAATATTGTTTTTAGGAAACGTAACGTAATTAATAAACCAGTTATAAACAAATTTTTTGGGAAAGGGGATTCTTCTGGTTTCAACATGATGGAGCGCCCAGGCATTGCCATAGGAATGTAAGATATTTTGTCGATAATTGGAAGACAGATCGTTGGATTGGGCGAGGTGGACCAGTTAAGGGGTCAGCCAGACCACCCGACTTAACACCACTAGATTTTTTCTATGGGGGCATGTTAAAGAAGAAGTCTATAAAGAGGTTCCAACCACAGTGAAAGATATGAAGACGAGAATAATAAACAGTTTTCGCAACGTTTCAGAGCAGACTTTGAGAAAAGTGAAACTTTCATTTATGGATAGACTCGAAATGTACCTTCAGCAAAATGGTGGTTTAGTTGAACACCTTATATGAGCTTTGTTAATTCTTTATATTAAATTGGGTTTACAAGTAAGTACATACCTAAGTAATTTTAAAAGATGTTCTGTTCTTGCTTAATTAATTTTTTAAACTATTAATACTACTGATATCTGATTATCTTTGTTTATAACTGGTTTATTAATTACTTTACATTTCCTAAAAACAATATTTTCTGTTTTTTGAAATATCTCTAATAAACATGTAAAAGTTTCGGGTCTCAGTCTCCTTCCCTCATAATTATTGGGCCATCTAAACTTAACTTGTAAATAATGGATTGTGCGGCAGTAGACAAAGCTACTGCCGCACAATCCATTATTTACAAGTTAAGTTTAGATGGCCCAATAATTATGAGGGAAGGAGACTGAGACCCGAAACTTTTACATGTTTATTAGAGATATTTCAAAAAACAGAAAATATTGTTTTTAGGAAATGTAGTTCGTCAATCTTGTTTCATTTATGATAGTGTCATGGCCTCCTAATATTAGATATTTAATAATAAACAACGTAAATTCAGTATAATCGTATTAGAATGAAGAAACCTTGGTTTCACGGCTAGTTTACTAAAAAACTGTTGGTCAGAAAGGCATCATATATGGTATTTTTTGAAAGCTAGCAATGTTATCTTTAAGATGAAAATAAAATATACAGGGTGTTCTATTAAAAAAAAATGATTCCAGGGTGTATTTGCAAAACTTGACCACCCTGTATAACAGTGAATAATTTTAAACATATTGCAAGCGATTAATGTATTCAAGGATGTGTAACGTTTTATGGAATGTTAGGTTTTTCGATACCTGTTTCAATTTTTTTTTAAAAATGGCCGAACTGTGAGCATTTTTTCAACTTTAACCGCGTCCCATTCCCTTACTATAAGTTTTAGACCCAATAAACCCTATATCAAAATGATCGTAACGAACAGGAGAATCAATTGGAACAATTATATACAGGGTGTCCCATTTAAAAAAACACAAGTTTGGTTCGCCACGAGTTTTTCGGACCACCCTGTATTATGGCTATAATTTTAAAACATAGCGTGTTTGACTATTGATAATATCCAAAAAAAAATTTTTCGAAATTCCTCACCGTTTACTCACAATCGTCCACCCCATCTTGGTTGCACCACCCTGTATATATATATATATATATATATATATATATATATATATATATATATATATATATATATATATATATATATATATATATTTATTTGAAGGTTATTGGGTTTTGGATCCCGCGGAAAAAATTGTGGGTTGTTATTCACATTTATTTGACGTTTCTGTCATATTTTTGACCTTCATCAGAAATCTTCTTAAGAGCTAAAAACCGTTCTATTACTAATGTTTTTTTGTTATAATTAAAAATCAAAATTATCCTACCTTCGAACGAAACCTTCAGCGGTGCACTGGTAGAGAACAATTATGTTTACAAAAGACAGTGACATGGACATAATCACATTTAAAAACATTCAATTTATTAACAACATTTATCTAAAAACGCCACGTCAAGCACCATTTGGGTTCATTGCAGAACTGAGAACACGAAACGACAAAGAAATTGGCAATGGAATTTGCTTTTTGTTGTATTATTTTTAAAATTTTATATATTCTTTTTATTATATTATTGATTAACATTTTTCCTTCAGAATTTTAATTGTTAATTACTGGCATTTTTTGATTATTTTATTATCTTGTGATAGATTTTGCTTAGGTGTTTTGTATCGGTTTTGGAGTTTATACTGATCTCGTTTTTTGGTGTGATCTTCTGTACGTAAGATTTTAACGCTTTCATAATTGAATGTGTGTTGTTTTTCTAGCATATGGTTGGTATGTGCAGTTTTGTTTTTAATCATATTTGTGTCCATTTAGTCTATTTTTTAAAAGTTGGCTTGTTTGACCGATGTATACACCGTCACAGTTGTTGCAGGGTTTTTGATAAATTATGTTACTTTTTTTATCTTTTGGAATTTTGGATTTTAAGTGACTGAAATTGTTTTTTAGTAGGTTATACCCTTTATGTGCGATAGTTATATCATGATTTTTGACAGTGTTGTTTATTTTTTCCGACAGGCCTGGAACATATGGAAGAGAAAGATAGTTTTTGTTTTTTGGATTTTTATTAGTTTGATTTTTATTGTAGAACTTGTGGATGCGTGTTTTTAAAATGGTATTAATTAGTTTTTCTGGGTAGCTGTTTAATTTAAGGGCTTCTTTTGCTTTTTTTATTGCTGTATCGCGATATTCGGGGCTGGAAAGTTTAATGGCTCTATCGGCAAGGCCAATAATTATTGACTTTTTTTGAGCAAGAGGATGTTGAGATTTGAAATTGACATATCTAGAAGACCAGCAGTGGGATTCCGTGTGTTTATAGTTTTCTATAATCGACACACAGCGATCCTGTTGTTTTTGTCGGTCGGTCCTTCGACAGCGAACGTTAAACAGAGCGCAAAAAGATCGCTTTGTCTCTACAAATAGAATTCTACGACCTCGCGGAATCCCACTGCAGGTTTCTTTTGTGAACCATTCTGTTTTTATGGTGTTTTCTTTGTGGTGGAGTGTTGTGTCTAAGAAGTTTATTTTATTTTGTTTTTCCGTTTCTATTGTGAATTAAATTTTATTGTGGTAACTGTTAAATGAGTTTAATATGTTATTTGTTTCGTTTTTTGGGATGGCTGTGATACAGTCGTCCACGTATCTATAGAAAAATGGTATATGAAAGTTTAAGATATTTAAGACAGTCTCTTCCAGATCTTCCATTACTAGTTGGGCGATTACACTGGAAATCGATGCTCCCATAGCACAACCTTCAGTTTGTTTGTAAAATTTATTATTATATAGGAAGTAGGTTGAGTTTAATGTTAGTTCTACGGCTTCTAGGAATTCGGTCAGTGGTATATCGGTAAATTTGCTATTTTTATCCCATTTTTTTCTTATTATTTCTTTGGCAACGATTAATGGTATATTTGTGTATAATGATATAACGTCTAGAGATATTAAAATATAGTCTTTTGGCAAGTTTATATTTTTGATTTTATTCTTGAAATCTACGGAGTCTTTTATATAATAGTTGTTTTGATTTATAATGTTTTGTAAAAAGCCTTTTAAATATTTTGAGAGCTTCTCGAAAGGTGATTGGATGCATGATACAATGGGTCTGAGGGGTATATTTTCTTTGTGTAATTTCGGTAAGCCATAAATTCTGGGCGGTTGTGCATTTTGAATTGTAAGTTGTTTTGCGGTGTTAGGCGATATGTACATTTTATTTTTCCATTGAGTAACTAGCTTATTGTTGTTCTTTTGGTATACATTGGTAGGGTCATTCTTTAGTTCTTTGTAAGTGTTATTGTCTTGTAATAAGTCGTTCATCTTTCTGTCGTAGTCTCTATCGTACATGATGACAGTTTTATTAGATTTATCAGGTCTTAAAATTTTCAAATTTTTATTTTGTTTAATAAAGGACTTGGTTTTATTAATTTTATTTGAAACAGTTTGTTGTTGTTTTTTATTGCGTTTGGTGTTATTGAAATTGCTCTTGTGGTTTGTGATAATGTTGCAACATTTAGATCTTAAATCGTCCTTAGTATTTGTGTCGATATTCATGATTGCTGTCTCGATATTAGTAATTATGTCTGGAATAGGTATGTCATCCGAACTTTCTAAGGGAGTGGCAAAATTAGGTCCTAGACTTAGGACTTCGTTTGCGTAGTCAGGAATGTTAACATTTGTAAGATTTTCGATCCAGTGGGATGTATCTTTGGGGGTAATTTTATTTTTAAAGCGATCAAGTTTACTGATATTTTTTTGTTTTATTTTTTCAAAGGTTGCATTTGCTCGTTTTGTTTCTCGATCTATAAACCTATCAAAAATCTGTTGAGGTAAGGTTGACAACACTGTACGGATCCCACTTTACCAAAAAACGGTATATACAGGAGCCAAAGTATGCCAAATTATGAATAATTATGTAGAGTATACGGATGGATGCCAACCTTACCGTCTGTTGTACGGAGGCTAACCAGACCTTTGCACGAAACCCTAATATACAGGGAGTATATTCGTGTATATAGGGTGGACGCTAACTTGTGTTATTTTTGGGCAGATGCGATTTTGACCGTCAGATATATATATATATATATATATATATATATATATATATATATATATATATATATATATATATATATATATATATATATATATTTATATATATATATGTGGGTGTCCGGTAAGTATGGGGCAAACTCTCGGGAGCGTGTAGGGAACGTTAAAATGTCTAGTGTTTCATATATATTTTTTCCTATAGTGCTCCCTGACCGAGATATCGGGCCCCAAAGGGGTACCCAGCGATTTACTTATTTCGTATTATTTTTTGAACCACCTCGTATACTTTGATACAATTTTGGCATTTTGTACAGAGGATAGGTACCCAAGAATAGGTGCTACACGGTAACATTTAATTTCTCAGGAAAGCCAGAAACGGACTCGCCCCAATACACAGAAGCCAACATTTTTGACAGGTGTCATGGAATCGAATTAAGGATATTATTTTTGGATACTACAAACATTTTACTCCAAAAAAGGTATCCTTCAATTCTTTCGATACAATGAACGGTTTTCGAGATAAATTAGTTTTTTCTGTGCCTTTTTTGCAACAGTTATTAATTCAACAATAAAAAATAAATCTGTACTATGGCAACAAGCCTCTTTAGAGACCGCCTTTCAGGCCGGTCGCTATACCGAGCCCTTGGTCAGAAAAATGTTCGTTGGTTGGGGAATCCGGTTTTTCCACAATCTCAATTTTTTTTCTCCGAGATGGTTGCAAGTGGAACGTTCAAATTTTCTGGGTTAATAGAGGGATAGTGTGCCTAGCCTCGGTAAAAAATTCAGTTATACAGGGTGTTCCGTTTCGGAGTTATTAAACGTCAAATTCGAAATTTCCGCGAATTCTTATGAAATCGATTACAGGTCGCAAAACTTAATTAAATCGATTTAAATTTTCGGAGGTTGTGGAGGACCGGGAGCTTCAGAACCCTATTGAAACTGGCGGTATTCGGAAAATGGGAAGTAATTCTTTTGAATTTTTTTTTGTCGAAACATGCTGTTTGCAGACCCCACTTTGGCACTGAATAACTCGAAAACGAAACGTCGCGTACAGAAAAACGTATTTGAACATAAAACTAAAGAATCTCATACTTTCTTTTTGCAATACATTTACCTATACCTAAAAGGACTGGAAATTGGAAAAATTTGGGAAAAACTGGAAATTACGATATTTCATGCAAATTTTTGACGGTTGTCAATTTTTTTCGGGGTCAAAATGGATCCAAATCGAAAAGACCTCGCCGAACTACGTTATAAACAAATTTTTTGGTTCCTTTATTCTTAATAGGAAAGGAGCAATCGATAATAAAATTTCTGTTTTTAACCATTTTTTTCATGACATCTCTACATTTGAATCACTCTGTATCTTTTCCTATCTAATTTCTTCCAACTTTTTCAACGCCATCCCTTGGGGATATAATCAGGCTTTAAAATGAATCCCGAACGGGTGATCCAGGGCCGGATTTAGGGGGTAAAAACACATTTTTTCTGTTTTTTTCCATCAAAATTCATCTTTAAAAGGCATTATTATGTATTATTTCTCTTACTTAACAGCTCTTTTTTGGTTTATTTTCTTCCCTCATCATCTGAGAACACTGCTAACTAATTAAAACTCCATATTTTTGCGTTAAAGTTATAAATAAATAGGTTTTCTTCCTTCGGTGCAGGAAAAATTTTAAAAACTGCGAATGTTAAACCATGCCATGAAAAAAAAACAATTGAACTGGTGACGCTTTACATCGAAGTTAAATATCCAGTTTTTCTAGCGATATTTTAAAGATCCTGAGCCAGTTTCGGCTTGGAATATACATGGAATTGATAGAATGGACGTTTCTTATCTATTCCTGACCATTTCGTAGCACGAGATGGGCATTAAATATCATTTTTTTGAAATTTTTGTTGACCCTACATTGCATTATAAAAATCAATTTCTATACGGGAAAATGTCACAATTTGGCTAAAATGTCAGCATTTTGATGCGAAATAGGAAGGACTCTGGACCAACTTCGGCTTCAAATTTACCGGGCAAGGGATTTAGGGACCTTATACTTTCGGTAGAAAGACATTTCATTTGATAAATTTGGCTTTAAAAACCAATTTTATCGACTTTCCGATGACGCTACAAGACATCATTGAAGATTCTAATATTGCGCTCAGTGGCATCGAAAAAATCCAAAAATATGCATTTTATTTTATAACCATGAGCGTGTATACCTTTGGGGCAATATATTAATTATTATTGAATAATTTTAATCTAATTTTAGGGAAATGACTTGATTCGGATCGTTTTGAAGTAACCAGAACGATTCGAAAATACATTTTATACCTTGCGGCATGTGCATGATCGTATATATGTCTACAGGGTGTTCAAAAAGTCTTTGTATGCGGAAATATCTTTGCCATTAGTACGAAGATAAAATTAATTGAGCTGGTTTTCAAGAAAATCGAAAATATTTAAATTACTATGTGTCGTGTTCTGTTGTGTTTTTATGTATGTATACAGGGTGTCCGAAAAGTCTTTGAATGGGCAAATACCTTTGGCTTTTGTACAAATAGTAGCTCAATTGTCGGATTTAAAGCAAATCGTAGGTATATATTTGCATTTCTATGTGTACGGATTTATATGTTTGTATACAGGCTGTCCTAAAAGTCTTAGTATGGGTAAATACTTCTACTAGTACCAAGATAAACTTAACTAATTAAGATTTTAAGTACATCGACTATATTCCTCTTTAAACGTGTTAGTGTTAGTGTGAATGTATACAGGGTGTCCAAAAAGTCTTGGAATGGGCAAATACCCCTATTAGTACTTAGATGAACTTTATTAGGTCGAATTTCAAGCAAATCTAATATATTTGTATTAATATGTGTTTATGTTTGTATGTATGTATACAGGGTGTCCGAAAAGTCTTGGTATGGGCAAATACTTCTACTAGTACCGAGATAAACCTACTTAATTCGGATTTTAAGTAAATCGACTATATTCCTATTTAAAAGTGTGGGTGTCAGTTTGAATGTATACAGGGTGTCCAAAAAGTCTTGGTATGGGCAAATACTCCTATTATTACTTAGATAAACTTTATTAGGTCGGATTTCACGCAAATCGAATACATTTGTATTAATATGTGTTTATGCTTGTATGTATGTATACAGGGTGTCCGAAAAGCTTTTGTTTGCAAAAATAGTTTCTACGTGTGGTGTTTGTATGTGTGTAGCTACACGGTTACGAAGGGCGGTCTATTCTACATCATCAGTCCGAAGGAGTGTGATATCTTCCTTAATACATGCTCTAGAAACACGAAACTTTCAGGGCATGACAATGATGATATTACCGACATTATGGAGCCCCCTTTCAGTGCATGACAATGATGATATTACCAACCTTATAGAGCCCCCTCGGGGGGCGATTAGGCGGTCTATGCAATCTAGTTTTATTATCACTTGCTTATGTTGCGGGCTTAATTATTATCAACATAAGTAACAAAACTTAAACCAGTAATGGTAAAATGGTTTTTACAATTATTAAAGCTTTGTGATGTCATTTTCGGTCAAGTATTTGCTACAGTCGACTACTAAACACCTCCAGAACATTCAAAATAATTTAAAAGAACTGGTCAGATTAACAGTTTTGTATTTGTCTGTTTTATTAAACATGACTTTAACAGTTGCTCAATATGACCACCCTGTACTTCAATACACTTTCTTATCCTTCGATTTTCCTGCTGTACATTAAATAATATTCCAGGATTGTTCCAAATTTGGTCACAACACCCCCTTATTCTTTGAATTAAATCAGGCATGGTATTAACTGGCGTTGAATACACAAGCTCTTTTAGATAACCCCACAAATAAAAATCCAATGGATTAAGATCAGGCGACCTAGGCGACCACAAAACAGGTCCGCCACGACCGATCCATCGATCACCAAAAGTATTTGTCAAATGTTGTCGAACTAAATGGGAGAAATGGGGCGGCGCACCATCATGCATAAACCACATCTGAGCTCTTGTTTGCAGGGGTACGTTTTCTAACAAATTATCTAAATGCTGTTGCAAGAACTGTAGATAGAGTGCACCATTTAACCTGTCTTCTAAGACGAATGGACCTACTAGATCATTTCCAATGATGCCAGCCCACACGTTGATC
Organism: Philopedon plagiatum; assembly: GCA_963971165.1. Classification (NCBI taxonomy): domain Eukaryota; kingdom Metazoa; phylum Arthropoda; class Insecta; order Coleoptera; family Curculionidae; genus Philopedon; species Philopedon plagiatum. The sequence goes on from OZ020189.1 coordinate 92,832,921, forward strand.
ATAAATCTTTGTTGGTGCTTTGTCTGAACAATGGCATGTGGATTTTCCTCAGCCCATACATGTAAATTATGGGAATTTATTATCCCGTCTTTTGTAAAACCAGCTTCGTCGGTAAATAAAATAATGCTTGGAAAAATGTGATTTTCTCTATGTTGCTGTAAAAACCAGTTAGCGTAAAGCAGTCTTGCTGGGTGATCTTCAGGAGACATAGCACGAACCTTTTGTACATGATAAGGATGGAGGAGTTGTTCTTTAATGGTTTCATGAACAACCCATTTTGTTGAACCAATCTGTGTCAAGAGCTTTCATACACTGATGGACGGATTATTAGCAATCTGGTCCAAGATATTTTCTTCTACCTCAGGGACTCTCGCCCTTAGTGGAGGACCCTCGCCACCACGTCGCGGTAAAAAGGATCCTAAATAAATATGAAATCAGAAAGAATTAATTTAAACATCTTTTTTACTTATTCCTAATATTTTACCTGTTTCTAAGCGACGATCAACACGTTCGAATGTCTTCCTATCTGGCAAAATTCGAGCCGGGAATCTATTACTATAAATTCTTCTTGCTTCCAAAGAATTGCAGAGGGCCTGTCCATAAACTAAATTTATGTCAGCATATTCTGCATAGGAATATTCCGGCATTATTACTTTATTATGGTATACAATTTTTGGCGATTTTGACAAGTCAAGTCAATCATATAGGTAATAATAAAAAAAAGGCTTGTTGCCATAGTACAGATTTATTTTTTATTGTTGAATTAATAACTGTTGCAAAAAAGGCACAGAAAAAACTAATTTATCTCGAAAACCGTTCATTGTATCGAAAGAATTGAAGGGTACCTTTTTTGGAGTAAAATGTTTGTAGTATCCAAAAATAATATCCTTAATTCGATTCCATGACACCTGTCAAAAATGTTGGCTTCTGTGTATTGGGGCGAGTCCGTTTCTGGCTTTCCTGAGAAATTAAATGTTACCGTGTAGCACCTATTTTTGGGTACCTATCCTCTGTACAAAATGCCAAAATTGTATCAAAGTATACGAGGTGGTTCAAAAAATAATACGAAAAAAGTAAATCGCTGGGTAGCCCTTTGGGGCCCGATATCTCGGTCAGGGAGCACTATAGGAAAAAAAAATTATATGAAATACTAGACTTATTTTAACGGTCGCTACACGCTCCCGAGAGTTTGCCCCATACTTACCGGACACCCTGTAGATATATATTTATATATATATATATATATATATATATATATATATATATATATATATATATATATATATATATATATATATATATATATATATATATATATATTATTTAATACAGGGACATTTTTGCTGTGGAAATATGTTAAAAATTAATCATAAACCTGGTAACTTTCAAAAACTCGTAACTCCGTGAGAAATGGTTCTAAAAAATTTCTAAAAGAATCAAATATAGGCTTTTTTAATCTAGTTTTTTTTAAATCATGTTTATCAATTCCAACAGGCAGTAAAAAGCAGCGATCAAAATAAGGAAAAAATAGAACGAAAAATGTCGAATTTTACGCATTTTTTAGGGCAATTCCAATAGGAGAAGCAGTGGCGTGCCGTCGAGGGGCCGCCCGTCGTAACGGCGCCCTAGCGCCCTCGCGCCCTCGCGCCCTCGCGCCCTCGCGCCCCCGCGGAGATTCGCTGCCTACTATGACCACATACTCTCCAATAAAAGGAAAGTAATTTACGGCACCCTCTCTAGATTCACTGCCTACTATGACCACATACTCTAAAAATAAAAGGAAAATAATTTGGCGCCCCCAAATCATTGTGCCCCTCCGCCTCTAAAGGCACGGCACGGCACTAAGAAAGAGCACTTTATGTCTATTTTTTCCAGATAGATAATCACTTAAACTGCATAACGCCGTTTGGTTCATCCCAATATCTTTTTCCGTTTAAGAAATATTTGATTTTATCCATTTTATATTACTGTACTACGCTAGGGAGTTGAGGTCAAAAATTTTAAATGTAACCCTATACCGTGTGGTACCTCATTTTAAAGGTCTTTAAAAAAGAAGCATGTTACCACAATCCCGAGGTCAGTTTCTTATTTCGTTTTTAAATGGCAAGCCTTCCAAAATTTAAAATCGCGAAAAAAAATTAACACTTTAAATACCTTCATGACCATGGTGGTCATTTTGAACAACTTTTAAAGTAATGAAAGAAAGGTATATAAATTTTTAATTTATTTTCACAGTTTTAAATTTTTGAATGCTTGCCATTTTAAAACGAATTTTATTAAGATACGGACCTCGGGTTGGCGGTAAAATGTTTATTTTTTAAAAACTTTTAAAATGAGGTACCACACGGCATAGGTTTGCATTTGTATAAATTCAAACATATTAAAATTTGAAATTTGTGACTAACTTTTTTACATTTTCAAAAATATATGGGTTGATGGCGACCGGGGGAGACTTGCCTGGTCATGACTTTTACTTATGGTTTTTCTTTAGGTTCTGACAGCCCACGAAGACCTAAGTCTAAGTACTATGTACCGTGTGTGTACTGGGGAAATCCGACTCACACATCCAGAGCTGGAAACATCCGTAGGGACTTCACCAGCCCTTTAAGAGGATGTGTGGGTTGGTACCACCTCGGTCGAGGAAGAAATCCTCTACCACCTTCCAAGAGAAGGAAAATAATTCGTCAATATACAAATTTCCAGATTTGTGCAAATACCGTTACAACAGGGTTCAGTAGCTCTAAGGTTATAATGTACGTTTATTAAAAGAAATACGCCTAAAATGACGTCCTACGAACACATAAGAGTAAAATAATTTTTGAAAAAATTGCTCTAAAATGTAAAATTATTATTAAAATCTTAACCGATTTTGTTTATTTTATTTTTTAAGACAGACTCTTATGTTGCCGTTGTGTACTTTTTTTATGTGTAAAAAACATCCATTAGAAAAAAAATCAGTGCTGGTTAGGGCCATTTCGTGCAATACAAACGAACAAACCTATTGTGTATTTATTTTAAATTATTGTATTATTTAATTTTCTGTTATTTTACCAAAATTGACACTTCAATAAAATAAACTTTTTGTCAACGTACCTATCAGAAATACTAAACCGCCTCGGCTATAGGTACAAAAAATACGACAGTAAACGTGACAACAATGCACTACATGAAGTTGAAGCGCATGATTTCTGGCGTAACAAGTTTTCGAATTTGTTCGGTTCTGTTAAAGTTCGTTCTGTCAAATTATGACTAGTGTTTCTTAAAATTAATATTACTTTATCATCAGAAGATAAGAAAGGTATAATATGTTGGGGGCTAGGGAGGTAATTTTTTGCACCCACAGTTACATTATGTCACATACCTAATAATAATATGTTACATTAAATTATAAAATAATATTAATAATGGGCTACAATGTTCGGCCTCATGATGGTATATGTAAGAAAAAAGGAAAATAACACAACAAAACAAATCTTTTCTAAAACAAATTCTGTATTTCCCTTTTTGGGTTTACAAAAAATTAGCTGAAGGAATTTCGAAGCTTTCTGGATCGAGCTTCGATGTAGTCTGCTCTGCCCTCTTCATCGCCAAAAACGATAATTACCCGGCTGTGCGTCGTCAATGTTTCCATAAATTGTAAAACTGTCAACACGTTGCATACGTAGAGGGTCTCGCACCTCAGATTCATAGGCAGATAAAAAAAATGGTTCGATTTTTGGCTTAAATTGTTACATATAGTAATAGTAAACCTTCTCTTAGATCTCGTAATATCGTGGCCAAGTCACTTGTCATTTATGGTGCGCTGTTGAAGCCTGGTCCATCTTACGTTAAGAGATTGGCTGAAAAGACAGGACCGGACTTGTACTCGCCGTTGAACTTAAATACTAAACACCGAGAAAATCTAGTCTCTGAAATCTATAAAATCCAAAAGTAAAATATTTAAAATACACGCTGTACAAAAAACACCCACAGAATCACTTTAAAAACACAAAATCAAACAAAAGTAAAACGTCGCGACCCACAGTGACTGAACTGTAGAGCTTTTACTCTTGATACTGCTAGATATTTTATTAATTTATATCCTTGGTTCTATATGCCACCAACCGTGCATAAATTGCTTATTCATGGACCAGATGTACCTAATTTCGTCATTTTTGTTACTAATTGGTCAATTGTCAGAAGAGGCTCAGGAAGCACAGAACAAAAATTTCAAAAAATATCGTGAAAAGTTCTCCAGGAAATGTTCTTGTGAAAATTGTAATGGGGATATTTTAAATTTAATGTTGATATCTTCTGACCCTTTCATTACTAGCTTCAGAGAGATTCCTAAAGAAACGTTAAAACATTTTCCTACGGAAGTGTTTCAGATGATAATTTCTCCTAATATTTCAGTAGCAGATTCAAGCATGGAGAGTGGAGATGATTCTTCTTCAGATTCTTTATAACTTCTTTGCAAAATATACTGCGCGCAAAATAGATTGACGTTTTCAACCTATTCCCAAGTATTTTTAAATTTATTTTTACTTAAAAAAGCAAATAATAAATATTTGAATATACATAATGTAGTTCACAATCCTTTAACTTGTAAAATAGAAACATTTTCATTTTCCACTTCATTCCGCAAGCAGCTTGTTATACAAATTAATCGTAAGTTACAGTTTACTCTTTATTAATGCATAATCATAATAATTATTACAGCATATGTTCAAATATTCTGATAAGTAAATAAGTATGAAAATTGCTGGTTCCTTGTACTTTAATAACTTTTTTATACGGTAACCTAATAAAATCCATATAAGTTGTAAAAAAATATGAAAAAATTATGATTAGTGTAGATTTATGACTTAAATGTAAACGACTAAAAACAATTCTCTGCAGTAAACCCACTCCCTGAATTGATGCCAGATTTAAGGGTCTCTGGCCCCACTGTGCTACTTATCTAGGGACTTTTCGAAGGAACCAATAACAGCTTTTGATGTCATCTGTGATTGTCAAATGTCGAAACGCTGAGTTGTATCATAAATTGAACTTTATAAGCGGTATATAACAATATCTTGCACTCTCAACCGCATATTCTTCCAGGTATTACCAAGAAATGTTTTCGTTTCAATTTTATTGTCCAAAAACGGCTGAAAAACCCGTACCAAGTGTATTTTAACCTCCAGTGTTTGTGGTCACCGTATGTCTAAATCAAGTTACCTGTAGGCAAATATTTATGGTTACACATATGACACATCTCCCCTGCGTGAGCTCGTGCTGGTTACGTAAACCACAAAGCCATATTTTTTTTTCTAGTACCTACATCTAATTCGAGCCGAGGTAACCACATATTTTTGCATATTATAGAAATGAATTCTTGTGGTTGACTTTTAATTTGCGGATAGTGTTAGCCTAAACGGCATTTTAACTAATGGTAATGACAATACAAAACTCTCTAGGATATAAACATACCGCCATACAATCTCTGGCGACGCTGTTCCAATTTAGACAGTTGGAGTTAATTTACATTTTGCAACAGCTGTATGTAGAGTATACAGTGTGTTCGGCAAGTACGGTAAAGAAATTTTAGGGATGATTGATTCTTTCCTAATTCCTAGATAAACATTTCTAGAGATATGCCGATGATCTAAACGGCTTCACATTTAAGGCACGGGGTGTTAAGGGTATTATTTTTTTATATATTTACCACAAAATTACAATTACTACAAGATTTTATTAGAACTCAAAACACATTCAAAGAGGCATTACATATTATTATCAACCACCCAATTTAAAAACTTAGTCCGTTTTTAATTAAATGTAGTGCTCCAAATTGACTATTTATGTTTTGTCCACTTTTAGCTGTGACATTTTAATATTGCAGTATTGCAAAAATGATTTCTAGAAAAAATACACTTTCTTCTTTATAAACTTGCGAAAATAGTCTAGACAACGATTTTGAAACGAAAACATTTCTGTAAAAAGATGCCAAGTTCTTCTAACTGCTAACTGCTTGACTGTTAAAAGTAGTGAAATCTAATGCACCTAAGTTCAACTTATTGTGAATTACGGTATTGGACAGTACTATGATCTCAGTGCCGGGATGGATATGCGAGATGGTGGGAAAAATTTCACGGACTCAGGAGGTTTTATCAACTCCGCATCGCCCCCGCCTCGCCTCGGCAGATGCAGTTTCGATTACCTTTAGCATTTTTTGGCGATGTAAAACCATCAAAACCAAAACCATGTGCTCCCTTTGTTTATCCAACGTTATTAAACGTAAACAAAGATAGTGCTACAAAAATCCAAACCATATTTTTATCCTTATTTGTACAATGCAGTCAAATGCAAATAAATAAAGACAACAATGGTAAACCCTTGGGTTTGGCTTTGATGGTTTTGAATCGCCAAAAAACGTCTTTTAATGCAGTTTGTACACTTATCTATAAGGAACGTGTCGTTAAGAGTGGAATCCGGAAAAACCTGCCTTGCAGAGCCTCGTTTCAGGATGCCCTTTTTAAAAACTACGCAATTTTAGAACAATTTAGAGACATGTATTGAAAGCTAAAATGTTAAGCTCCGATCTAACATATTTTTTATTAGAAACTTTGGCCTCATTGTCACGTAATCAACAAACAAAAATAATAACAATTTAAAAAGTTTTGGCACAAAATCTAACAAAAATGGGTTAGATCCGAGATTAAATTACGAGAATTGTTTTTAGAAAGTTTCAACCGAAAAAATGCTTTTATTCGGCCAATGTCCATTCAAAACTAAATATTATATCATATGGTCGATATTTTTCCACCATATTTAATTTCACGGTCTGGTGGTTACTTAGACAAGAACCAGGCAAAAGTTCAGCCCCAGTTGTAAAGAGGGCGGGTCAATAGTTTGTTTACAGTTTTCTATAAGATTTGGGAGAAAGATGTATTTATGTTTAGTATATTTAATATGAGTAATATACAGTGTACCAAATAAAATAATTTCTGATTTCTAATGGTAAAGTTTATAAAATTGGAGTAAATTTTTTGATAACAGATATAAATTATGAATCTAAAGGGAATAATATATTTTGTGAAGAAATAATTCGTTCTGGCAGTAGTACATTAGGTATATATTGAAGAAGTTAGAAGTACCTGAAAAAAAAAAATGGAAAACACATTGTTAGAAATATGTTACGGCAAAATGGTGTGCTTCTTTAGGTTAGGAGTATTTGTATTGTATTTGTATGTATTGTTAAAGACGACAGACGTACAAAACGGACATACCGATAGTAAACAACTTTATCAGCCCGCGAAATTCAAATTTACATGCATCTCTTATGGGATGACGTCGTGTAGGTAAAACAGTGCTCTGCTGCCTATCAACCAGCGAAACGTACATAGCAACCGTGTGTAATGTGTATGAGAGAGACTGTTTAGAGTGAGATGCAGATGATCGAGTGGCTCGGCGGAGGAATTGAGGAGCACTGGTGCCAAAGGAACAGTGACAAGATGAGAAAATCGCTTATCAGTGATGAAAAGTTTTGCAAATGGGGGTAATTCCAGAGACGGCTCTAACCTAGTTGGAAATAAAATTAGGATTCGATGTGAAAATAAAATACAAATATTTATTTACCCACATTGTGTTATTTGAAAGTTCGCGATAAGAAAATACCATACAGGGTGTCTGAAAAGTCTTAGCATGGGCAAATATCTTTACTATTAATAAAGATAGAGACACCAAATTTTCGTTGTATCTTATTGGTTAATAAATCTACTTTTTTATGTAATTTGACTTTTTCAACCCCCTTGGGGGGTTACGCTAGGGAATTGACGTCAAAAATTTTGAATGCAAACCTATGCCGGGTGGCCTCTTCTTTTAAAAGTCTTCAAAAAAGAAACATTTTACCGCAACTCCCGTATTTTAATTCAAAATTATAAATCGTAAATCGTATAATCGGGCGGGGCACAAGTCGACCATTAGTCGATCTCTTGTGCCATACAGTACCAGTCTGCGCTGCTCTTTTGTGTTTTGTGTGGCACTTTTTTCTAACTTTTTCCAACTTTACTTCTTCATTTGTCGTTTTTATATTTTTGGTTTTTTGACATCTGCGCAGTAGACCAAAATGCGTACCACGCGCAAACCGAGCGTGCTAGACATGCGTACGCACTTTCAGGAGATGTACTTGGGTGTCTACATTCGAACCCATTCACTTTTAAGAACATATTCCCAAAAGGCAAGGTACCACTACGCATGTAACTTAATAACTTTTGCCCCAGTTTATTTCGACTTTATTTTTCGTTCTTTGCCATCTGCGCAGTGGACTAAAATGCGTACCACGCGCAAACTAAGAGGGCGAGACATGCGCACGAAATTTCAGGGGATGTACTTTGGTGTCTACATTCAAACCTACCCACTTTCAAGAATATATCTCCAATAGTAAAACTACAACTACGTATTTAACATATTTTTACGATTTTATGACGTCTTACTTTTTTGAACATTCTTAACTATGTGACATTGAGACCAACCGTGCCAGCCTTACTAATCAGTTATATTACGCACTGACTTATTTCCGGCATGGCCGCCTCTTCTTATTTATTCAAGCATTAGCCTTACCATAGTTATTGAGACTTTTGCGTCCTGTGAAAAATTCACAATATTGTATGTCTCACGGAACCCTCTATGCGCGAGTCGAACTTGCACTCAACCGTTTTTTTATTTCACACAATCACGGCAACGCCCATGAATTAAATTATTTCTGTCAAATACCGTACACTGAAAAAATCTTGATCTAATTTGAATTTTCTTCTATTCTTGGAAAAGTAGCCTTACATGAAGCGCTACTATTCTTGTGTCAAGCGAAAATTCTTAGTGCAAGTAAAGGCTAATCTTGAATCTACAAACGTTCTATTCTTGGCATCCAAGACAATAGTAATATTGGTTTAAGGACTGCTACTGTTCAGTCAAGAAGAAGGGTTAGTTTAAGATGAAGAATAGGAGTACAGTTATTTTAATTGGTAATTTACATTGTCTCAAGAATAACTAAAGTTATGGCAAACAGTTGACATATTTGTTGACATAAATATTGCTTACTCTTGAACAAAGAGATACACTTTTCTAGCAAACGAACTTAGTCTTCGTGGAAATACGTAATCCACTGATATCTTAGCGATCCTTTGGCAAAAGCGTTTTTTTCTTTCGCCAACCCTTTTAAAATACTCCCCTCTACCCTAATCCACTAGTATTTTTAGTGTCCCTTTGACGAAAGAGCAAATATGCCTTTTGGACACTCACCCTTCTAATCCACTGATATCTTAGCGATCCTTTGGCGAAAGCGCTTTTTTCTTTCTCCGTCCCTTTTAAAATACTCCCCTCTACCCTAATCCACTAGTATTTTTAGTGCCCCTTTGGCGAAAGCGCAAATTTGCCGTTGGACACTCACCCTTCTAATCCACTGATATCTTAGCGATCCTTTGGCGAAAGCGCTTTTTTCTTTCGCCATCCCTTTTAAAATACTTCCCTCTGCCCTAATCCACCAGTATTTTTAGTGCCCCTTTGGCGAAAGCGCAAATATGCCTTTTGGACACTCAGTCACCCTTATGCAATATAGGGGAAGGAGGCATTGACACTATATATGACCTTCTTACACCACCTTACACAATTCCCCTAATACACACACACCATCAGTGCCTTTCTGACACCTTGACCACACTCAATATACGTCACTGATAAATAGGTCTACTTCTCCGTGTGTGTATTCACTTCAACACCGGAGTTAAGTTATGAAAAAGTTGAAATAAAGATTACTATACTTGGGTTGAGGTTACCTACTTTTACATTACGACCGTATTGCAGTTCGTTTAAGAATTGCTATACTTATTTCAAGTTTATTTGCTTTTCTCTCACGCTAAGAAAGTTCTTGTTTCAACAATTACAATACTTCGTTTACTCGTATTTAGTATTGAAAGAAGTATAGATGTGCGTATTCACGATACACATAAACACGGTATGCCACTATTGGCGCCGAATTCCGTCCGCCACGCGCAGTGACGTCACATTCGAGACTCGAGACTCGACATTAGACTTGCTGATGCATTGTTTACATGATATTTTCATGAGCGGAGAGAATATTATATTATTTTGAGTGTACTAAGACGTCTAAATTTATTATTTGTATTGTATTTTTGTTATTGTGTGTGATTAGTTATAATTTACAATGCCGAATTGTGCCGTAGCTAAGTGTAAAAACTGTAATCAAAGTACAAAAGGTGCTAATATAAAATACTTTAGCTTTCCCAAGAAAGACGATTTGGCTCAAAAATGGATAATCGCTTGCCGGAGAGAAGACAAAATAAATTATTTGTAAAATGGTAAGTTTGGAATTAATTCTGAAAGTCATATTTAAGGAACACACTATATGTATATATATATATATATATATATATATATATATATATATATATATATATATATATATATATGTATGTACATATGTATTATATATTATATTTTTTCCTTGGGTATAGGTTTTGAAGATTTTTGTAGTAAAAAATTAAATTTTAAATATTTTCAAGCACTCTCGCGTCGTAGCATCTGATGTAGAAGCAGAAGAAGTTTGCTTAACACAGAAAATCTTGTTCAACCTCTCAAAAACCGAAGAGCAGCTTGAAGAAAAACAACATGCGGAAAATGAAATAATGCCAATTTCTTTCGTAGAACCACCTTATTTGGAAGAAGAAGTTATCGGCGAAGAAACAATGCAGCTAACGCAGAATTTTGAGGTGAAAGAAAGAGTGACTCAGGAATCACTGAAATATATAGCAGGCTTTGTAGCATCAAGTTTAAAAATAAATACTTACTCCATGGGAAAACCCGCAGCAGGTATGGATATGAATAAGGCCCCTGACGATACAAGCTATTTCTAGAAGTTCTCTTTTACATCCAAATAATGAATTGTGGGAAGTTGCTTTGAAACTCGAGTCCGAGTTCCATAAAATGCATGGTAACTCTTTGTCTAAAGAGGAGAAAATTTTTCAGAAACTAGCCGATAAAACTATGTCACAAATAAAAATCACATCTGTGCCTTACGAAGTTATCCTGTACTTTGCCAGAACTCGAACATATATTAGGCTGCGAGACTTGAACAGAAAAATCAGTTTCAGGAATGCTCAAAGGAAACTAGACAAGAAAATGTCGAAATTTACCAACTTTAGGAAATAGTATTTTTTGTTTTACTTTTTTCTCTTGATTTTGTGTTGTGTATTAAAATATTTATAAAAATCTTAGCATTTTTTTCTCTTTTTTTTTTTTTTGGTGGATCTAATAATATATTTATAATTTTTTTAATTTATGCGGGTTCGGCAACTCATCAGCAAGCGTTTAGATGACACTATCTAGAGATGGTCACGTGGATTACTACCAATCATTTGATAAGTATCCACGTGACCAGCTGCCATTAGTGTCATCTAAACGCTCGCTGATGAATATCCGAACCCGCCTTATGATTTGAAATACCTGGTAAAAAAATGAATTCAAAAAACTTTCTGTTTTTATTCTTCTCAAAATAATTATCATAACAGAAAATCGATGATTATTTTTTGACGCTCATATCTGCCCTTGCATTTAATTTAAAAAACACATTTTATTGACTTATTTACAATGTACAAATCTGAAGGAGGACTACATCATACAACTATTTTCTCTTTCAATCAGATTTAATCGAAAATAATCAACCACCATAATTTTAAATTCGATAAAACGCGATAGCGCGCCCCAAACTACATTGGAACGAGGGAACAACTTCCTGGCGTTGCCTCGAGAGTGACGTCACAGGCGGCGAGAGAGAGAGCGCTCTCATGCGCAATGGCATACCGTGTTTATGTGTATCGTGTGCGTATTGTGTTGAGAATAACATGCCTTTTGGAAGGACTATACTTGCTCTTGCGGATATACAAGACTAAGCTATCCTTCACTGAAGACTATTATCTTGACTCTTGACTCTAGTATAGCTGTTTTTCAGTGTAATGCGTTTAAAGTTGAATGATCTCTAGATATATCAAATGTATGGGAAAATGTTTGGATATTATGAAAATTCTGATATTGCCTATTTAATGTCAATTATTTCGCAGCAGTTTATTGTTACACTCTGTAAAAAATATTAACATGACACAAAAAACCCTATATTCAGGTATATCGAATAAACATTTGCCCTCTTACTAATACTATATCAATGGTTCAGCAGTGTTAATAGAAACTCAGCCCAACGCACTCATTTCCTCCTTTTCAACAAATTTTGGGCGATAAAAATGTCACCTCTAAAAACTGATATAAGATATATTTATTTTAGCATGCGGTGCATTACTTTTTTATAAATGAATCTGATGAATGAGTTCTGCCAAATATAAAAATTATTTATTTGGCGACATAATTAACGGCGGCCAAAATTAACCGATTATATGACCCCACAACACAAAATTTATTGTTTTGCTTGGAATAACCCTTATACCTACATAATGCACGTTTCGTGCACGAAGTGAAATAATCTCAGAAATAATGCGTAAAAAAAGATAATCAGTAGTAATAGTAAATGAACGATTCCTACCAAAATATTATTTGGACTTGGTTGAAAAAGTACACTAAAAACTAATTTCTGATCATATTATTTATAGTAAATGAAAACCTTGAATTACACTCGTATTTTATTTGGTACATACACGGTATAATATGATTCCAAATTTATTACTTTGCCTGAACGAGCCGAGCGCCATCTGTCAATCAATAGACAAAGTAGCCATAAAATACAAACTTACGTTTTTGTGGGTTAGTTGTACACGTCCTGTAAAATTCATTTTACAAATAATTTTATAAAACACTATTTTAGGTGCCATCTACAAAATATATAAGGGAGTAATTGTCACTTATTTTTGACCGTTAAATTTAGTCAGATTTTGAGCGACCAAATTCCCGTCTTAACGGATCGCTTCATCCGATGTACGGACGTTAGGCCTGGGGCACATAAAGTCGGGTGTCGTTTTGTATGTCGTACGCGCGCGTGCTTATTTAATGTGACCTTGCTGTCACATTAAATAAGTTGGCTTGCTTTGCAGGGGGGTGTCAGCTTAATTGAGCTAATCGCAACACCAAATTTGTCTCTACAGTTGAAATCAGGGTTGGGGTAGGGGGGATTGATATAACTAGGGACTTTTATTTTTATTTTTCAAATTTCAGTTATATGAATAATCTTTTTTTGTTATAACATATTTTCAAAGGATTACTATTTTAAACGTATAATATTTGTATCTTAATGTAATTCTGCCTCATAAAATTTGGTAATTTTCTTTAACTTCTTACAACAAATTTAAATAGTGTATGTTGGTGTTGGCTACACTGTTTTTACCGCCGGACAGACATCTTGACAGCGATAGCAGACATTGATGGCGATTGTTCGTAAGTGCTTTGTTTTACATTTTTTATTTAAATCCTTTAATTTAAACGTAGTTTTTACCGTTATTATGGTGTTTTAGCCATGAGTAGTGTAATTACCATGTAATAAATATAGATTTATTTGTAGTAAAAGACATTTCTCGCTTTATTATAGATGAAAGTTGTGTACCTGACCACGATGTGATTTTGTGAATTGTTCTTCAAATAGGTATTGTAAGTATGCACGTAAATTTATCATATTATTTTAAAAACCTTTAATAAAATGTGCTTGCTGTAAATATAATATTCTTACATACAAGCTAATTATATATTCTATAAAACTGATTTTCCATTTGTGCATGTTTAGCATCTTTTTTTTTCATTTTAAATCGTAAGATAATCTCAATAAATTTAGCCTTTGATAAAATAATAGCTTTGATATTTTTGCTAGATATGTTATATCATATTGGTACAAAAGTATTATAATAATTAGAAAATGGCAATTTTTTTGTTATACTTGGTACAGGGTTATCTGCTACATAAATTGGGATGCTTGACGCATTGTTGTTTTAGAAATAGTAAGTAATAATAATCTTTAAAGTTTAAGTAATAATAATCTTCATGCTGTGATACAATTTACTAACATTTATTTAATTCCTGTGTTCGTAAGCTTTACATGTTTAAACAGTTTATGCTATGAAATTAATAACAAAATTAAGATTTCTATTATACAACCTTTTTCTTGTTTGTGCCTTAATGTATATTTGATTATTCTTAACATATTTATTTTCATAATAATTAAGATTTCCATGATTTCGACACACTTTTTGAGTTTAAAAATAAAATCAATAATGTGACATTTGCCCAATAAGTCTGTGTTTTGCAATATAATTTTTTTGGATCATGGAATTGTTGATAGATTTGAAAGATGCATGGATGAAAGGAAAAAACATATTAAACTTATGTGCGTGGAAATCGACCCACTACACACTAGCAATCAAATGCTTTTTTTAGTAACTAGTGATCAGTTTAAATAGAAAAGGCCATCTTGATTGATTTAGCCTTATTGTAAAGGGTACTAAATGTTAATTAAACAATCTATTTTTTTCATTTCAACTGCTGACGTGGTTTCTAACAAAGTGCATTCAATATGTAATTTCTTGGAGATAAGCCAAACAATATGTTCTAGCTAAGACCATTCACAAAAAAAAATGTAAATCTAAAAAAGTAGAAGAGTACTAAAGTACTCGTAGGGTAGTAGGTTACCATTGTTTCAATTTTAGTGTAAAAACATAATACCTATACTGCCGTCATAACGAAGAGGGTAGTAAGGATATATGGGGTTCCATATATACTTACTGCCCTCTTCGTTAAGACGGCAGTATAGGATAGGAAAGTTTTCCAAGATATAAAAAATGATGTCTGTTTTTTTGATAAACCACAAAAAGGATTAGTTTTCTTGTGTCTGGTATTTTTGAAATAAAAGTAGTTTCTTAGAAAAGTGCTTGCTTGACTAAATTTTGTTAAAAATAATAAGAATGAGTAGGTATAGATCGATAAAAGGATTATCCTTGTAAGGTGTTCTTGTAGCCCAATACCTATTTATAAGTAAGCATTTTTTACTATTACAATGGCATACTAGTTTGCACAAAATTGTTTTTTTTTTCTACTATTCATTTTTTCACTAATTTTGCTGGTATGGTGTTGGTTTTGTGGATCATTGCATGGGCTGAAGTACATAGTAGAGTAATAGGATAGGGTTTTATTTAACATAATTTTAACATTTCACCCTAAATCATGGAAATTGGATTGCAAATTTCCAAATTGCCAGAATACGTACTTTTGGCCAATTTATCAAGAAAATTTTGTTAATAAACATTTTTTTAGTGTTCCACTGAAAAACGAAAATCTTCACAAAGCATGGAAAAATGTATGCCAAATTAACGCAGATGTAAATTGCTCAAAATTTTATGTTTGTGAAGACCACTTTCTGCCCTGATTTTTATAATTCAGCCCGATTAAGATTAGTCTTTGGTACAGTTCCTAAACAAATTACATTATCTGAATCACGCCCTGAGACAATTCATGATCATAATTACAGTACTCCTACATTTACTGACAATACTATTGATCATGGCTCTCATATTTCCGGTACTCCTCGGACTGAGAGTCTTGAGGAAATTCCAGACCTTTTACCTGATATGAATAATTCTTCCTTAAAAAGACTGAGCATATTAACATCTCCCATTAAACCTGTCTCCACTATTTCTTCTGTAACTTCCACAAATTGCCCCAAGTTTAATTTTCTTAGCGAAGAGATTCAAGATAAGCAGCGGGGTGTCATGGGTCAACCTGACATTTCTTCCAAAAATATGACTGATAGGGAAACGAGAATGCTCAGAATTCATAGAAACGTGTGCTCAAAGCTTTCAAAATTAAAGTCATCTCTAGCTCGAGAAAGGAACAAGAACAAAACTTTAAAAGAACTACATGATCAGGGCAAGTTCTTATTTATTGAAGACAACTTAAATGAAGTCACACGTAACTTTTTTGGGGCTCAGTTTCGCAATGCTAGTAAAACCTTGCCGGCAAAAGGTGGTCGACCGAGGATAAAGTTTTTGCTTTATCAATGTATAAA